>VWZV01000397.1:53935-126234 GCA_013397155.1 Irena cyanogastra | reverse complement strand
TGTAGGGCAGTGTGGGGTGTTTGCACAGGGTTATGGGACTGGGCTATGTCCATAGGGCAGTGTGGGGCGTGTGAAGGGGTTATGGGGCTGGGCTATGTCCATGGGGCAGTGTGGGGCGTGTGCATAGGGGTGGTACAGGGGTGGCAGGTATNATATATATATGTACATACACACAGGTGTACCAGCACAGCATCAGCTGACTCTGGGAAGGGGTATGGCACATCCAGAGGGATCTGGGGGGCCACTGCCTGCCTCATTCCCACGACAAAGCTCTGTCCTGCTAATTCCAGCTTAAGACACTGAAGCTAATCCTGGCTGTGCTCTCCAATCACCATCCCGAGTCCTCTGCCGTGTTCCTTTAATTCCACGTCCCTCCTGTGCCAACTCTCTCTGATTTTCCCTTGGTCTTCTTCATTACTTCCTGTGTTTGTGGATGTTTTTTCCTCCCCCTTGCCCTTAGGAGCATTGGTTCTCCTTGACAATAACTGCATAAAAGGAGAAGCTTGGAAGGCTCAAACGCCAAATTAAAATAAACCATCCTTACATTTGTGTTTGACTAACCTCTCAGTACATTTCCTCCACCACCATTTCCCAAGTATTCCTGCAGCCAGGCTCGCACAGGAACTGATGGTGACTACCTGTGCTTTTAATTTGCATCACCATTCCCAAATAATCCTTTCATCTGCTAACAGATCTGCTTATTCCTTTTCCTCTCTCTCCTCCCAGGCTGGGGAGGAGGAGCTGTCCCTCCCCAGCTGACCTGGGGACAGATTTCCCTGCTGAGCTTGAGCTCCCAGGAACGATCAGATGCTCCGAGATGACTCTGCTTTACTTCGTCCCCGTGGAGAGATGCTAAATGCTTCTTCCGCTCTTTCTTTAGCTGATTTGGGCTGAAAAGAAAAGGCTGAACAAAGGGACAGATGCAGTGGAGAAAAGGGGTCCATACATCATGAGCAAACCTCCCTCCATTCAGGCCAAGCTGAGTAAGTGATGCTTGGTGGACTCTGCTGGCATTTCGGGCGTCATTTCCACCTCCCTCCCAGAGCTGGAGTTACCAAAAGCCCTTTTGTTCCTTGGTGGGATAAAACCTTTATAAAACCCCATTAAAAAACCCATACAGATGCCTTTGAAAAGCACTGCACTGCCCACCTGCACCACCCTCCTCACCCATTCCCCAAAAGAATAAACCCTTTGGGAGCACTTGGGAATTTTTCTCTCTGTCCCTGTGCTTGGCTTTCAGAGAGGCAGCGGGAGCTGGCAAAGGCAGCACTGCGAAGGCAGGGGCTGCTGGGGGCACCCACTGCCCTGAAACCAACTCCTAAAAGGTCTGATCCCCTCTTCCTACTTTCAAAACGTATTTTTCACTTTTCTTGGGGAGACTGGGAAGCTCAGAGGATTAAAAATAAGAGTTTGGGACTTTATTTCTGCTGGCTCTGTTTGGCCAGGAACATCCAGTATAACAAAATATACTGCTTTTCTCTTTATTTTGGGGATGATTTGGTGGTATGGATTTATTTGGGTATCCTTGGGTTTAGCTGGACAGAGTCTGGGTGGGAAGGAGTGGGATTCCTGCCCCAGCTCCTCGGCCTGTCAGCTCCATGGATGTGTTTCCACATAAACCATCTGTGCTGGTCTCCCTCCTGTGTTTTCTGGCAGGTCTGTGAAGTTCAACAAGGGCTACACGGCACTCAGCCAGACAGCTGATGAAAACCTGGTCTCTCTCGACTCAGACAGGTGAATATCCCAGGATTTTGGGTAAATATCCCATGATTCTGAGGGTGGGGGTGCTCCCAGATGGCTTTTTGTGGGGGGTTGATTTTCCTTGTCACTTGTAGAACATCCCTGATGCCACTGGGCACCTCAGAGCAGCAAAACGCTCCTGTTGTCCCAGATTTCAAACTTTCCTTGGGGTTGCACTGCCAGCTCCTTTTCTCCCCTGAATTCCCCTTATCTGCATCCTGAAGACCCCGTTTCCTGGCCAGCTCTGTTTCTTTTCCCCTCAGTGATGGGGAGCCAGGATCCAGGTGTTCCTCGGGATACTCCTCCGCTGAGGCAAGTGCGGGGCTTTGACTCTGACACTGTGGGGTGCCCAGGGGCTCCCTCGTTCCCCTGACCCCTCGAGGCTCTGGCTAGGGGCTGGAAGCATCACCCCACAGAGCAGGGGTGTGTGTCCATCCCGCAGAGCTCTGCTTTGTCCCCCGCAGCAGGTGACCCAGGACCTGAGCCGGCAGCTGCTGCAGGACGGGTACCACCTCGACGAGGTCCCCGATGATGAGGACCTGGATCTCATCCCCCCAAAACCCGCTGCCTCCTCTTCTTGCCCCTGTTGTTTCGGAGAGAATCTCTCCTGCGTGATCCAGTAGCTGCACAAGAACAGGTGAAAATCCAGCACTTTCTTTGTCCCGCGGCATGGCTGGTGGGTGTCCGGGTCCCATGCCAGGACGGTGACTCAAGGACTGAACGATGCTGCTCATGGCAGAGACCAACTGACTCCAAAAGACTTCTCCTTACACTCAGCAATACCTGGGGGAGGTGACACAGTGACATCTGGATGGGACCTGGCACTTGGCTGCGGTGGGAAGGGAGGACAGGCAGAGCCTGGCACCTCCACAGGGGTATAAAGGGAAGGATTTAGGAGTTTCTGGGGTTGGAGCTAATGGCTTATTCCCATTCTCCTCAACGCTGCTTTGATGCAGGTGAGGCACAGCCCAGGCCCCCCGTCCCAGCTCCGCAGAGGGCTTGGATTTGGGGGGCTGGAGAGCCTCCCTGCTGCAAACCATAAACGCTGCCTTAAACCATGGTCCTGCTCTATGACATAGAGGACAATCAGCTTCTTATACAGAAACCTTATTTAAATATTTCATGTCAAGAGACATTAACAGGTTGGGTGGGGGGGCATGTTTGTTTGTTTTTGTATTTTACTTGTAAAAGGAGCACTCAATAAACTGGATCTCATTACTCAGAAGGGGTGCTGGTGCTGTGAGGGGGACTCCTGTGTTCCCTCATCACATTTTACTCCTTTCCTGTACCAGAGGAGCAAGGCTGGGGGGGTCACAGCCACAGTGTTGGGGGGGATGCTGGAGCTGCTCCCAGCCTCTCTGTCCCCCTCCATCCTCGTGCTCCCTCCACCACGCTGCCCTTTGCCAGGGACAAAGTCACCTCTTTATTCTATTCACAGCAGCAGAGGCTCTCCCGCTCCATCGTCCCCCACGCAGCCCCCTTTTACAGCCAGGGAAGGGGGACACTGTCTGCCATCAGCCAGGCCTGGGAAGAGCCCACCAGAAGCAGCAGAAAACCTGTGGTCTGCACCACATCCAAGTAGTCGATCCACGGAATTGCTCTTTCTATACATCAGGGCTGGTTTTGGGATTTACTAGGTGGAGGGAGAACCTTTCAAGCAAGAAGACTTGGCCCACACCAGTTTCTATCTACTCGAACACGGAGTGTTGTGGAGGAAGTGTCCCAGGGGCTGCTCAGAGGAGGCAGCAGGCTCGGAAGAGCAGCATCCCGTCGGACGAAGAGAGGTGGAGGGAGATGCTCTCGTTGGCCGAGACGAAGAGCACGGAGCCACGGTGCAGGGACATCTCGGAGGCTGCGGCCGTCGAGGTGCCCACGGCTGTCCCTTGGATCACCAGCAAGATGCTGGCAGAGTCCATGGCAGAGATGAGGTATAGCTTGATGGAGGCAGGGATCTGCCAAGGGAAATGTCACTGTGCTGGAGTCTTCATCAGCTTTCCTCCTCTCTGGAGAGCTGGAAGGGGGTTGTCCCCATTCCCACCCCTTTGCTGTGCCTGAAGCAGCCCAAGCCCAGGGACCTTGGCTTGGCTGAGGACACCCAAGACCTCTTCCTGGTTCTCCCTCTGCCCAGAGCTGCTGGAGAAGGTGAACAAGCTCCAGGCAGAGGGAACAGGGGAGGGATAAAGAGACCAGCAGCCCATTATGCCCAAGCATCCCTCCCTCCTTGCCAGGACACGGATTACAAAGGTGAGCGAGCCCCAGCCAGTGCTGGGGTGTCCCACCTGGTGTCCCCAGCACGGAGCTGTCACCGCTCACCTCTATCCTCATGATGGTGAAGTCTGGCACGGGTGGGTCGTAGAGGTAGACGTGGGGGTCAAGCTGGCTCTGCGCTGCCGGGAGGATCTTGGAGCTGCTGGGTGCTGGTGTGTAGTTGAGCATCTCACACAAGGTGAGCACGTCGATGAACTTGGGCGTGAGCCCGGCACGCACCGTGTTATCCGAGCACGCCATGATCTCCACGCAGTCTGCGGGGACCAGGCAGCGCTGTCAGCCCACCCCAGCCCTTCCTCCTGTCCCCACAGCCAGGCCTTGCAGGATGCTGGCGTAGGAGAGCCCCCCCCGACGCTTACCTCCGTGCAGGTAGGCGTGGGGCTCGTTGGCTCCCAGGAACATGGCCTCCCCTGGCTCCAGCCTCACCAGGTTCAGGAAATAAATGGTGAAGCAGCCGATGTCCCCTGGGTACTGGGAGTGCAGCCGCAGCAGCAGCTCCCCGTTGCTCCCCGACGTGTCCTTCCCTTCCGCCGCTGTGCAGGAAGGGACCAGGCCCAACATGGGGACGGGGCTGGGGGTGCCCCAGGCTCTCCCCTAAACACAGCCCCCTGAGCTGGTTTGGGGTGTCACAGCCAGGACTCACCTTCCTGGGAGATCCTCTTCACCAGCATGTTCAGCTGGTCCACGAAGAACTTCTTCTCGCTCTTCATGAGGCGGGTGAAGCACACGCGGAGGGCGGCCGAGACCCCACGGGGGTCGTCACTGCCACTGCGCTCCAGCTGCTCCGCTGCCACCTCCCCGATCAGCGCCCGAAGCTCAGGGACATCTGCGGGGCCAGCCCCGGTCAGAGCCATCCCCCAGGCCACGGGAGAACAGCCCCGGTCAGGAGCAGCACCCCCGTCCCAGGAGAGCACGGGGACCATCCCCACAACAAAACCCGTNCCCGGTCACGCGGGTGCCCCGGAAGCGCCAGGAGCGGCGGCGGCGGGAGTGGAGGAGGAGCGGACCGCGCCCATGTCGGGCTTCGACACCAACCCGTTCGCCGATCCGGTGGACATCAACCCCTTCCAGGTGGGCGCGGGGCGCGGGCGGCTCACCCTCGGCGCGGCGCGGCCCGGCCGGGCCCCCGNCTGGTCCACGAAGAACTTCTTCTCGCTCTTCATGAGGCGGGTGAAGCACACGCGGAGGGCGGCCGAGACCCCACGGGGGTCGTCACTGCCACTGCGCTCCAGCTGCTCCGCTGCCACCTCCCCGATCAGCGCCCGAAGCTCAGGGACATCTGCGGGGCCAGCCCCGGTCAGAGCCATCCCCCAGGCCACGGGAGAACAGCCCCGGTCAGGAGCAGCACCCCCGTCCCAGGAGAGCACGGGGACCATCCCCACAACAAAACCCGTCCCTGGGGAGCACAGGGACCATTCTCACACCAAATCCCATCCCTGGGGAGCACAGGGACCATTCTCACACCAAATCCCATCCCTGGGGAGCACAGAGACCATCCCCACACCGAATCCCATCCCAGGAGAGCACTGCCCTCACCCTGAACTCCATCCTAAGGGACCACAGCCTCCATCCACACCCCAAACCCTAACCCAAGGGAGCATGGCCACCATCTCCACTTGAACTCCATGCCAAGAAAGCACCATTCCCACCCCAAAGCCCATCCCAAGGGAGCAGGGTGACCATCCCCACTCCAAAGCCCATCCCAAAGGAGCATGGCCCCGTCCCCACTGCAGGGTCTGACCATGCACCCTCCATTCTTACTCTGGAGGAAGGAGACAATCTCCTCCACAGGCCGGAAGCCACACATGCCCTCGAAGGGGGTGAGGGCGATGGCCAATTCAGGCTTGTGGTTGGCATCGGGATAGTGCTCGGGGAACTGAGCATGGAGCTTCGCTGCCAGCTCCTAGAGAGAGGGGAAAGGAGCTGTGTGACCTCCCCAGGGACACGGGGTCCGGCTGGGCTGCCCTGCGGGGCTCTCCCTACCTTGTTGGGGTGTGCCTGGACAGACAGGGCAGTGTTGACCGACAGCACCTTGAACAGGAAGGGCAGGTGGCCCTGGAAGGTGTCCTTCACCTTTGCCCCCAGGCAGGCAGGGTTGTCGGCGATCCACTGGCCCAGGGTCTTTTGGGGAATGCGGTTATCCCGGATGAGGGCATCGCCCCGGGGGTGTGCGCCCATCCACAGCTGTGAGACAGGGGCACCTGAGCCGGCAGCCAGCACGGGTGACTCGGGCTTCTGCCGGGGCTGCCTGGCCCCAGAGGTGAGCCCTGGCAGCTCCCTCGGGGGCTGAGTCACGCCGGGCTTCCCTCCAAGGCAGGCACCCCCCAGGGGACATGGGACAGCTGGAGGTCAGCATCACGCCCTGGTAGGACGCAGGATGGCGAGAGCCACAGCCACAGGGTGGGATGAACACATGGATGGACACACAGATGGGACAGAGACACAGACAGAATGGACACATAGACACACTCACCTCAGCGTAGGGCCGGTCAGGCTGGATCTGGACCAGGGGGTCACCACTGGCCACCAGCTTGGCCACCTCGCTCTCCAGGCCCAGCTTCCCCCAGGAATAGTTCTGCACCACGCAGGAGAGGGGGAACACTGCGGGAGGGAAGTCAAGTGTTAGCGGGGCACAGAAGGAACCCCCTAAAACCCTTCCGGACACCCACAAAACCCGCGGGGCGG
Organism: Irena cyanogastra; assembly: GCA_013397155.1. Taxonomy (NCBI): domain Eukaryota; kingdom Metazoa; phylum Chordata; class Aves; order Passeriformes; family Irenidae; genus Irena; species Irena cyanogastra. The sequence goes on along the minus strand of VWZV01000397.1, from coordinate 119,541 downwards.
GTGACAGGGTGTCAGGGAGGCAGAGCACCAGGGGTTGGGGAGGGAACAATCTCTGGGGGGACGATTTTCAACCATCGCAAGGCGATCTGGGGCTGCTCGGGCTGGGGGCACGAGTCACGAGCCCTCCGCCCCGTCGGCCTGGGGGGTCTCGTAGGGGGTCCCCATGGTCCAGCCCAGGGTCCCCATCCCCAGGGCGGGCGGTGGGTGCCCCGTGCCCCGCTCACCCCGGATCTCCGCCATGGCTCGGCCGGGCAGCGCCTGCCCCCCTCCCCTCCCCAACCCCCCCGCCGTCTATAAGTGCCGCTGTGACGTCACTCGGCCACGCCCATCGGGTTAACNTCACCCTCGGCGCGGCGCGGCCCGGCCGGGCCACCGTGCCCCGCACGCCGGGACGTGGCACTGAGTGAAGCGCCGCCGGCCAATGGCGGAGCCGCTCCTCTGCGCATCGGCCAATCAGAGAGAGGGGGCGGGACCGAGGGGCGTGAGGCGGCCGCGACCCCCGGCCCTGAGGGCGGCCTGGGAGCCCCTGCCTGGCCCCGGGGGTCCCGCTTCCCTCCCTGCATCCCCGTCTGCCCGGGCTCGGGGTCCCATCTCCCTTCTCTGTATCGCCCTTCCCGAGCCACGGCCGCGGGTCCCACAGCCCTTCCGCAGGTCGCCCCCGAGCGCCATGACCCCCCCGGGTCCCTCCCGCTCTGCCCCCGCACCAGGCTGCTCCTCACCCCGAGGGGGCTCTCCCACCGCCCTCACCTCGCCAGGCGGTGGGAGAGGGGTTTGCTGCCTCTCAGGATGCGCAACAGGTGGGAATGCCTGTTCTGAGGTCTTATTAAAAATAATCCGGCGCTGGAGTTCTCCTGGCCGGGCTGCGCGGTGGTCTGGTTGTCCCCTGCGTCTCTCTGGATCTGTTTTTATGGTGCTTCAGCGCTTGAAAGTGAGTTGCCGTGACAGAGCTGTGGATTTCGTGGCTCAAAGCAGAGGATTCCTGTTAAGGTCACTGAGGACTTGGTCTGTGTTCACTGGGTTTCTCCTCTTTGGGATTAACCTCTGAAAATTAGGGTCATTTGTGCAGGGAGTTGGCCTGGAACAGCCTCTGGGACGTGGTGCCAGAGCATTGGTGTGAAAATCAGGGTCTGGCCTTTGGCTCCTGTCTGGGAGCTCAGCCTCACCTCCTCAACTGCTTGCCTGGGATCTGATCCACAGGAAGGAGTGTTTTCCTGACCTTGGATTTCTGGGCTAAGCCAAACAGAAATTGTTTGTTTATGGAGCTGAGTCTTTTGAGGAATCAGAGTGAAAAATTCCTTTCTCTTCTTCCTCACTTTCAGTTTAACGTGGTCTTGTGACTCTCAGGAATGGGAAGAGTTGGGACGATCATGTTCCTCTGATACTTGTTGGAATATATTGCTGTTCTTGGACATGGGATTTGTTGCTTCAGCTCTGAGGAAGTAAATATTCCTAGAATCACAGAATGGTTTGGGTTGGAAGGGAAATTAAAGCCCATCCAGTGCCACCCCCTGCCATGGGCAGGGACGCCTTCCACTGTTCCAGACTGCTCCAAGCGCTGTCCATCCTGGCCTGGGACACTTCCAGGGATCCAGGGACAGCCACAGCTGCTCTGGGCACCCTGTGCCAGGACCTCCCCACCCTCACAGGAAAGAATCTCCTAATATCCGGTCTAATCTCTGTCAGTTTGAAGCCATTCTCTGTTGTCCTGTCACTTTGGGCCCTTGTAAAAAGTCCGTCTCCATCTTTCTTGTCATCGCCCTTCAGCTGCTATGTGCACATTAAAGCTGTCCTGGTATCTGGCAGAACAGGGCCGTGCTCACTCTTTATTCACTGTTCAAACAAAAGAAGGTTGAAGGTGATTTCCAGGTAGTAACTCCCATGTCAGGCTCGCTTCTTAACGAGGATTAGCACATGTCCTACCGTGCATTCCCTTGTGACAGCTCTTTGCAGCTCATCTGATCCTTGTGGAAGGTTCTGTATCCTCCTCTCGAGATGGCAACTTTTTGTCTTACCTTTTTTTTTTTTTCCTCAAGAAAAATTCCTCAGTCTCCAGCTGCTGGTTAAGAGGAATTTTTGACTGCTGCTTCCTGGAGCCTCAAAGCGTCATTGGTCTGGTTTGAAATGGAGCCCCAGCCTGTGGAACAGCCTGTTCCCTGCCAGGGGCTGGATCCAGGGGTGGCAGTGTCCCACTGACACCCCCTGCCATGCTCTGGAAGGAGCAGAAGCCTCCTCACTCTCCCAGCCCGTGCATCTCTCTTGCCGCAGCCCCAGGGTTGTCCTTCCTTGCTGGAGCTCCCGGTTCAGTGCTTCATCCTCCTCAAATCCTGGCTTGCCTGGGGTTTGTGCCTTTTCAGGAGACTTTGTTCATGATGTCCCTTAAGCTTTGTGTAAAATAAGCTGCTTTGGTCCTGTTAAAAATATCTCTGGCTGCTCTGTTACTTATTGTAACCAGTTAATGAGAGATGATTAACTTCCTTCCTTTATCTAGTAACCTGCTGGAAGTGGCAGCTGCCTCCAAAACTTTGATTCCAGCTTCAGACAGGGCTGGAAGCTTCCATCCTTTCCAGAGATATCAATAGTAAAATCCTCAAAATTTCTCTCAGTGCATCTTCCAGGCAGTGGCAGCAGGACTGGTTATATTTGGGGCAATACTGTGGTATTTTGATAACTGTATTAAGTTCCAGGTGATTCTAGGTTGAGCTCTTTTTCCTTGATCTCATCTAGAGAGGCCTCTCATTTTGTTTCTTTAATCTGTGGGAACAGAAAGAAAAAAAAATACAGGATTCCTTGCACAAACCTGTTGTATCCAAACCTTTCAGCAGTGCGACAGCAACTTCATTTACATTAAAGCTGCTTTTGAAAATAGTTTTAATATTCCTGGCCATGCACTTTGGTCCAGATGTGGAGTTATTCTGCACTGGGGGCATCTGAAGCCATGAAAAACAACATCACACCTCCCTGGCACTTGAGGAAGCGATGGTTGGAAGGGCAGCAACTGGGATCTACTCATGGCACCCTGCAGGTTGAGCCAATCGTTGATTTGTGAGCACGAGCTTTGTGGCTGGACACCCTTATTGAGGCTCCAAGTGGTTCTGAATTAAACCCCTGTCTCCTGATCCTTTCCAAGTCTTATTTCAAGGGGGCCAGCTGCCTTTTGCTGCATACCTGGCAGAAAATAACTGTAAAACATGAAGTTGGTGGGCAACTCCTCGCTGCCCTCTGCATTCCTAGTGCTTGTTCATCCCTCCCTGCCTGCTCCAGGCTCAGAGGAGCTGCTGCCCGTGTATCACCCTCTGCTTTCCTTCCTGCCTGACCCAGGCACGTGTCCAAACACTTCAGCTTCGTTGCAAATTCCCACTCTTTGGGTTCCTATTTTAGACATGCTTGCACAATAGCAGGCAAGTTAATCCGAGCTGCTGGGCCTTGGCCTTACAGCCTAATTAAGTGGGGTCTTTTTAAGTGATTTGTTTTAATTAAGTGATTTTTTTTTTTTTTGAGGGTAGGTGAGAGCTTGTCTACCTTGGGAATCAAACTGTGGTGGAACTGAAGCTGTGGTGCTGCTCTCCCTGCCCTTGGAAAGCCTCCAGCTTTCTTTGGGTGCAGATGAGCCAAGGGAAGTAAAATGTGTGTTTTACTGGGGTACTGGCGCATTTTTCCTGACCACTCAGGCTTTCTGGAGGGTTATGCAACTTTCACTTTCCACTTCCCACACCTTGAAGGGAGTTTCTCTTCCTTGTGCAGTTGTTTTCTGCTGGACTTTAGTCCAGCTGGGGCTCGTGTGCTCTGGACTAAAGGGTTTGTGCTGATGTGCGTGAGGGGAAGTGTAAACTTGTGCTGACAGCCCTTATCTCTGCACAACTGAAGCTTCCAGAGGAGTCAGGAGTGAAGGAAAAGCCCGTTTTATCTCCAGTGTGGCAGTCCTGCTGCTTCTTCCCACTTTTTGCAGCCCTTCCTCACTGGGGAGTTGAGCTTCCCCGGGCAGCATCCGAGAAGGCGCCGTGCCTCAGCCCGGGGTGATTCACAAACGAGTGTGACCTGTTGGTGGGGAGTGCCTGCCATGCAGGAGCCATGCAGTTACTCATTAACTGCTCCCTGTGGGTCCTGCTCAGCAGAAGGCTGCGCTAGAACCCCAGGAATGTCTCCAGAGGGATTTTCCTCCGTGCGTGCCCCGGCTCCATCAGCGTGCATGCCCCGGCGCAGCCTCGGCTCCTTCTCACCCCATGGAGCACCAAATTACAAGGGCTGGTCTGGACACACGAGGTGCTGAGGGAGGGAGAAGAAGCCACTTTTTAATTTTCTGACCCACGCCCAGCTCTTGGGTTGCCAGGCAGGAGGATTTCTGAGTTCAAAAAGGGCCTTGTTTCTGGAATGGCTGGGGAGAGGAGTGCTCCAGAGGGCAACATCTGGCAGCCCAAGAGGAGTCTCTGAATGGGAAGGAGTAGGTAGAAAAGAGGAGATAAAAACAGCTGTGTGCATTGCAGGTGAGGGGAGAGAGGTGTTCTGAGGTGCAGAGAACCTGTTTTTAAACATCAGAGGATTTGATGGAGACGAGTGGGAGGTGCTGTGAGTGGAAGTGAGAGCTGTTATGCCAGCAGCATTAAAACCTCCTAAAATAATTGGTGTCACACCTCCAGCTCAATTTCCCTGAGTGTTTCACTTATCCAGAGCAATCATTGGCATTTTAGCTTGCCAGCATCTCTCAGCCAGGATCAGCTGTATCTAAAGCCTCATTTTGTGCGGCTCCATGCTTGCTTTGTGAGGCCCAGCAACATCTGACCATGGGTGGATGAATCCAGTAACTCACTGTAGGTGTGCAGAAGTAACCTGCACAAAGTATTCCTATCCAAAAGCACGTTGTGGTTGTTCAGCCATCCCTCTTGGCTGAACAGGAGATTATTTCTGCTGACAAGTCTTGCCTTGCTGGTAGTCATCTCCTTGGATATTTAAATTCCATGCCAGCCAGGGCCATCTCCCTGTGGCAGGGATGTGTTTCACACCCTCAAATTCCCAGCTAACAAGCAGCTGGAAAGCAGGCAGCATGGGTAAGATGGACCTGATGTCCTTAAAGGCCTTTTCCAAACGGAACAATTCAGTGCTGTCAGTGATGATACCCCATGTCCAATGCTGATTTCTCCTTGTGCTCTCTCCCTCCAGGACCCCTCGGTGACACAGCTCACAAACACCAGCCAAAGTGGCTTGGATGAATTCAACCCCTTTTCCGAGAGCTCCCAGCTGGTATGTGCCACGTTTCTTTGTGCTCTGTGTACCTGGTGGTAGTTTTAGTGGTGTGGAAGGTCCCTTGATAGGTGCAGCTTAAAAAAAGAGGAATTCACAGCTGATTTCGCCGTGGATGTGGTTCATGGCGTGCAGGAGTGGGCAATTGCTCCTGCACTGGAGCAGTAATAAGCTCCCAGCTGGAGCTCTCCACTGGCATGGAACAGCTCCTCTCCAGCTGGCTGCTGACTCCCAGGGAAGCCCCATGAAGTGTGAAGGGGAGGATGGTTTGTGGCAGCACACAGCAGGATTTATTTCTCCCTGGCCTGGGAGCCGAGCTGCCCTGGCAGTGCCACTGAGGGATGGCTGGGAGTGCCTCATCCTTATTCCCTGGCTGCTGCCATGAGCCAGGTGGGAGAAGCAGGGCAGGAAGCCGAGATTTGTGGTTTAAACAATTGACCAAGAGCCCGCTGTGTTTCTCCTGCCGTGTTTTTCTCTGCTTGCCCGTGTCTCTCGCAGACGAATGCGGCGCGGACGACACCGGCGGCGCAGCCCTCGGGCCACTCGCAGCCCGCCGTGCTGCAGACATCCGTGGAGCCCACGCCACAGGTATGGCCCCTCTCTGCTGCCCTCCCAGCCTCCTCGAGCTCCCGGGGCCTCTGGGAGCACAGGAGTCCCTGGGGTGGTGGCTGGGAAGCTGCAGGTGATCTTTTCAACTTGCATCTCCAAGGCAGATCTTTGTAGGGAGTACACATCTACAGTCCTTCTTACATCTCTTTCCCTGTCCCTCTGGTGGCAGAGCTTGCTTGGCCTTGTGTCCTGTTTGCTCTGGCTTCCCTCTGGAGATCCTGGAATGAATCCTGCTAATGCTTTTGCCTTAGTTGTGGTGTCTGGTCAGACACAATCAGTGCCAAGAGAATAAATGCAAGTACCTGACTGCCAGGTCCACCTCGTCCAAAGAACTGAGGCTGCTGGGAGAAAGAATCATTTCTCAGAATACAAAACAGGTAGAAGAGATCCTTAAGAGTTGTGGTAGGCAGCTGGGAAGGGAATTGTCCTGGTAAGCCCAGGAGCCCTGCTCACCACTCAACAGAGTGAGGTGCTCAGAGCAGTGAGGTGAGCTGTGAGGTAGAAGAAGCTGTGGATAAGCTCCTCTGCCAGCCCTATCTTCCTGTAGGATAACTTGATTTTGTTCTCACGTGGCAGAATCAAGATGCCTGAGGCTGAGCTTTCATGTCATCTTGTGCCCTGCTTCTTTCCCAGCCTGGCACCCAGTGGTGCCACCACAGCCCAGCTCAGGGCAGGAGGGCAGGGCTGAGCTCTCTGATGTCTGTCCCCTCCCCAGGCCGTGGCTGCAGCGGCACAGGCAGGGCTGCTCCAGCAGCAGGCAGAGCTAGAGAGGAAGGCAGCTGAGCTGGAGAAGAAGGAAAGGGAGCTGCAGAGCCACGCAGCCAGCATCGACCGTGAGTACTGACTCCTGCCCAGGGCAGCCTGGATCCTTGGTTTGCCAGGATTTCAGGAAAACTCCCTGTGGCAGCCCTTCTGGGACAGTGCCTGGCATCCCACAGCTTCCAAGATGGAAGGCAGCTCAGAGGAGGAGTGCTGGAGACCAGCTCTGGTGGGTCCCTGCCCTCAAACAGCTGCATTTCACCCCCTAAAGCCCTCAAGCTGTGCCTGTGTCACAGCTGGTGAGTGACACTGCCACACTGAGGTTTCTCACTGAGAGCAGCAAAGCTCTTCTCAGCCTCAAGCCTCTCTTAACCACAGGAACCCAATATTTTTCCCTCTATGCTTGGTTTGAAGTGGTTGAATCTGGGCTTGCAGGACTGAGTGATGGTGGCTGTGATGGCCCTTTGGCCAGTGCAGGGGAATTCTGCCTTCCTCAAGGGAAAACCCCTGCACAGGGCTGCTGTGCCAGCAGTTTATCCCATTCCTGCTGTGCTGTCTGCTCAGATGTAGGAACTGCCCAACCCCCGGGTTCTGCCAAGGTTTTAATGCATGAATTAAACAATAGCTGAAAAGCTGCTTGGAAATTCTGGGGTGGGAATTAATCTTTGAATGAGAGAAGAGCAAGTGGAGAGCTGTTCCCTCCTCCCTCCCACAGCGAGGCAGAACAACTGGCCACCTCTCCCCAAGAAGTGTCCCATCAAGCCATGCTTCTACCAGGATTTCTCTGCAGACATCCCAGCTGACTACCAGCGGATATGCAAGATGCTCTATTACTTGTGGATGTGTAAGTAATGGCTTCAGCTGCAGTCAGAATTCTTCTTGAGAAGGTTCTCTGTGAAAAGCTGAGCTCTGTGAATGCTGTTGGTGTTGTCTGCAAGGCTAAAATCACGTTTCCCTCCTTTCTTATGAAAGTAAATGTGAAGAACCCTGAGTTTATGCTTTGGGAATAACTCATTCATGACAGAATTTTGATTGTTTAATGGAGACTTGAACAACTATTTAAGATGTGGCTGTGAGCACCAGGATCAGATGAGCTTCTTAGGTCAAGCTCTGTTTCCCTTCCAAGGGAGGCAGGGAAACTAGATGGCCCAAAGTCACCTTAATTTCTGCAGCTCTCCATGTGTTCAGTGAGACATTAGGGATGCTTTGGAGTTTCCAAGAGCTTGCTGATGTTGTTTTTCTCTCTCTCCCACCCAAACAGTGCATACCATCACCCTGCTCCTCAACCTGCTCGCTTGCCTGGCGTGGTTCACAGTTGACAACAACAGAGGAGTGGACTTTGGTCTCTCGATTCTGTGGTTAATTTTATTCACCCCTTGTGCCTTTCTCTGTTGGTACCGACCGATTTACAAGGCTTTCAGGCAAGTGCTGGGCTTTTTTTCTGTAATGGGGATGTATCTCTTAGTGGGAGGAGCTTTGGGTTTATCTGTTCCCATTGTGTATTGCCTGCAGGATTTTTCCAGCTCTTTGCATCATTAGATAAACCCAAACCACTATGTTACTAAACATATTAGATCTGTCTGATAGAACTTAATTATGGTGATCCTTTTTCATCCTGAAATCCAAGCCTAGGCAGACATAGGACTCTTTTAATTCATTTTTTATTCACTTTATTAATTTCTAAGACACTGGTACATTGATATTGAGTACCCTGCATTTGTTGAGGGCGCTGCCTTCACCCCATCTTGCACTGGGCAGAGCACTGGATCTGCAGCGGGCACTTTTGGGTGCCCAAATTCCTTCCCGCATCACCTCCCCTCAGCAGCTCTTCCCTGGAGAAGGGAGTTCACAGGAGCTGTTCCTCTCCTCTCAGAGCAGGGACTCAGTGCAGAGATCATGGGTTTCACTCCTGTTGCCATCTCTCCCGCAGATCTGACAGCTCCTTCAGCTTCTTCGTCTTCTTTTTCATCTTCTTCTGCCAAATTGCAATCTACATCATCCAGGCTGTCGGAATTCCTGGCTGGGGAGACAGGTAGGCTTGGCTTCACTGCCTGCCGTGTCACAGATCCCTTTTCTCACCAGGGCTGTGACTGGCAGGAGCTTTGGGGCTTGCTTCTGACAGCTGCCTGTTCTTTCTGCTGTGGTTTTCCTCTCTCAGCCCATGCACAGCCTTGGCAGGTTCCAGCTGCCTCCCTCCTCTGCTCTTCCCATCCTAATCCTAGTATGTGAAGGAGTATGAGAAGGGGAGTGTGTGAATTACCGGATATTGGGCAGAAATCCTTCCCTGTGAGGGTGAGGAGGCCCTGGCACAGGGTGCTCAGAGAAGCTGTGGCTGTCCCTGGATCCCTGGGAGTGTCCAAGGCCAGGCTGGATGAGGCTTGGAGCACCCTGGGATAGGGGAAGGTGTCCCTGCCATGGCAGGGGAGTGGAATGTGATGAGTTTTGAGGCCCCTTCCAACCCAAACCGTTCTGTGATTCTGTGACAACTCTTCTGCTGCCTTCTCCCTCACTCAGTACAGATCATATTTGCTCCTCTGGTGTGAACTAGATCTGCCTTGTTCCAACTGGAGCCTTCCCTGACAGCAGAGTGGGGCTGAGGGATCTCTGACCTGAAATCTGGGTACTGCTGCTACCACCCTGACTCTGTCCCCAAACTCTTCCCGAATCCCTCTGGAGTGTGTGGCTGGTGGGCTGAGATGAGCAGAGAGGCTTTTAGCCTCGCCCTTTCTCGGTGACATTGTGCAGAAGGGTGAGCCTGGGCTTCTGGAGTGGTTCCAGCAGCCTCGTGTCAGCAGCTGTGCCCTGCAGGGAGAGCAGAACCTTTCCTTTCGCCTTGCTGCCTCGGCTGCAGCTCCCGTTCCGGAGTCAGGGAGCGCAGGGAAAGGTTAGCAGCGCGTGGTGCCTCTGCCGAGGGGCAGCCTCCAGGCGGGAGCTGCTGTCTATTTCTGCCCGCTGCCCGCAGAAGGGCTCGTGGGCAGCGCTGTCCCTGGCCTGCCCCCGCTGCCTGAGGCACGGGGGATGGGGAGGGGGCTCGGTCTGCCTTGGAGAGGCTGCCTGCAGCTTTCTGCTCCGTTTCCTCCCGCCAGACAGCGCGGGTATTTTTGGCTGCAGTGCGTGGCGTGCCTTTCCGCTTCCCTGTGCCACAAGGAGCGGTGCCACACGTCGGATGGGACCCCATCCCTCCCTCCTGCTGGCACACGGCATGCTTGGTGGAGCACTTGGAAGAGTTCCTTTTTCCAGCACCCAGGAAGGTGTTCTGAGTGAGGTGTCTTGGTATTTTCAGCCACAGCCAAGTGCTGGTAACTCCTTCAATTCTCCCTGCCCATTCCCTTCAACAGCTCCCAGTGCCTGTAACTTAGAATTCTGGAATCACAGAATGCTTTGGATTGGAAAGGACCTTAAGGCTCATCTCACCCATGGGCATGGACAATTTCCACTATCTCAGGTTGCTCCAATCCCTGTCCAACCTGGCCTGGGACACTTCCATGGATGGAGCAGCTACAGCTGCTCTGGGCAACCTGTGCCAGGGTTTCACCACCTCCATCCCTTCCTGCCTCTTCTTCCTGCTCCCAACCCTTACACCCTGTCAGGGTGACAGTCAGGTCCAGGCTCCAGACCTGCCAGCTGATCCCTTCCGATTTAGCTGTTCCAGCCTATCTTTACCCCACTTGGCTGTACTTTGAGAAGGTGCCCATGGAAGTCACTGTTGGCGCCAAGGGTATTAATTTTGCTGCCTGAGGGGAGGGCACAGGGAATGTGGAATGTGGGTGGGATGAGCACAATCCTCCTCTAAAAATGCTAATGGAAACTCTGTCCCCAAAATAAAGGCCCAGGTGAACTCCAGGCTCCCGTTTCCACAGCTGCTTGGTTTTGTACTCCCCTGCAACCTTCCCCTGAAGCACGTGTGGGTGCCTGTCCCCCTGTGCTCCAGCTGTGTTGGAATGCTGTCCATGCTCACCCCGCTCTCCTCTCCTCTCCCTGGCAGCGGCTGGATCGCGGCGCTGTCGCAGGTGCACGGGAACGTGGCCGTGGTGGTGATCATGATGGTGGTGGCGGCGTTCTTCACGCTCTGCGCCGTCCTCTCCCTCTTCCTCCTCAAGCAGGTGAGTGGCTCGGGGGCCAGCAGAGCTCAGGCTGCCCCCAGGGGTCCTGGGTTTGACGCCTCCCTTCACTCACCTGGGAGCGATGGTGTGATCGGGGCACTGGTGGGTCAAGAGGTTTTAATGGAAGTGGTTTTGCTTGTGGTTCCTGCATCAATGCCAAATTTCTTGGACACTCTTGAAGTGGGAAGTCAGTATGACTCCCTTTGTAGTCGTAGAATCATGAAATTATTTGGGAAGTGATCTTAGATCTCATTTTACCACCTGCCAAGTGCAGGGACACTTTCCACAATCCCAGGTTGCTCCAAGCCCCGTCCAACCTGGCCTGGAACATTTCCAGGGATCCCGAGGCAACCACAGCTGCTCTGGGCAACCTGTGCCAGGGCCTCCCCACTCTCACAGTGAAGGATTTTTTTCCTGATATCCCATCTAACCCTGCCCTCTGGCAGTTTGAAACCATTGCCCCTTGTTCTGCCCAGAGCTGTCAGAGCGGAGGTGGCCATGGCTCTGTTCAGCCTCTAGGGATTTTCAGTCATTGCTCCCACAGCGTTGTGGGGCTTTTCAAAGCCTGGTGGGATCCCAGCAAGTGCCTTCCCACTGGTTCCTAAACCCAACCCTCCTCCCTCCTCCTGCCTGACAACAGCAGGGCTGGATTTCTGCAAGAACAGCAGAAATGGAGCTTGGGGGAAGGCAAGGACAGGCTGGACTGATCCTGTTTCTGTTGGTACTTCCTTCTTTTCTCCTGCCCTTATCTGGAAGGAAATACCTGATCTTTTGGCACCTTCAATAAATACTGCCCTACCCTCCACTAAATACTGGGACAAGTCTGAGCCATCGCAGTGTGGGGACTTTTGGGTCTGAAACCAGCAATTTTGCTGAGAGCTCCACATTTTTCAGCAAATGGAGGTCTCCTGAAATCTGCAGCATCCCATGCTGGGAGCCATGGAGCCACTGGCTCCAGCCCATGCTCTGCAGCTGTCGAGGGAGCTGGCTAGCCCAGGAGAAGTGCAGCAGTCCCACAGCTACGCACTGATTCCATTTCCCTCTTGTTCCCAGGTGCATTCCCTGTATCGGCGCACAGGAGCCAGCTTCCAAAGGGCCCAGGAGGAGTTTTCCCAAGGCATCCTCACCAACAGGAGCTTCCAGAACGCAGCGGCCGGGGCGGCCTCCTCGGCTGCACAGAGTGCTTTCCGGGGAAACTAAACCTTCCCAGGAAATCCAGCCCTTCCCTCCCCTGGGAAATCCAGCCCTTCTTCCCGGGCTGCCTCCCTCTCGCTTCCTCTGCCCTCATCTCCCCGACCTTCTTTTCTTTTTTTTTTTTTTTTTTTTTTTTTTTTTTCTAAAATGCACTTTTTGGGGGTACTGTGTGAGCTCTGTGATGCCGACACTCCTGATGAGAAGAGGGTTTTTTTTGGCTTCAGCTGAGCTACGGTTTGGATGATTAGTTTCCCCTCTTGTTTTAGGGTGTGGGGAGATGGGGGAAGACATTATCTGAGGCAAATATTCCTTTCTCCAGGACCTTCCAGGTGTTTGTGTCTTCCTCCCCTCACACTGTCTGTAGCAGGAAGATGAGGGGAAGCAGGTTTTTGATTTTACTCTCTCTCTTCTCTTGGCCTTTGCTACGAAGAATTTGATTATCTACTGTTTTGGGAGGGTTTTGTAACGTGCATGTAGTTGATGTGGTTAATTTTAAGAACAGAAACTGTACTTTTGGTTTATTACACTCACACGATGCTGTATTTTGACCTCATAACTGCTGGGCTTCCTGAGAGCCAGGATAACATGGCACAGAGGAAAATCTGGGAGCAGGGAGGAGTGTGGGGAGGGATGTAGTTCCCCTGGTCCCCCCAGGGCACATCCCTTGCTTCCACGAGGATCCTGCAGGCGCCAGCCCTGGGCACTGAGAGGAGGAGAAGGGATCAATGCAGGTCGAGTCTTCTCAGTGACTTGAAAGCAGGAGAGGGAGGGGAAAAGGGATTTTGGTTTGGCTCCCAGCTCCAGCTTGGGGCAGCTGAGGATGCCGGGTCACACAGTGCCTGTGACGCCCTTCTCCAGCTAACGTTGAATGAGTCTTTCTCCAGGGAAGGCTCCTCCCTGCCTTCCTCCTCACGAGTTTAATTTTTTTTTAGCTGGGAAGGAACTGTTTTGATGTGTGTTCAGCTGCAGCCCAAGATGGGATGTCCCTTGGGGCGCGGGTGAGGCGCAGGGGTGGATGGGGGCAGGTTCCCACCTCTCCCTCCTTCAGCCCCGTGTTTTGGGTGTGCAGGAGGGGGTTTCAGGCAGATTTGGCTTTGTGGTGCCCCTTTGCCAGGTGGGGGTTGTATTAGACCCCCATCCATCCTGTGCCGGTGAGGGGCGGTGGGGGAGCCCTGGGATACAGAAATCGGTATTTTTACACCCTTTTCCTCCTGTATTATTGTTTTTTTTTTCCCTGCGTCTGATCTTTTAATGTTTAAAAAATTATTAATAAAAAATTGTTCATGTGGTTCAGACACGTGCCGGTGCCAGCGGGAGGGGGCGTGGCCATCGCGGGAGCGGGACTGCGGGCGCGGCCTAGCGCGGTGATTGGCGGCTTGGGGGCGTGGTCAGCATGGGTGGGCGTGGCTGTGGGCGTGGCTTGAGCCGCGGCGCGCCGGGAAGGCGGAAGCGGCTCCCGCGCCCCGAGTGCCGGGACCGCGGGTCCGGAGGGGCCATGGCCGGGGCCGGCTGGGCCCCGCCGCGCCTCGACGAGTTCATCCTCACCGAGCCCCTCGGCTCGGGCACCTACGCCACCGTCTACAAGGCCTACAGGAAGGTAGGGCCGAGCCCGCCGCGGGGGTCGCCTTTTTTCTCCCCTATCTCTCCCCCACTCCCGTGGGATCCCCGTTTTCCAGTCCTCCACACGGGGTACCGTCCCTGTAGCCCTCGCTTGGCACCTGCCGCCCCCTTGCAGGGATTCCTTCCCTTCCCTTCCCACCTGGCGGGCCGGGGGAGCAGCCCGCGGTGGCTCTTTGGGTAGGGGGCTCCAGCGTCGTCCCCCCTCCTCGGCAGAGGGACACGCGTGAGGTGGTGGCCATCAAGTGCGTCAACAAGAGAAGCCTGAACCGGGTCTCGGTGGAGAACCTGCTGACAGAGATCGAGATCCTCAAGACTATCCGCCATCCCAACATTGTGGAGCTCAAGGACTTCCAGGTGGGCTGGGGGCTTCCCGGGGGGCCTCTGAGCCAGGACTACTCCGGCTGGGATCCATCCCTGCTTCCCAAGGGTGTATCCGCGGGGCTTGGTGCCAGCAGCCGGGCAAACTGGTCCAGGTGAACCTGTGTGGGTGGGACTCGCTGGGGTGGCATGGCGGGCTCTTATTGCCTCGCAGTGGGACAGTGACCACATCTACCTGATCATGGAGTTCTGCGCCGGGGGCGACCTCTCCCGCTTCATCCGGATGCGCCGGATGCTCCCCGAGAAGGTGGCACGTGTCTTCCTGCAGCAGCTCGGTGAGGCCACCCCGCCTGGCTCCCACTCTGGCTCTGCTGGGGACCCTTCCCCGGGGTTTTGGGGCACAGGGCTGGGCTGTCACATGCCCATCCACCCGCCCAGCCTGCGCCCTGAAGTTCCTCCACGACCGCAACATCTCCCACCTGGACCTGAAGCCGCAGAATATCCTCCTGAGCGCCCTGGAGAACCCCCAGCTGAAGCTGGCAGGTCAGGACAGCCCCCAGGAGGGGCTGGGAGGGGGCAGATCCCTTCTCCCTGTGCCCCCACGAGCTGTCTGTCCGGCAGATTTCGGCTTTGCTCAGTACATGTCCCCGTGGGACGAGAAGCACGTGCTGCGCGGCTCCCCGCTCTACATGGCCCCCGAGATGGTGTGTCGGCAGCACTACGACGCCCGCGCGGACCTCTGGTCGGTGGGCGTCATCCTTTATGGTGGGTTTGGCTTTTGTTGCCCCGGAGGGCTCTACTCAGGGTTGGTTTCCCCCTCTCCACCTCCCCCACCGCTCCTTTTCCCCCCACAGAGGCACTTTTTGGGAAGCCACCCTTCGCTTCCCGCTCCTTCGCCGAGCTGGAGGAGAAGATCCGCAGTGACCGGGCCGTGGAGGTAATGTGGGGTGGGATGGGGCTGGGGGGTTCTCACAGTGATCAGTGGGCTCAGCCCCTTCCCTCCCCAGCTTCCCAGCCGGCCCCAGCTCTCTCTGGAATGCCGGGATCTTTTGGGGCAGCTGCTGGAGAGGGACCCTCGGAAGCGCATCTCCTTCGAGTGCTTCTTTGCCCACCCCTTCGTGGACATGGAGCACATCCCTGGCCCCGAGAGCCTGGGCAAGGCGGTGAGCAGGGCTGGGGACTGCTCCCTGGGAACGGGGACGGTCCAAGCCCTGAGACCCCCCTTGTGTCCCCCAGACCGACCTGGTGGTGGAGGCGGTGAGGAAGGATCAGGAGGGAGACGCCAGTGCCGCCTTCTCCCTCTACCGCAAAGCCCTGGAGTATTTCGTGCCAGCACTGCTCTGTGAGTCCCCCCCGGGGGTTGTGTGGGGCCTGGGGTATTTCTGGGGGGCTGCACCCCAGGGCAGGCCAGTTTTCAGCCCACCCAGCCCCGTGTTTGGTTGTTCTCCCCATTAGATGAAAGCGATGCGCGGCGCAAGGAAGCTATCCGGGCCAAGGTGAGCCAAAACCCCTGGGGGGTGAGGGCAGCACCCCCATCCTCTGCACCCTGTATCAGGGGACTCTCACCCCCCAAACGTGCACAGGTGAGGCAGTACATCTCCCGAGCAGAGGAGCTGAAGGTGTTGGTCACCTCCAGCAACAAGAGCCTCCTGGAGAAAGGAAACCCAGCCAGAGAGCTCCTTAAAGGTAGCGATCTTTGACCATGCCCCGGTGTTGGAGCTGGCGGGGGGCAGTGGTGGGGTTTTGGGCCAAAGGGTGAAGGTTTTGGGCAACCCCTGTAGCCATGTCCCCTTGCAGAGATGGCCAAGGACAAGCCTCGGCTCTGCGCGGCGCTGGAAGTGGCTTCGGCTGCCATCGCCAAGGTGAGGGGTGGCCTTGGGGGTCCCCTCACCCCTCGAGGGCAGGGGAAGGTGCAAACCTGCTCAGGAGGGGGCTGCTGGATCCCGCCAGCCCAGCCAGCCCCCGAGGCCTCTTGCAGGAGGAGGAGGGCAGGGATGACAGTGAGGCCCTGGAGCTGTACCAGCAGAGCTTGGGGGAGCTGCTGCTGCTCCTGGCCGGTGAGTTGGGGCTGTGGCCGGGGTTTTAGGGCAAGAATGGGTCTTGCTCCCATCCCTCATGCCGTGGCACATTTCCCCTGCAGCGGAGCCGGCGGGGCGACGGCGGGAGCTGCTCCATGCGGAGGTGAGTGCCAGCCCTGGGACACCCGGCCGTCCCCGGTGGCCTGGCTCCAGAGGGACTGTGTCCTCTCTCTCTCCCCACCAGATCCAGACCCTGATGGCCCGAGCTGAGTACCTGAAGGATCAGATCAAGGTATGATGACTGGGGGGGCTCCCCAGCCGTGCTGGGGGAGGATGAAGGCTGGAAAAGGCCCCTCTCCCTTGGCAGATGCGGGAGGCACAATCCATGGGCAAAGAGGCACTGGCAGAGTCCGTCCGGAGCAGTGAGTCGCCCTTTCCCACGGGGACTTGGGGAACATTCCCCCAGCTGCCACAGCCAGGGGGACATCCCTGCCTGCAGCTGATCCCAGCCCCACACAGCCCTGTCTGCCCCAGCACGGGCTTGTCCCTGCCCAGGGGTGGCAGCGGCGGGGACAGCCCGCTGAGTCCCTGTGTGCCCCGGCACAGGCTGCACCTTGCAGTGACTCCCGGGAGCCGCCCCGCGGGACGCTGCTCGCTGCCCTGCCAGGAGACGCCGGCACCAAGACGAGGCTTTGGCTTCCGTCCCCCCCATTTTTTTTTTTTCTGGGGGGTGACACCTGGGGGGTGAACCTCGGGCTCCCGGCCCGGGGGGCCCGCGGGGCCATCTGCCCCTCTCCCAGACGCTGGCTCATTTCCCTGCCAGCCCTGCCTCGACCGTCTGCTGCTGCAGCCTCCCTTGCCACAGCGGGCGGGTTATTCCACTCTAATTCCCTCCGCTGGCTGCCACGGGAAGGGTATTTTTATCCTGGCACTGGGCTCTGGCAGGACATCCCCCCTGCTTTTTCGGCTGGGCAGTTCTTCCACCTCTTTTTTTTTTTTTCTGGCCACACAGCCCAGGTCCACAAATCCGGCCGGGAGCTGAGGGTGGGCAGGGATGCTCCGCTGTGCCTTCCTCGCCCAGCATCTACCTCTGCATCCACCGCTGCTCGTCCAGCCCCCAGCACCTGCTGCGCTGTCCCAGCCCGGCCGTACCTCCCTGCCTCTCCCTGCTGGAGCACTGAGAACGAGGCTTTTCCTGCCTAAGCCGGGAGTGTGACGGGTACCAGCTGTGTCATCAGTGTCACGACCATGAGCAGGGCTCGGCAGGGACTGACTGAGTCGGGCACAAGCAGCCATCAGTCACCTTCAGGGGGACACTCTCAGCATCCTGCCTGCCCTGCTCCACTCCTCAGGGCCCTGACACCCCCAACGTCCAAATCATGTTCCCAGGAGTCACTGGTATGGGGTGCTGATGTTGCCTGTCCTGCAAAACAAGGTACAAAATCTACTGTATCTCAAGGGAATGTAATTTATTGTCTTTAATAAACTTTAATTTTGATTTCTGCCTCCTCTGCACTCAGGTTTGTAATTTAAGCCTAAGAGGGGTCCCCAGGCAAGCCCAGGACCCAGAGCCAGCCTGGGGTCCTGGAGCCATCGAGGCGAGCTGGGGACCCTCATCCCTGTTCCCCCAGGAGCAGAGCTGGAGTGTCCCCTCCTCTGCTCCAGCAGTGCTCTCCCTTCCTGTGCTCCCCAGGGACACAAGGCAGCCAAAGCAAGGTTTGACCTTGTTTTCACTTCCCATCTTTTTATTTTTTTGTGCGTGTGGAAAACACGGAGCAGACCAACACGAGCCGTTACGTAAAATCCTGTTTTCTCCAACAGATTTTTGTGGCGGGTGAGGAAGGGCCGGGCTGGGCCATGAGGGAAGGCAGAAAGGCTGAAGCAAACGGGGGGATTTTTGGGGTGTCCCGTGGATATTCTGAGCCATGACCTCTTCCCAAGACAGCCTCCCCCCTGTGCCAGCTGCTCTGTGCTCAAACCGGCGCAGAGCTTCCCGGGCAGATGCGACAAGGCACTTTTATATCTTTTTATTCTTATTATCATTAGTATTCAGAGCAGAGATTATATCCCGAGGCTTTAAAGTGCTTTCCCAGCCCGTGGCGAGCGCGGGGCCGCCGGGGCAGCTGCGGCAGCCGGCGCGGATAATCGCATCTGCCTTCATGCTCGGCCGCCAGCGCCGCCCAGCCCCGGCCCTCGGGAGCAGGACGAGGCTCCCGATGCTCCCCTGGGGCTGATGGAGCCCGGGGTGGCCCGGCTCTGTGGCGGGGTGGGGGTGAGTGTCCCCTGCAGCAGGGGTTTCAAATGGCACCGAGGGAAGGCGCAGCAATGTACCTGAACAATGCCGGGGTGCATCGGTTATTTAATTTGTAACTGCTCTCATCAGGATTTTCTCAGGGCCCTCTAGAATTCACCAAGGTTACTAAGACATAAAGTGTGCTAGAATAAGAAAGAAGCTGAGAAACTGAATTCCAAGACCACAAGGAAGAGCTGACAGAGAGCTGTGGGCCACCCGAACTGTAACCAATCCCGTATTCTGAGAATTGCACGCAGAACGCGTGGACAGCAAAGACACCAGTAAGAAATGCGTGATCAGTGTGTGCAGTACAGTTAAAATGTATAAATAAGTACATAATAGAAATAATAAAACAGCTTCTACTTAATCCTGTTGATTAGTTGTCCAAGGGTCCTGAATTTCCCACAGGGAGGTGGCACGAAGCGAGCGGTGCCCAGCCCGGCAGCGTGGCCTCTACACAGGGAGGAGCTGCTCCGCTCCAGTCCCATCCATGCCACCACCCAGCCCTTCCAAAGGGCTCATCCAGCCCTCACCGGCTGGCTCCTGCGGCCGGATTGTCACCCAGACAGGTCAGGAGTGGCAGCAGGGCTGTCACCCTGGTGGTGCCAGCATGTGGGTTGAGGTGAGGTCGGGCACGCTGTGGCTGTGGGTTGGGAGAGCTGGGTCAGTGTGTGGAGTCAGCCTTGGGCTTTCCCAGGGCTCTTTAATCTGAATTAATCCTGGTGGCTGGAGCAGCAGTGGGTGGATGGATGGGCCATCCCTTCCCAGGGTGGCTCGCAGGGAGGTTTAATTGCCTGCAAAAACAAGAAGGGAGATTCCCCAGCCTGCCATGGCAGCTCATTTGTTTCAGCACTTTAACAATTGCTCATTTTATGCTTTATCCATTGGGGAAACCACTCACTTGTCCCACACTCACCACTGAGAAGGAGGAAGATCCTGCAGCCAGCTGAGGAATGGGCTGGTGCAGGAGGGCAGGAGTTTCGTCAATAAAATTTTTGTTATTTGATGAATAAAATTAATTTTATTTTATTGACAAAATTCCTTACTGCCAGCGTCTTCCAGCAACCAGCAAGGGCTGGAACAAACCCATCCCAATCTCAGCCCCATAGGTGAGGAAAATATACAAGGTCTGTAAAAGAGAGAGGAAAAAAATACATTTTCTGCTTTAATCCACACTTATCTTCACTTTAAGATTTTTGGTCTGTGTGTTGATGCCCGGAGCAGTGGTATGGCGTGGAGGCTGCAGGGATGCTCGGGATACGGCAGCAGGAACTGCTGGAAACCGGGATGCATTCCTTGGTGGGCAGGGAAAAGGCAAGACAGAGCTGCCTGCCCCTGCTGCCGTCATCCCAGCCTCTCCTCCCCTCATCCCGACCTCTCCTTCCTCCATCCCGATCTCTTGTTCCTCCGTCCCGACCTCTCTTCCCCCCATCCTGACCTCTCATCTCCCCATCCCGACCTCTCCTCCCTCCATCCCGATCTCTTATTCCTCCATCCCAGTCTCTCCTCCCCCCATCCCAGCGGTGGGAGCAGGGACGCAGCCTCGGAGGAGCATCCTCGCAGCTGCCGGCGCTCGGCTGTGCCGGGAACGCTTTGCTGAGGCTTAACACGTCGCGGGAGCCGGGCGGGGGCAGCGGGGGCCGCCTGGCTTTTCGCATGCCTGGGGGTCACGGTGCCTCCCAAAATAAACCCGCTGAGCTTCACGCGGCCTTTGCGTGGCGGCACGTGGGCCGGGAGAGCGCCGAGCACAGCCCGGGGGTCGGGCACGGGGGCAGGGCAAGGGGGGCCGGGAAAAGGTGCGGGAGAGGAGAGGATCCAGGCTGGGGCGGGGGGGATGAACGGCGGGGCTGCATCCCCGGCTCCAGGGCTCCCCGCGGCTCCCGCTCCGGCTGGGATCGCGCTCCCCGCGGGATGAGCGTCGATCGTGCCCTGGGCCCGGGATTTAAACAGCGAGGGCTCGGCTCGGGCCGTGCCTGCTCCCTGCTATCCCTTTCCTGCTGGGGGATTAGATCAGCTCGGGCTGATCCTCATCAGGTATGATCCAGATCCTCATCCAGAGCTAAAGCTGCTCCTGCCAATCTCTCCTCTCGCTTCTGCCCGGCTCCCAACCTGTGCGGGGCTGGATTCGGGATCTGATGGGAGCACAAGTCCCTGGAGCTGCTGGAGTCTCCTGGTCCCGGGGGCNAAGTTTTCCAGCACCCTCTCCTGTGTTTTCCTGGGTGACCCATCCTCCCCTGCAAAACCAAACTGCAGCTAATCAGCTCCCACAGGATTTGGAGCGATAAATTCCCAGCCCATGCCAAGTTTTTCCAGGAAGCCTCACCACAGGAGCCCCTGACTGCCGGGATGCCTCCGGGCTGGGAGTCACACCTGCACCAGCTCGGGCTCATCCCTGCAGAGCGTCCTTGCTCGGAGCAGTGCTCTGGACACCCTGCAGTGCCTGTGAGGCTGAGCGTTCTGAAGGTTTTGTATTAAAATAGCCAAAAACCTGCAGAAAAATGGGAATTTTGTTTGTTTTAAACCCGACTGCTGCCAACGAGCTGCTCGGAGCATCCCTTTGGTCCCAAACGTCAGCACAACTGGGAGAGGCAGGCGCTTTCATTGGGATTCTGCTGCCATGGAGTTCTCCTTGTCCTTGCCTCAGAAGGGGCACCCCAACACCAGGAAAATGGGAAAATTTGCCCCGGAAAAGAGAGCTTGGGGAGAAAAGTAAATGCATAGACATCTCCTGGTATTTATTCCACCGGTTATAACAGTACCATGGCACGGGGACAGCACAGGAGGTGAGGGACACTCAACCGAGCACGGCACGACTACAGCACGACGAGCGGGAGGACGGGGAGGCGTTCCCTCGTGGCTTTGTTCTTCTCCTGGAAGGAACAAGGACAGGATCCCATGCCAGGAGAGGGACACCACTGCTCCGGGGAAGGGCTGCTGCGGGCTCAGCTCAGCACCAGGGAGGGCTTTTGCTCCTCTCTGGTGTCAGTTCAGGCTTCAGCACCCCCCTTCCCACAGGGATCGGATGGCAGGTCCTTCCCGGCTGGCTCCTTCAGAGGGGCCCTCGAGGGGACGGGGCTGGTGTTCCCTGCAGGGACGGGATGGGGTTTCTCGGGTGATGGGTACGGGACACGGGGAGGGAGGTGCTCCACACCCTGCCTCGTCCTTGCGAGGCAAATCCCAGCCTCCCCCCGGTCATTTCTGGGAGGCCGAGTGGAAACGTGGAGGCAGAGCCGCAGCGTGTGGCTACCACTCCAAGGACAATCACACTCCAAGGTCACTCTCCTTCCCTGCAGCCTCCCCGGCTCTGGGACACCCCCTGCCCGGGCATGGAGGAGCCCTTGGGGTACGGGGGGGACATGCTGGCTCTTGGCTCTAACCTCAGCCCGGAGAACGAAACAAAAGCCACACATCAGGGACATCTGGGTCAGGGACTCAAGGGGTCACACGGCTCAGGAGGACCCGAGTGACACACGGCAAGGGTGACAAGGTTGCTGGGCTCCCCGCTGCAGGCAGCAGCCCCCGCCAGCCCCTGCGCTGCGCCCCCTCCCTGCTCAGCCCGTCACATCACGGAGCACTTCTCCGCCGATTGCTTCAGGTCCTCTAGCGTGGCCGAAGCTTTGTCCTTCAAGGAATCAAGGTCCAGGTTCTGGATGTTGCTGAGCTGGCCGATCACCGAGTTCTTCTCCTCCTCCTCCTCGTTGTCCTGCTCAATCATCTTGGCCAGCTCCTTGGGCAGCTCCACGTCGCCTCCCACCAGCTGGATCTGGTTGTCATCCGTTTCGTTCTGGAATGGCCCAGGAGAGAGTCAGGAGAGGGGTGGCACAGCGGGGATAGAAGAGGCTTCTGGAAGCGTCACAGGAGGGGCTTTGGGCTGGCTTCCCACTCAAAGGACCATGTGGGAAGGTCCCTGGGGGTGAGGGCGGGATGTCGATCCAGCCTGAGCAGAGCCTGGGCACCCACAGCGAGAGGCGAGATGGAAACCCACGTGCAGCACCAGTACAAACTGGTTTCCAGCTCGCCTTGCAGGGGGTTAGGTGCCTAATTAAGCTAGGCTTATGCTTAACTACTGCTCCCAGCAGCAGTCGGGATCAGCTCCGAGCCAGGAGCCAGGGGGAGGCTCGGGATGAGGCAGCCCGGCTGCCAAGTGGGATCAGCAATGAGCAGAAGAAACTTGTCAAAAGATGAGAAGGGACATCTCAGGCACGAGAGGGCAGTGAAAGGATGCTGGGGCCAGATCCAAACAAACCCCAGTTTCCCCCGGAGAATAAAAAATCTCCATCTCTTCTTCCTCTGCCTTTTCTGGCTTTTGGCAGGGGGTAAAAGAAATTCTCCAGCTGTTTATTTCCTGGATATAAAAGGGAGGTGGGAAGCAGGGGGGGTGGACCCAGGCTGGCTGAACAATGCCAAACAATCAGCGCAATCTCACTTGGCTTAGCTGACCCTTCGGAACTAATATTAGCCCGGCTCCAATTTGGAGTATTCACCACTGAGCAACTCTTCCTGAATGGAGGGTGGGTTTGAAGGGAGAAGAGCTTGTGACAATTCCAAGAAAGGCTGAATTATCCCTTGATTAAATTGTTTGCAGTGAATCGTTCATCGTGCGGAAATTCCAGAATTGGAGTTTAGGTGGGAGATGTTGGCTGGATAATCTGGGGAGAGGAGCTGGCTAAGCCAGCCCCAAAGGTGCAACCCTGGTGGCACTCCCAGCTCCAGGGGGTCTGGGGTGAAGGTGGTTTTCCCTCACCCAGCTGGATTTAGGGGGCAAAAGTGAGGAAGAGGTGGATCGAGCAAGGTTGGTGTTCCGTGGTGCTCAGGGGGAAGGAAAGGGGCCAAAGTTTGGGGAGAAGGATGGTTTCGAGGGGAATTTATTTGCGTTTGGACTCTGAGGCTCAAACCCCAGGCAGCCAAGGGGGTCCTTGTCCCTTCCCATGACTCCAGAGCTCCACTGGAGCTTGGCTCCCCTCATAGCCCTGTTCCCAGCGCAGCCATACCTTGGGGAGCCTGTACTTGTCTCGGAAGTGGGACCTGACCGTGGCTCTCTCCGCCTTGCGCTGGGCAAATTGGGCATCTCTCTCCATCCTGCGAAGCACACGGGGCACTTACCACCCGCCCGTGCCCCCCATCCCTGGGTTTGCGTTTCCCCCCAGCCCCAGCACCCCCCATTTGCTCTGAGAAGTCCCGATTTTCCACAATTTCCTCCCCCCAGCGCAGCCTGGAAGGAGAAAACAATCCCATCTCCCGGGCGAGGAAGCGGATTAAGGGATTAGGGGGCTCATTAAACCCCCTCACGGCCCCCCTGTCCCCAGCGCCGGCTGCCCCCATCTCCCATGCACGGGATGTGGGGGTGCAGCGGGAGCACCCCCTTCCCGCGGGGACCCCGGGGCTCCGGGGCCCAGTGCCTCCCGCACTCACTTCTCCTCCACCAGCTGCCGCTGATACTCCTCATACTCCTCGCGGGTCATGCCCTGCGCCTCGGCCGGAGACTTCTCGCCCTCGCTCTTCTCCTCGCCGCCCAGGCCGCCCGTGAGGTTCTTCAGCTGCCCCCCCACCATGCTCTTCACCATGAACGCCATGGCCGCGCCTTCGGGGGCCCGGGGGGCCGGGAGGCAGCGCGCCTCTGCAGCTGGGACAGCCGGGGTCACCGGGGGGCTCCCGGGAGGATGGGGCGTGGGATAGGAGCAGCCCCCGAGGAACGGGGCTGACGGTGAGCTGGGGTGCCGGGGAGCCGGGAAACGGTCGGTGCTGGGTGCCGGGATAGGGAATCACCGGGATAATGTGGATGGGAGCTCCTGGAGAGCCGGAGCGGCTGCTTAGGGAGCAGCTGGGGTCAGCGGAGATGAGCTCCGGGGCAACTGGAGCACTGAGTGCCCGGGGAGCTGAGGCACCGGGCGTGGAAGGGCCGGGCTGAGCGGAGCTGGGCTCCGGGGAGCGGCGGCACCGGGACGGGGGGAGCTGGGAACAGGGGAGATGAGCTCCCGTGGAGGAGTCGCGGTCAGGTCAGCGGAGCCGAGTTCGCGGGGAGCTGGGATACGGGGCTATGGAGGATGCAGGATCAGCAGAGCCCAGCTCACACAGTGCCGAATTCCCGAGGAGCCAGGATCAGCAGGGCTGAATTTCCCAGGAGGAGGAATAGCGAGGGATGGGAAGCCGGGGTCAACAGAGCTGAGTCCCCGGGGAGCTGGGCTGCCGGGTCACGGAGTAGAGGGGCTCGGCGGGGATGAATTCCCGGGACGACGGAGAGCTGAGCGTCCGGGGTGGTGAGTACCGGTCGGTGGAGGAGCCGGGGACGGGGAGATGGGTTCCCGAGGAGCCGGGGCACGGGGTTATGGCGGAGATGGGGTCAGCGGAGATGAATTCCCGGCATGACAGAGTACCGAATTCCCGAAGAGCCGGGACCAGCCGTTAGCGCAGCGGAGTTGCCGGGCCGGTGGAGTACGGTGTTCCCGGGATGCCAAAGTACTGAGAGATGGAGGAGCCGGGCTCAGCGAAGCAGAGCTCCCGGGAGGTGAGTTCCCGGGGCAGCGGGCTCCGGAGCTCCAGGGACGGCGGCGTCAGCGGAGCGGAGTTGCCGGGATGCCAGCGTACCGAGCTGCCGGAATGCCGGGATGCCGGAGCTGCTGCCGGGGTGTGCGGGGTCAGCGGGGCCGCGCTGCCCGGCCGCCCATGGCAGAGCGGTCCCGGCCGGGAGAGGAGCGGAGCGGGCGCTGCAGCACCGGGGCTCGCACGGCTCCGGTGTGTGTGTCCCTGCACGGCAGCGGCGGCACCGCCTCCCGCCCGGCCCCGCCGCCCTCCTCCGGGCGGAGCCGCCGCCGTCCCGACCCGCCCCGGGGCACCGCGGGTGACGCCACCCCCGCGGGAAGAAGAAGGAGCCCCAGAGCTTCTCGGAGGCACCGGGGTGGATGGAGCCACGGTGGGGGCTGCGGGGAGCGCCTCGGACACCCTTCCCGCCGTGATTCCTGGCTGCTTCATCCCAGCGAGGAGCGAACCCACCCCAGCTCCCTTTCTCCCACTCTATTCCCCATCGTTCGGGTCTGGCAGGAGGAAAAGCCGGGTTTGACACTCGGAGCAAGCCAGCACCAGCCACAAGTGTTGTTTGCTCATCCATCCAAGGGCTGGTGCCCAAAAGTTCCCTCCCCTTTATCCTATTAATGATATCTCTGGAAGTATTCCCGTCTCTGGAAGTGCCCAAGGCCAGACTGGACAGGGCTTGGAGCAACCTGGGATAGAGGAAGGTGGCCCTGCCCATGGCAGGGGGTGCAACTCAGAACAGCTTTATGGTCCCTTCTGACTTCAGCCACTCTGGGGTTCTCTGATTCCATTATTTTAGGGTATTAATTAATACTAAAGCTGCTCTCAGCCCCCAGAGCACAGGCACGAAAGCGTTCATTGATCACCGAAATCAGGAGGATGGAGTGGGCATTGATTGTGTTGCATCATTCCCCGGCTCTCTCCAACCCCACTCCCACTCCTGCTCTTCCCTTTGACTGCAGCCGTATTCCAGGCCTTGGGGAGTGAGCAATTAATGGCATCAGCAACGCACCTCCCTTCCAGATGGCCAGCCTGGCTTGAACAGACATTTCTCCCTTTTTTCTTCTCCACTCATGAAAAACGAGCGCGGATCCGAACCCCAATCCCGGCTTGCGGGAAATCATTTCATTTCCGAAATATAAAGACAATCTCTGCAGATTAAAATGATGGAACAGCTGTGAAGCGACAGAACAAAGTGACAGAGGGAGGGGGAATCAGCCCATCTCCTCCCATCCCCCCTGCCCAAGGTAAAATTATGTCTTAAGAGGAAAATAGACTAAAAAACACTGTGTTTTTCTAGGTTAATCATC
This sequence comes from Irena cyanogastra, assembly GCA_013397155.1. Lineage (NCBI taxonomy): Eukaryota > Metazoa > Chordata > Aves > Passeriformes > Irenidae > Irena > Irena cyanogastra. The sequence continues at coordinate 93,554 of VWZV01000397.1, read as the reverse complement.
TGGCCAGCAGCTTGGCAGTGAGTGGTGCTCTTAGGGATTGGGACACACTCTCGGAGGTGACAACAGGGGATTTGTCCTGGTGAGGGCTCTCCTGGCAGAGCAGAGCCCCCTGACTGATGCCAGCAGTTCCCTTGAGTCCATCCAAAGGTGTGAACTGGCACTGGGACGAGGGAGGTCCCTCCGTTTGGCACAGCTCCAGCGTCACCCACAGCATCCCCGACCACGCAGGTGCCCCCGTGCCTGCTGCTCACCCCGAGCTGGCAGCTCAGGAGCCTCAACAGCTTTTTGAAGTGATGATTTTTGCTTTTCACACCGATCTGCAGGCCCTCCTAAGCGCTTTCCCATGGAGAACCCATGGAAAATTAGTTTTAACCCACAATGAGCTGGCACAGCCTGCTGAGAAATAGGCTGGGAGCCGCGGGCGCTCCGCAGATGTCCCATTGCCAGCAGCGTGGTCACATTCCGGCTGTCAGTCTGGCTGAAAAGAGGGGCAGGGAGAAGGACCAGCACCCCTGTTTGTGTCCTTGGGTGCTGGCCCGAGCCTGGTGTGGGCTCAGAGCAGATTTCGGATGCTGCTGGTCCTGGGAGCTTTGCTCACTCCGGATTTCGCTGCGAGCATCCATTAACAATAAGAGACTGAAAGTCAGGACCGATTTTTTCCAGCTGGGTTAGATGGGTCAGCTCCCACGGAGCGTCCCTGTCTGAGGGACTAAGAGCAAACAGCTCCTGACGAGCAGAACCTCTGGGCCAAGGCAGCTAGGTGCAAACAAGCCGGGGTTCCGGGCAGTGCCTCAGATCCTGTCCCTCGCGGCGGGGATGCTCGCCCAGAGCTTGGGCTCTGCCCCTCTTGCAGCCCGGGCTTTACAGGGATGGAGCAAAAGGCAAAGGAAAGGACCCCCAGAGAGGTTTTGCAGCTCCCCCCATCCCCTCAGCTTCTCCTGGAGAGGCCGTCGTCCCACCTGGAGGCAGAGCCAGGGGGACAATCAGAGGGTGCAACCAGCTGGGAAGTGATGCTTTGGGGCGGTTGATTTCTCCATTTGCTTTTCCTTGGGCAGATGAACCGTTCCTCATCCCTGAAATATATTCAAGTGAGGATGAGTCATCCTTCCTGCCAGGACTCTAACCTGCCGTAATGAGATGTAAATCCTTGCATGACCTATTATATTAGCTTATGCTATATCACACATCTCCACGGATTAGACGGCAGCGAGATGAGACGTCCCCCCGTCGCAGCCTCAGACAAGACGGTGGAAGTTAAGAGGATCCTTTCTCAGCCTTGACACCTGATTTAAATTGGAAGGAAGCAGCTCCCTCTGCCATGCTGCGAGGGATCATTCCAGCTTTTCTTTCCAGGTAACTGGCTCCAAAGGCACAGTTACCACACCCGGGTTTCAGAGGATGCTCCGGAGAGCCCCGAGTGGCCCGGGAACGGCCGGTTCCGGGAGGGATCCCGTGGCTTGTAGAGAGGAGGAGAAGGCTCAGTGACCTCGAGCTGCAGGGCCATGGCAATAAGGCCATCAGAAGGCCTGATCCTTGTCAGCCTGAAATCCAGGGAACACGAACGTTTTTAACCTTTGCGACCCCAAAGGAGTAGGTGAGGGAATCCTGGAAAGCCGCGTGTGCGCGCCGTAGCCGCGACGGTCGGGAGGGAAATGAGAAGGCGTTTCCAAAGCAAGCAGGCAGCCCGCTGCTGCTGCCGCCGCCGGGGGAAGTCACGCCGGCACTTGGCAGCTGATTGTCACTTCTGGTGATGGGGACAGGCACCGCCACCTCAGGAAGCGCCACGCTCGGCTCTGCCCCCGGGCAGAGTCACCTTCTCTCTCCCCACCTGCCGATGGGGGTGCTGCGGTGGCATGGGGACAGGGACACCCTGCTGTGCCCCTCGGGCACGGGGATGAGGCACGGTGACATCAACCCAGAGAGTCCCGCTGCTGTTATGGGCCACCAGCTGCCAGGAGTCTGAGGGAAAACATCCTGAAGGTCTTGAGAAAAACATGCCTTCAGTGGGATCCCTACTGGGAGATCCTTCACAGACATCGAAGTGCTGCCGTGTCACTAACAGGGGGAATAAAGAAACTTTAGGATAAGGGTGAGGTAAATGTCCAAATGAAATTATTTCCAGTATTTAATCAAACAGAACTCCATAAAGCTGGGATTTGCCTTGGCTGAGGAAGATGGGCTGCAGCTCAGCTTGTTGTGGAAGTGAAATCAAAGATTTCCCTGACCTAGGGAGGCATTCCCATGGAAAGTCTCCCCACTGCTGCAGAACCAAGCCTGTGAGTTCCCAAAATCTGACATCATCTCCACAGGGTGAAAAAATCCCAGTGCACCCCTCCCTGCCTTGAAGTGCCCTGAGAGGGCCCCTGGGAGCCCCTGAGTGGTCCTGGGAAGGGAGGTCAGGAGTGGGGATGCTGCTGGGGTGTCCCCTCCAATTCCCTCGGAATTCCCTCTCCTCATCTTCCTGTCACTGAGCACAGGGCTGCCCAGAACATCCATGGCTGGGGTTTGGGAGGTTTGGGGTGGGAATGGTCCTGTCATCCAGAACATCCCTCCTGAGGGATGAGGGGAGATTTGAGGTGGGAATGGCCCTGCCATCCAGAACATCCATCCCGAGGGATGAGGATTTGGAGTGGGAATGGTCATAGAGGATGCATAGCCCTGGTCCCAAGGAATGGGGGTTTGGGGTGGGAATGGTCACACAGGACACAGAGCCCTGGTTCTGAAGGATGGGGATTTGGAGTAGGAATGGTCCTGTCATCCAGAAAATCCATCCCAAGGGATGGGGGTTTGGGGTGGGAGCTGTCCTGTCACGCGGGACACACAGCCCCTGCCCCAGGGCACAGAGAGGTTTTGGGGTGCCGTGGGTGCTTTGGCAGAAGAGGAAGGGAAGCAGCTCCCAGCAGAGATCCCGGTGGCTGCACTTCCCGCCGGGAGGAAGGCCCTGCGCGAGGTGAGGAAGGGGAGGGAGGTGCTGGGGGCGGCGGGGGCGCTCCCACGGCGGTGTCTGCAGCCGAGCCGTGACACAAATGCGGCCGGACAGACATACAGAGCATGTAAACAGGCACATGGGGAGAGCATGTGCTGCTCCGTGCCGCTGGTGGAGAGCCGGCCCCGAGCAAAGGCACACGCCGGCCCCGGCGTACACACGGCCGCGCACACGCAGCATTCCCACGGGGGATATTCCCAGCCTTGCCTTCATTTCCTGGAGTGCCCAGAAGAAAAAAGAACACAAAAAAACAGGGGGTGAGAGAGAGAGAGAGAGAGGAGCTGGAGAGGTGAACGCCACGGAACGGTGGTGGGAATGGCTTTGTACGTCGCGCTAAAAATAGTCCTTGTGATAAAGTCGATCGCGGAGGGGGAGGAGGCGCCGGCAGCGCACAGAAGCCGGCGAGGGATGCCAGGGGTTGGGAAGCCCGTGCTCCGAGGATGGAGCAGAAGGGCCATAATTAGAGCTGGTAATTAGCCCCAAGTAGCACTGAGAGAACCGAGTCGCTTGTGGGGAGTTCATTGCACCCCCTTCTCTTGGGATGTAGGCTTTGCCACCCGGGGAAATGAGAAGCGAGCGGCTGCTGCAGCTGGAATTGGGGTCCTTCGGTGGGAGACTGGGATTTTGGGGTGTTCGGGGAGAGGAAGGCTCTCTGCAGCTCTGCGGGTAACGGGGAGAAGGCAGGCAGGGTGTGGGGACACGGGAAAGAGCCAAAGCTTGTGGAAGGAGCCTGAATGGGGAAGAGAGAGGATCTGCGGGGAGCGGGGGCAGCAGGGCCGGTGCTGCCGAGGACGATTTGGCTTGGGAGTCCGCGTGGGCTGCAGGTGACGGGTAGGGACGGAAAAGCAAAGATGTGTGACTTTGGAGATGGTCCTTTCCACACTCCAACTCTCCCCAGCCCCGTCCTGATCCAGCTGGGATCCCGCGCTCCAGCCCCAGCTGGAATCCCGCGCTCCAGCCCCAGCTGGGATCCCAAGCTCCAGCCCCAGCTGGGATCCCGAGCTCCAGCCCCAGCTGGGATCCCGAGCTCCAGCCCCAGCTGGGATCCCGAGCTCCAGTCCCAGCTGGGATCCCCCACTCCACCCCCAGCTGGGATCCCGAGCTCCAGTCCCAGCTGGGATCCCCCACTCCACCCCCAGCTGGGATCCCAAGCTCCAGCCCCAGCTGGGATCCCGAGCTCCAGTCCCAGCTGGGATCCCAAGCTCCAGCCCTAGCCGCCATCCCGCTGAGCAGTGTGCAGAGGAGAGGCAGCAGAGCTGCCGGAACAGAAAGCTGGATTTTCCAGAGCTTCTTTAAACGCCGTGTTCCCTCCCGGCACGGCGGGGAGAGGTGCCCATGTGCCTTGGGAATAACGCCCCGCACGCCGATGATTCACGCTGGGAATTTGAGGCAGGATGGGAGCTGACACAACTGGGCCCGGTGCCCGTCTCATTGCCCGAGGGAGGAGCGGGAGGAGGAAGGGGACACGACGTGAGCCAGCTCTCAGAGCCCCGGGTGTCACTCAGCCTGTCGCCTCTGCCCACGCTGCTGCTGATGGACAGAGCCCGAAAATCCCTTGGGACAAATCGCTTGGAGGGATCCAGGACGTGCAGCTGCAGGCCCAAAGAGAGAGACCCAGCGGCAGGAGCAGCCCTCTCTGTGTGGGGAAACTGAGGCACGGCGGTGGCAGGAGGGGCTGGCCAGGGTTAAATTCCCAGATTTGTAGTGAAGTACACGATTTCTTCCAGCAGTTCTCTCCACATCCTTCCACTCTATCCCAGAGGATGCTGAGGCACCCAACAACACCCTGAGACCAGGCACAGCCTCAAAAAGGGGGTGTGGTGCCATTTGGAGGAAAACCAAAAATCTAAATAATCTAAGATCTAAATAATTTTTGGGTGAGTTTTCTCCCCTTTTTTGTCAGCTGTCTGTCCCCAGCAGTAACCCAGGGCAAGGGGGAGGACAGGAGCAGAGCCCTCCCTGCTGTCTCCCATCACATGAAGGTTCTGGGTATTTCTCACCATTCCCAAAGCCGTTTCTTGCAGGCTTTGCCTGTAAATGACTTTAATCTTCATAAGCCCAAAAAGTAAAGCTGCTTATGCGGCTGGGCCCTGCTGGAGCACTGGCAGGAGCGAGGGGACGTGGACAAGAGAAGGAGGGTCAGCCCGGGGGAGAGGGAACCCTACGGGGCTACATCCCATCCCTCATCCCCGTCCTGTCCCCTCCGGACACCCCGACACCCCGAGGTCTCAGGGAAGGGGGCCAGCAGCACCTCTCCCCTCTGCAGGCTCCATCCCACACATCCCTGAGCCGTGCCCGTATCCCACCACTCCCTTTTGTTCCCTTTAAGCCCCCTCCAAGAGGAATCTCGGTCTCAATCCCGGTCCAAAGCATGCGGAGAGCTCCCGCCCGGGGCTTGCCAAGCCGGCAGCCGGCAGAGCCGGAGCTCTGCGCGCCGTTTAACGCTGAATAATTCCCTGCGGATGAGCGGAACTATTCTAAACCTGCCAGACGCCACCGCCACCCAGGTGGGACGCCAGCTCCCTCCAGGGATTCCACGGGGACAACTCTGGGGTGGGCCCGGGACATCGGGGTCTCACTGCACAGGTGGCTTCAGCCCCAAACTGCATCCCCTGCCTGCTCAGAGCATCAGAAGTAAAGCCTGCTCTAAAGGGGAGCTTTGGCATCACTTCACCCCTGTCACAGCCTTGCCAGTTCTCACAGGCAGGATGGAGCCGAGTGCTGCCTGGGCTGTTCATCCCCACCTATTTGGGGAGGAGATGGGGGGGTCCATCCCCACTTTGTGCCCTGCCAGGGGACCCCGGACCCGCTGGCAACAGAGGGGGGCCGAGGCGGGGTGTGCCGCGTCCGTATGGAATGGTTTTTTATTACAGTTTTTAATCTCACAGTCGGTAGCATTACATGAGAATAAAGCACTGGACAGGACTGGAAAAAAAGGCCTCTGGAGACAGCATGCAAACATTGCAACGAGTTTAAAGCAAAACAACCCAAAAAAAAAAAAGCGTCAGGCGGGGACGCGGCTGCGCTCTCCCGACTGGGCAGCGAGTCCAGCGTCTCCCCGTCAACCATCACTTCTGTCGTGGGGGTTTCCTTTTCGTGTGTCCATTTCATTGGTTTGTTTATTATTATTCTCCATTTTACAACCTTCTTCTCGCTTGCTTTTTTTTTTTGCCTTTTTTTTTTCTTCTTTTAATTACATTAAAAAATAAGATTCGTACTTTAGTAAAACGCCCAACGCTCAGGTGGGCCCTGCTTGAAATAATAAAAAAACAATGATCAAACAAAAAAACAAACCCAAAATAATAAACGTCCCCCCAAAACTGAGAAAACAAAAAACAAAAAACAAAACAAAAAAAAAAAAATAGCGTGGGAGACAAAAACAAAAAAACAAACAAAACCCAAACCTAGAAAATAAAAAAAAACAACTGACAGATTTGGAAGTTTGGAAGCAACCCAGGGAATTGGTGGGGGGCACCACACCCCCGGGGCTCCCTCCTGGTGCCGTGGTGGGGCAGGGGTGCTGCGCACAGCCCGGCGCCCCCGGCGCGGGTCCCCTGCGGCTGTGGGGTGGCAGAGCCCCCCCTCACAGGTAGAGCTCCTTCTCTTTGATATGCACTAGCTGTTCACGGAGCTGGTGGAAGGAGGGCCGGTGCCCGGGGTCCAGGGTCCAGCATTTCTTCATCACCTCGTAGACGACGGCCGGACAACCGTCCGGAGCATCCATCTTATAGCCCTTCTCCACGCGGGGCACCACGTCCTTCAGGGGCTGCAGGAAAGCCAGAATGTCAGGGAGGGGCTCTCCCAAAACCCAGGGCTCAGCTCCCCCCAGCATCCAGCCCCTCGGGGTGCTCATCACTCACAATTCTCGGATAAGGCACTCGCCCGAAGGAGTAGATTTCCCAGAGGAGGATCCCGAAGCTCCACACGTCCGACTTGGTGGAGAATTTCTGCAGGGAGGGAGAAGAGAGAAGCCCCGTGAGCAGGCTCAGGCAGGGGTGTGGGATTGGGAATTCTACAGGAGGTTGTGGACTTTGGGTGTGGGAATCAGTAGTGTTGTAGAATTCTTCTGTTAGATAATAGTTTAAGAAAAAGATGGAGCTCAATTTAAAGTTATGCTTATGCTTTTTCGCTTTGCTGGCTTTTAGCCATGCAGATTTGCCAGTTAGCCAACCTAAACCAAATGTTTGGGTGACCTGAGCTAATGCTTCAGGTTTAGATACCATACATGTGTCCAACACAATCCCTGAGAAACCATTCTCCACTTGTTCGGTTCGTGTGCCAGTAGATATTTGGCCAATCCCAAATGATATTCAAAAAGCTGTACCAGCCACATTTATGGGATCATCCCCAAATAATCTTTGGATTCCAGTGGATGCATGGCAACTGTGGGTTCCTCACCTTCCCAAGGCAAGTTCCAAACCTCAGGAATCAGAGACCTTTGTCTCTATATACATGACCTATCGTGTCAAATTTAATTATACAAAGAAAGATCGATCTTTAGTTAAAGATGTTACTCCCTTTTACAGCATATTTAAAAATCAGACCTTATGCTGCAACTATATTTCTTTAATTTAATCTGCATTTAACATTTCCTTTCCATTACCTCGTGGAATGTTTCTCATTTGTGGAGAAAGGGTTTGGCATGCTATCCCAGCACACATCACAGGATCAAGGCTGGCAAGGGATCTTCCCCACCCTCAGGGCAGCTGCTTTGGGGCTCAGGCAGTGGGAAGGGGAACTCAAGCAGCATCCCCAGGGCAGCCTGGGACGTTCCCCCTTCCCGCAGCTCCCACCATCCCCACGCACTCCCAGGCCCCCCTCTGCTCACCCACCTTTTCTCTAAGTGCTTCTGGCGCCGTCCACTTGACGGGCAGCTTGCCCGTGTCCTGCGTGGAGGAGGCTTCCTTGGTGAGCCCGAAGTCGCTGACCTTGGCGATGTTGTCCTCCGAGACCAGCACGTTCCTGGCCGCCAGGTCCCGGTGCACGAAGTTGTTGGCCTCCAGGTACTCCATGGCTTCACAGACGTCTCTGGGAGGGGCGGGCAGCACAAGGGGGTCGGCAGGGCGGCCCCGAAGCGCGGCTGGGGCGGGTCGGGGTGGTGGGCACGGCCTCGCCCCGTACTTACAGGGAGAACTTGAGCAGACAGTCTGCCCCGAGCACCGACCGCCCGCGCGACCGCAGGTAGTCTACTAGGCTGCCCTGGGCACGGGATGGAGAGAGACACGGGGTCAGCAGGGCCAGCAGCACACCTGCTGCCCCCTCCCGCAGCGGCGGACAAGGGGAGATGTCCCTCCCTCGTGGGGCACGACCAGGGGAGATGTCCCTCCCTTGTGGGGCACGACCAGGGGAAGATACCACTCCCTCATGGGACAGGACCCCAGGGAGGATGCCCCTTCCTCGTGGGGCAGGATCAGGGGAGATGTCCCTTTAAGATGGGGCAGGACAAGGGGATGATGTCCCTCCCTCGTGGGGCAGAACCCAGGGAGGATGTCCCTTCCTCGTGGGGCAGGATCAGGGCAGAAGTCCCTCCCTTATGGGGCAGGGCCAGGTGAGATGTGCCTTTAAGATAGGGCAGGACCCAGGGAGGATGTCCCTCCTTTATGAGGAAGAACCCAGGGATGATGTCCCTTCAGGATGGGGCAGGACCCAGGGATGATGTCCCTTTAAGTTGAGGTAGGACCCAGGGGAAATGTCCCTTCAAACGAGGGGCAGGACACAAAGATAATGTCCCTCCCTCATGGGGCAGATCCGGGGACGCCAACCCCCCCGGGAGCCAGCGAAGGGACATGGGACACGCCACCTCCAGCCACCGCTGTGGGCTCCGTGAGATGCAGCCCAAGCTGGCATGACCCAGCTGTGCCAGGGTGAAGCCCCGTGGTGGGGACAAGGGGACAGGGCAGGTGGCCTGGTGGGGTCTCACCTTGGCCATGTACTCGGTGACGATGTAAAGGCCACTCTTCTCCTCCACGATCACCCCCAGCAGCTGCACCAGGTTGCTGTGTCGGAGCTGCCTGCGCGGCACAGGAGGGCTCAGGGCAGGGGTTTGGGGACAAGCGGGGTATCAGGGACCACCTCCTGCCACTCACGGGGACAGAGGCGCCCCCTCCCTCACGCTGTCCCCCCGCTGGCGGTGACACTCACGTCATGACGGACGCCTCGGCCAGGAAGGCCTGCGCTGTGGCGTCGTTTTTAATGCACTTCACGGCAACTTTGTTCCCCCGGTAATCCCCCAGCATCACGTCTGCAGGCCAGGAGAGACGGGCACAGGAGGCACTGGGAAGCATGCCAGCCTCCTGGGGCCCCGCAGCACCCTGGGGGGGCTACATAGGAGCCCCCCCACATTCAGGGCCACCACGGGCTGGGGACAGCGGGCTCACCTCCGAATTCCCCTTTGCCGATGATCTGTAGCAACTTGAGGTCTTTCATGTTGAGGGCCCAGCCGCCTGCCCGGGGGAGAAGGGGGAGTGAGAGGGTGCTGGGGGGTCCCCAGGGCTGGGGAGGGGACACGGCCACTCACTGCGGGAGAACTCGTCCTGTGCTGCCACCGTGCCCTCCATCAGCTTGGGTTTGATGAGGCGGGTGCAGAGCCCGTCCGCGTCCGTGGTGTAATGCTGGGGGGACACGGCGGGGCGTGGGTGACACCCAGGCGGTGCCGGGCTCTGAGGTCCCACCAGGTGGCAGCACGAGGCCACGGACGGGCCTGGTGGCCGCCGAGGGTCCTCGTCCCTCCTCCTCCCTCCCTCTGTCCCCGGCATCCCCACACCCCGGGGCGTCAGCAGAGCAGGAAGAGCACCCACCGCCCCCAGAGCTGCAGCCCCCCAAGCTCTGATGTCCCTGCAGGGGCCGTACAGAGATGGCAGCCGAGGCCTCACCTCCACCAGCTGCATGAGGTTCTCGAAGTAGACCTCCTCGTCGATGCTGAGCTTGCTGGAGGAGTAGATGATGCGGTAGTGCTCCACCTTGCCCTCGCAGCTGACGCACAGCGTGTAGTCCCCGGGGTAGTTGGTGCTCTCCCGCACCAGGAACAGCCCCGTCTCGGGGGGGTACAGCAGCCGCTCCGCCTGCTCCCGCGTGATCTTCCCGTGGAACCACCTGCGGGCCCACGGAGGGCGGGGTGAGGCTGCCTGCACCCCTCTGGGGCTGCCTTTAGGTCTGAGCAGCTTTTGGCCCTGCCTGCATGGAGGCAGCCTGCCTGCGCTGCTCCTCGCTGTCCCCGCCCGCCCTGTGACACGGCTCCTGCCGAGCACCCTGCTCCCATCCTCCTGGCCCCCAGCTGGGATTCTGCCCCTCTGCAGGCTCCCAGGAGGTTCCTCCTCCAGCCTGGGAGCCACTGGCAGCTCTGGGACACAGTAGGAACATTAAACCTGTCTGTCTCCCATCCCTCCTGTACAGACCCCATTCCAACCTTCCCTCTTCCTGCCAGCAGCCTTTACAACCCCAGCCTTGGGTAAAAAACCCAATTTAAAACGCAACTCAACCATGGAATCACCTCCCCACCAAAACACTCAGAGCCCTACCCAGCAGCAAAGCCCAATCCCAAATCCACGCTGCTGCCCCTTTTGCCCTGCGAGGAATGTCCCTTCTGCTGGGACACAGCTCTGGGCACAGGGACATCCAGCCCGAGCTGCCTCCCCCGGCCCCGGAGCCCTGGCTGGATACTCACGGCATGAGGCTGAGCTTGATGCCAGCTTTGACCCCTTCCCGCTTCTGGACGTAGTTAGCGGGAATGATGCCCTCCCTGCCCACCTTGTTCTTCGCCTTGTACCAGTTGGGGTCCTGTGGGGACAGCGGGATGTCATGACCTGCCCAAGGCCCCTGGGGACGGCTGCATCCCGCCCGAGGAGCCCTCTGGGGGTTCCCCAAGCACCCTGGTACCCCCTCGCTGGCTGCAGGATGAGCAGGGCACGGGGTTGGTGCTGGGACCACCAAACCCCAATGCTGGTGGCCCCGCAGGGCTCACTGTGATCCCCCTCCCAACCTGCCAGGCATCCCAGAGCCCCCCCAAACCCAGAGCCCCTCTCTTCCTTCCCCGGAGAGGAGTCCAGAAACGCTGCCTCTCCCATCCCTCCTCCACCTCCCAGGAGGCGCTCGCGTTTCGGAGAAACCTTAACTAACGAGGACACAAATTAATTAACGGAGCGCGTGGCCCCATTCACGCCCGGTGGGACTGGCAGGACCAGGGGCTGCCACTGGCACGTGTCATGGGGTGCAGGGACAGCGTCCCGCGGGAAGGGGACACCTTACCTTGGTGACAGCGACGATGGTGAGGACGTCTCCTTTGCTGAAGGGCAGGTCCTGCTCGGCAGTACCGTGGAAGTTGTACTTGGCGATACATTCTGTACCAGACGGCCACACAGCCTGGCAGGAGCAGGGAGTGCCATCAGAGCCCTGCCCGAGTGTGCCACCCATCCCTGGCACCCCCCAACCCTCAGGGGACCCCCCTTGCAGATGAGAACCCAAGTGGGGTCTATGTAAACCAAGTGTCACCTCGTCCCTCCCAAGCGCGGGGGCCACCTCTGGATGGCTCCATCCCCGCCTCTCCTCACCCAGAGCCTACCTGCATCCCTGACATCTTCTCAGGAGGTTGGGGCAGTGACTCTCACAGGGGGGACACGGCACTGGGTACCATGAGACCTGTGGGGAGAGGAAGGACGGCTGAGAACAGGGCACGGTGGCTGAGAATGGGGCACGGCAGGAATAAGGTGCGAGGAGAATGCAGCACCCCCCGAAGGATGCTCTCTGGCCAGGTGAGCATCTCTCCTCCCTCCAAGAATAAGTCCTGCATCCAAAACATCCCCAAACTGAGGTGGAAGTGGGAGCTCCGGGCCTGCTCAGTCCCTGCAGTCAGCGTGGGACCAGCTGCTCACCCGGATTAGGAGGCATTTGCACGGATACAGCTTCTTAAGAATGGAATTTTTGAGTGCAGCATCTGCACCAAGGAAAAGTCCAGCTCGGCGTGGACGGGTGGAGATGCCCAGAGAAGGGAAAGGAACAGAGATGACCTCCTCCAGAAGGTCCATCCCACTCCTCTCCCAGGCTACACAGCCAGAGCCCTGCTCTCCCTGGTGACCCACACGTGGAAACATCCAGCCCTGAGAGCTTCCCAGGCCTGGGATCCAAAAGAAATAAACCAAAACTACTGCCTGCAGCATAAAACCCACTGGGACTCTGGAACGTGCGGCTCCTGAAGCGCAGGGGGACGTGCTGCCCGGGGGTGCTGTGCTCTGGGATGGGTGTGTGGGAGGGGAACAAACCCGGCTTTATTCCCGCCGCTCCGGCCCCCGGCGAGCGATGAAGTCACCGGCCACGCAATCAAACCAGGCTTTCTTGGGCTGGGGCACCGGGGTCGTGCCGGGCCGGGGGCACGGGGGGGACGCGGGCAGAGCGACCTCCAAAACCCACCCAAATATTTAAGAATTCATCACCTCCATTGGGGTCACCACAGCCAGCCCTGCCGCCGGCGGCCGGGAGTATTTTGGGAAGGAGGAAGTGAAACGAGGGGCAAGGCCGAGGACGGGAGGAGGAAGGAGATAAGGGCAGAGCTGCGGGAGGAAGAGCGCGGTGAGAATGTGGCCCTGTTTCCACCACGTGCCTGCAGCGTTCCGGAAAAGGCGTCACGCTGCCACCGAGCACCTTCCTCACCTTCCTCACCTTCCCCAGGGCGGGCACACAGCACACGGCGCTCCGGTTTCGGCAGAAATCGAGGCTCGAGTGTTCACCCCAAGGACAGAGCTTGGGGACCTCAGGGGTTCCATCAGCACAGTGCTGGGTTGGCTTCTTTCCCAGCCTGCCCGGGAAAAGCTGGAGGTGGCACCCAAACCCAGCCTGTGGGCACCCTGGGGACACTGGGGAGCACCAGCTGGGAGTGCAGCCCCCCAGAACATTCCCAGCTCCAACCTGCTGCCGTTCCAAGCTGGTTTTTGCTTAAATTTTGGATCTACACCTGGCACGGAACAAAAATTTCAGCCAGGGGTCTGGATCCCACCGATCTGAAACGCAGGGAATAAGCGCCGCTCTCTCAGGCCGTGGAGGGATTTAGCTGAAGCCTGGCAGGAGGTTTAAGGAGGGAATTTCCCATGGCTGGGGCTCTCAGCCCTGTTCCCCATCCAGTGTCCCGTGGGGACACCCAGCACAGGCTGTTGCTCAAGGAGAGCTCCAGCCCAAAGCCCTGAGTCAGCGCTTCCCACCGGCCAGGCCTGATTTCTGAATATCCAAAAATCAGCAGGATGGAGGTTTCACCCGAGGTGTGACCAGCTGGAAAACCCTGGAGCCAGTGCAAGGGATGCCTAAAGGTTCACCCCACGTTTCCCACCCGTGCAGGAGCTGAATCCTCCCAGTCCCGAGGGCCGCTTGTTTGGGCTTTCAGCTCACGGATGTCACCAGCATCCATATTTGATAAATCCAGCAAGGATACAAAATTCATAGCCTGCCTTCATAAAGAGAATTTTTTCCCTGCTAAAGAGGAAACTGCCTGAGCAAACCCCACCAAGAACACACTCTAGCCAGCCCAAGCTTTTTTATCTTCCCGGATTGTGGATATTCATGGCACCGGCCTGTGGCATTGTTAGAATTACACACAATAAATCTGCCTTTCAGTTTTAAAGAGGGAGGTGGTTACAACACCAGGGGCTGCCCCTCAGCCCGACACAGGCCTTCCTCCTCTGAGCCTCATTTCTTTTTAATCGTTACCTAATTTCTGCCTCAAAGCCGAGACTTTCCGAGGAGGAGGAGGAGGAGGAGGAAACCACACGGGGCAGCTGCCAGGCAGCCCCCCAAAGGCCTCATGTGACAGCCAGCGGTTCCTACCGCGCGTGTCACCCGGGCCAGCCCCGGCCCCGTGCCCACTTCCGCCCGCCCCGCACATCCCTCGGGATGCCGGGTTGGGAGAAGGACCTGGAGATGCTGGTGGAGCGGATCCACAGCTTAAAAGCAGCATCCTGTGCCTGCTGGGAAAACACGGGCATTGCCCCTTCTCTCCTCAAGGAGGACGTGCGGCAGCACATGAAAGAAATTGATAATAATTTAAAAAATTAGCCAGGGAGCAGCCCGGCCCATTGGGCAGAGCCGACTGCTGGCTTGGCCGTTCCCAGCTCTGCCAGGCCAGGGTGTGTTCCTTCTGCAAGCTCCCACTGCCAAACTGGGGCTCAGGATGTGCTCAGGTGAACCAAACCCACCTCCCTTTTCTGCCCAGCAGAGCACCCTGCATGCAGGAGCCCCGGGGATGGAGCTCAGCCCGGGTCCATCCCCACGGCCCTGCTCCCGCAGTTCCCCGTGGGAAGGCCGGCCCGGCAGCCAGGAGCCGGGCAAGGTGGGCAGGGCAGCTCAGCCAACACCTCTGACAATCCAAAGGGCACCGGGAAACGACCTGGGGACACCGCTCCTCTCATTAACCAAAATAAAATCCAGTTGTCTCAGACCCAAGGGCGGGTTGGGAGAGGAGTTTGGGACCCCCACAAGGAGCACCGTGGGCTGGGTGAAAGATGCTGCATTTCAGTTTCAAACCCGACCGGGGGAGGGGCAGCACCTGCCCAGCAGCAGGATGACTCTGTTCACATGAAGTTTGGTTGTGGATGGCAGAGAAGCCTCATTCCCAATGGGAACAGGTGTGTGGGCACCACCCACATCCACCCCCTTCCCTGCACCCACCTCCCAATGAAGCCTTTTAAACTTCAAAAAACAAAAAAAATCGCAAACCAGCCCCAAACCAGACAACATCCTCCCTGCCTCTGAAAGATGTTATCTGCTGTTATTACAACGAGCACCTACGATGATGCTAATCGAAAGAAAAATGTTCCTCCTTCATGTCACCCGCCAGCTCATAGCGCTTCGGAGCTGCTCCCCAGGCCCGCCCCGCCGGGTGCCTGCTGCAAAAACGGGGGAGCTGCTCCTTTTTCAGGGAATTTTAAATTCATTTAGAAAAGAAAGAGAGGATGCTGCTGGTCAGAGAGCTGTAGGCACCTGGGGACAGGTGGAGGCCTGGGGAGAAGCTGCTGCTGCTCCCCGTTGCGGAGAGGATTTCCTGGTCCTCCTTTACCCTACAAAAACCTCACCAGGACGACTTTCCACCACAAACCAGCCCAGTGTCCCCTGCCCAGCTGCTGTCACCTGGGGACGGGGACAGGACGAGGAGTGAGGCACAGAGGGGTTTTTTTGGCAAACGCTCACTCAAAACCGAAAAGCTGGGGGCAGGGAGTGGTCAAAGGGCAAAGAACCACCCCAAAACTCCCTGGCTTTGCAGGGGTAACCCCACGGCTCCATCGCTCCCGTGCCGCTGGTGCTGCACGAGGGAGGATGGGGATGCTCCCAGCACCTCCCGCATCCCTCCGGGGACCTCTCCGGACACTCCCTGCCTCGCCGGGATGGGGCCGTGCTCCTGCGTGGCTGCAGCGGGAACAAACCCCTGTCCCAGGAGGAAGGCTGCCGTCCTCCTCCTCCTCCTCTCCCCAGCCTTCACACCTCCCATTCGCCTTTTTTTTTTTTTTTTTTTTTTTTTTTNNTTTTTTTTTTTTTTTGTGGGGCACTTTTTGATTTTTCGGGGGACTTTTTTTTTTTTCCGCCCCACGGCACAGCCCCTTTCGCTCTCGCTAAACCAACGAGCAACAGCCGCGGCTATAAATAACCCGCTGCCGCCTTATTGCCCGAAAAAAAAAAAAAAGAAGAAAACCAACAAAACCCCCAAAAAACAACACAAAAAAAAAAGCCCCAAATTTTAAAACAGTCAAACCAACAATGCGCCGCCAAGCCCTCCGAGCAGCCGGGTGCCCGCGGTGTCCCCGAGGCTCCGGTTCCCGCGGGCCTTTGTACGGGATGGGGATGCAGCGGCAGGGGGAGGTGGCACCCCCGGCCGGCTCGGGCGCGGCGGGACCCCCGCAGCATCCCCGCGGCGTGGCGGGGGTCTCTCTCCGCCTCCCCGCAGGACGGGAACGGGGCTGAGGGCTCCCCGGGGACTGCGGCGGGGCGGCAGCGGCCGTGCCGGGGTCACCGGGGGTCAGGCGGGGCCGGACCCCGCGCCCCCCNCCCGCCCCCCCCCCGCCCCTTTGCCCGCGCCCCGCTCGCTCCCCCCGCCCGGCGCCGCCGTCACTCACCTCCCTCCGGGCAGGGGCTCAGCCCGCCGCCGGCTGCTCCATGCGGCGCCGCCGGGGCCTCCGNCGGGACCGACAGCGGGAACGGGACCCGGACCGGGAACGGAACCCACACCGGGAACGGCAGCGGCAACAGCACTGGGACCCGCAGCGGTACTGGCATCCTCACAGGCACCGGGACCGGCACCGGCTAGTGGGACCTGCACCCTAGTGGGACCGGCAGTGGGAACGGCTCCCGCACCGGGAAGGGGAACGGGAGTGGGATCCGCACTGGGAACAGGAACGGGAGCGGGATCCACACCGGGAACAGGAACGGGAGCGGCAGCGGGAGCCGGAGCCGCACCGCGACCGGGAATGGAACAGGCAGCGGCTACGGGACCCGCAGCGGCGATGGGAGCGGGAGCAGCACCGGGAGCGAGACCCACACCAGCACCGGAACCACACCGGGATCCGCACTGGGAACGAGACCGGGACCCGCACCAGGAGCAGCACGGGGGCCGGGACCGCCCCCTCGGCTCCTGCCCGGTGTCTGCTCACATGGGTGCAAAGCAGTCCTGAAATGATGCTAAAATGCCAATAAAAGAATAAAAAGCGTTACAAAGCCTACGATAAGTAATGATAAAATGGTCAAATGGGAGTGAAATTAATATAATATAATATAATATAATATAATATAATATAATATAATATAATTAATATAATATAATAACTTTAAAGTTCCTTCCAACCTAGCCCATTCCCTGATTCTGTGGTCCTAGAAGATATTATATGTAGAATTATTATTATTAATAATAATAGCAACAATAATGCAATGAAGTTGTTCAAATAACTAATAATATATAGCATGGCATCACATCAACATATCAGAGGGCATAACAGTATAATGTCATATAACGATGTGATATGGCATCATAATATAGAATAAATTGAATTAACAGAATTAATAGGTGATCTTTAAGGTACCTTCCAACCCATCCCCTGATTCCATGGGGACAAAGGGACCGCAGGGGACAGGGAAAGTCAGGGTGCAGCACCAGGGAGACCCCAGCAACCACGGGAGAGGGATCTTTAGGAAGCACATCCTTGCTCCAATAGCGCGCAGGAAAAATCCAGGGACTGGATCTCACTGGTGTCAGGCACCCTTTTGCAGCCCCGGCGTCTGGAATGTTCCTTTGGCCTCGGGGAGGTGCGGAAGGAGCTCCATCCTCTCCCGGGCTCCTTCTGGGGGGAACTGAAAGCAGCTGAGAGTGCACCAGAAATGCACCCGCGGTCACCAAGCCGCGCACCACACACCCGGTCCTGCGGGCACCCGGTCCTGCGGGCACCCGGTCCTGCGGGCACCCGGTCTTGCACGCACCCGGTCCTGCGGGCACCCGGTCCTGCGGGCACCACACACCCGGTCCTGCACGCACCCGGTCCTGCGGGCACTCGGCCCTGCACGCACCCGGTCCTGCACGCACCCGGTCCTGCACGCACCCGGTCCTGCGGGCACCCAGCGCTGCCCTGCACGCCCACGGCGTCTTTGGGCTGTCCGGTGACCGGAATTCCACAAAAATCCCCAGCACGGCACCGCCGGAGCCAGGAGCCCCCTGGCCGGGGCTGGGCAGCAGCAGGAGGCTGCTGGGGGGAAATGTGGGCACGAACCCGGGAATGGTGTCCAGCCCCGGCTGTTCCCGGCCCATCTGACCGAGGAACAGGGAAATAAAATACTCTGCCGTCGGAGTTTCTTCTTGGCCCCGAAGGCCCAGGACCGTCAGTGTCCCCAGGGTGGCTGCAAGGGCGATGCGGGGTGAGGCCGCTCCGTCAGGGGAATCCTCCGGGCAATTCCCGGCTGGAATTTTTCCCTGGAAGGGTCTTGGTTTGAGGGTGGCTGGCAAGGAAGGATGGATTCACGGCCAGCGAGGCAGGGACGGACATCTTCCCGCCTTGCGCCAGGAGAGGGGGTCCTTCAGCCGGCCGGGATCGGCAGGGAAAGGGAAAATAAAGAAAAGGGGTAAAGAGTGCAGCAGAGGAGGAGCTGAGGGTGAAATCCCGGCGGAGCGAAGGCGGAGAATCGCCTGCCCTGTCGCTCTGCATCCCCGGCTGCTTGGCTGGGTTAGTCTTCGTGGAGCTCGGAGCCTCCAGAGTTCCGGCAGCGCGGGCGGGATGCGAAGGGCGGGCAGGGAAAGGGAAGCGATCCCGCCTGGCATCTACGAGACAGCGCAGGATCCGCAGGCGGCTGCTGGGAACAGCAGGGGAAAGGCAGCGTGACAGCTCCTGGCTCGTTCCAGCCTGGAGAATTCGCCTCCCGGCTGGAAAAGCCCCGAAGGGAGCCGAGTTTGGCCGGTTCTGCGGCTCCCGGGGCTCCGGGGGCTCTGGGCATGCGGAATGCTCTGCAGGGCGTCGGTGTCCGACCGATCCCCCTTCCCAAATGTCCCTCTTCGCAAAAAATGTCCCGTCAGCGGTAAAACCGGCGCTCCTCGGTGCCACAGGCGGCGGCGGAGCTGTGTCACAGGTGCCACCGGAGGGCGTTCAGGGACAGCAGTGCTTCAGAGAGTTCGGATCCTGCTCTCTCCATTACAGCTCTGCTTCTCGGGGGGCCTCTTTCCCCAGGCCAGCCCCAAACCCCCCTGGGGTGTGGAGAACAGCCTCATTTCGGGGCTCTCCCTCGTTCCCGGGATGTTTTTCATTGAAGGGGAGCAGGCTGGGACGCTGGCTCTCAGCAGGTGGCTTTCACCTCCGGGGTGGGACCCCCGCTCTGCCTGTGTCCCCCACCCTGACAGCACCAGCCCTGCTCTACGCACCCTGCTGGGGTTCAGGGAGATGATTTTAGGGGTGCGAGAGTGGGGCAGACAGCTGGGACCTCTTGTTATGGGGGCGACATGAGAGCCTGTCCTTCCGTGTGACCCCACCCCCCACTGCTGCGCTGCCACCAGGGCCAGCCTTGGGGACATCCAGGGGACAGCCAGCCCTGAATGCATCCCAGCTCTCCAGCCCACATCCTGCAGAGTTTGAGGAGCATCCACCGCCCCACGGGCTTTTGGCTCACACTGCCAGTGCTTGGCCCCTGGTGCCCCCGTCTCTCAGCCCACGGAAAATCCTGCCAGGGTGGCTGTACAGCCGCGTTTGAGGGAATTCCTGGGACCTCGGAGCTTTTCCTGGGCAGGGCTTTGCGTGCAGGGAGGAGCTATCTCCGCATCTCTGCTGTTCCCTTCTCAGCCTGGGGACAAACTCCATCCTTGCCCTCTGATTCACAGGTACCTTGGACCTCCGATGGCGAGCGATCAGCCCAAACTCGGCCTCCTTCCCACCGGGAAGAGGGAGGGGAGGGTGGTGGGAGGAAAAAGGGTTCAGGCTGATTTGGGAGCGCCGCTGGGGCGGAGCCATGTGCCGGGTTTAATGTTCCCAGATCCTCTGGGCCCAGCTCTGCCCCACCCACGGGTGTTGGGGTGTGTTATTGGGTTTTATCAGCCTTCCCTTGGGCCGTGGCTGTGTTCCTTCACAGGTTTGGAGTCTTGTCGTCTATCTGCAGCCCCGCCCTGGTGTCTAGAGAATTCCAGGGAAGCTGTCGAGGGATTCGCCAGGTTCTCAGTTTCTCCCACCTCTTTTTATTCATCCAATTGTTTACTGATGTTCCTTTTGTTCTGGGTCACTCCCCCCCCCACCCTGGACTGGTTCCATGCCTGTACCATTCCCCTGTCCCCACCCCCATATTTAAGGTGAGACACGGAGGGGAGACTCGGCTTTTTCACGGGCTCCTGCTCTGGGTCAAATAAACCAGAGTTGCACCCTGTGAAAAGTCCTCTCTTCATTTCCTCGTCACTGCCACGCTTCTGCTGAAGGCAAAGACCCAGGAGACAGAAAAGGTACGGAACTGTACCCATTAAATGTTGGTTCAGTGCAAGAGCTGGCCAGAACGGGACTCGAGATCCCGGGAGCAGCACTTGAGCCCCAGCACACAGGTTCAGCCTGGCTGGATTGCAGAACCAGCAGCTTCCTCACCCACCAGCTCCAGCGGCCCAGAAGCTGCTCGTGGAGGCTGAGCAGAGATTTTTCCCCCAAAAAAGGCAGAAACCGGTGTGCAGTTCAGAGCCGAACCCTGTGCCTGTGGAGATGCAAGGAGGAAGATGGGGTTGAGGGGTTTTTTTTGTCACCAGTGCTGGGACAAACAGCAAAAGTGAGACACAGAAGTATCAATCCCCGTGGGGAGATGGCTCGTGATAAGATATCCCAAACAGCCAAAGGACAGAAATTAGAAATGCAGAATTCACTTTTAATCGGGAGGGCTATTGGGTGTCAGAGCAACTCCTCTCTTCCATCCAGGAGGGTCACAAGTGGTTGTTCTGGCCCATTCTGGGGCTGGGGACTGACTTTCCCAGCAAGGAGATGCCACCATCCCGAATGCTGGCATCAGGCAGGGGGAGAAGTCTGTGTCTGCCCAGAGCTTTTCCTGCAGGAATGAGGGTGCTGGGAGCATTTGGAAGGGCAGCTGGAGCCCTGCTGCCATGGCTGGACTCATGACTCATTTTAAAACCAACCATAAAAGCAATTTTCCACGGAGTGATCAAAGCCTCCCCGGCTTATCGCTGCCCCGATTCCAGTAACGAAACCGTGGCGCTCGCAGACTGCCCGGGGAGTAATTGGAGGGCTTAATTGAGGAAGGTCGTTAGGAGCAGGCAAAGATAGGGGAACTGGAGCTTCTCACCTACTGTGAGTTACTGAGGCTTTCACGGCAGCGATGATGGAAAGGGGAGGTTCAGACTGGAGACCAGGAACAGGCTCCTCACCCAGAGGGTGGTGGGGCACTGAACAGGGAATGGGCACAGCCCCAAGAGCTCCAGGAGCGTTTGGACAACATCAGGGTAGGATTGCTGGGGTGTCTGTGCAGGGCTAGGGGCTGGACTGATGGTCCTCGGGGTCCCTTCCAGCTCTGGAAATTCCATTCTGTGATTTTATAGAGCCCAGCAGGAAAACTGGGGCCTCGCCTGGGGTGTGGCCTGTTGGATGGGATGTCCAAGGAGCGGTGAGCATGCAGGGATTTCAGACCCAGGTCTCAGGGGTCTCTCCTGCCTTTGCAGAATACCTGGAAAGGTCTTCCACAGCTCTGTGGGATGGTTCCATAGGCATCAAGAGAGGGAGAGGTGCTAAACGTAGGCAGGGAATTTTAAAGTGGCTGCTTTGCCTCCTGCCCCATGAAGAGAAGAGAAGGATAATTTGCTGCCCATTCCTCTCCCCTCCAGCCTCTTCCCTTCCCCTGCTCCACCCTGACACAGGGGTGGCTTCTTCAGCCCCCAATGAATGGATCTTGGGGAGCCCTCTCACCAGCAAGAGGCTGCTCCGCACCACTGTTGTTAATATTAAGCTGCTTATCTGCCCCAGGGCTATAAAACTCTCATCTGCAAAGGGGGAAAGAAAATTCCCGCTGTTCTTTCTATCTGCTCCTGCTTATTGCAGCCTTATCAGCACACCCAGGCAGCCTTCAGGGCAAGGGAGTCACGCAATGGCTGCAGCAAACGAGCCCTGTGGTCCCACAGCAGGTCCAACACCGTGTGTCCCCACGGGGCCAAGTCCACCCCACGGGGACAGCATGGCACTGATGAGTCCCCAACAATTACCCTGCTCTTCTGAGTCACCAGGCTAGGCACTGAGATGCACCTCCAGTGGATGATCCTACCTTCCCCTGCAGCAGGGGAATGCTGGCTTTGCGATGTCCCTTGTGGGAAGTGGGTTTGGGACCCTGGTGCATTGACCTGTGGGATGTCTCGAGTGGGAAGTGGGTTTGGGGCCCTGGTGCATTGACCTGTGGGATGTCTCGAGTGGGAAGTGGGTTTGGGGCCCTGGTGCATTGACCTGTGTCCTTGTCATAGTTGGTGGAGCTGTTCTTTGCCTGATGAGCCTCATGGCTTGTCCTAAAGCATCCTTCCACTTTTTTTCCAGTGCCTCTGGTAGCCTGCAGCAGGTTTGGACCTTCCCCTCCAGTGCCTTTCCTACGGTATTGGGATCATGACATTAAGCGGGGAAGACAAAGCTGGTGTGACGCCAACAGCTGCTTGTGCTGGCTCAAAGAATTCGAGTGGCTCTGAGGCTGTGTCACCTCGGTGTTCCACCACAAACTGGTGACCAAGCAGGGCCTGGACACACAGAGTCACTGCTTTTCTCATCATCAGGCTGGTTTAGCGGGTCTGGACAAGCCAGGATCTCCCCGAAGTCTTGGGCAATCAGCTTCCCCGCTCTCTGCCCCACCACGCTTTCATCTCTGCCTCTTCTGGGAAGCTTTTGTGCAATGCCTGATGAGTGATTGGCATTTGGACATGGCAGGAGCTCTGGCTGGAGCCTCACTGCTCGAGGTCTGGGGCTGTGGGGGCAGGATCCTCTCTGGAAATGCAGGAGCAGAGCGTGCTGCACCGGGGCTGTGCTTGTCCCCGTGTCATCGCTGCCAGCTGCTGGCGTTGGCTGGGGTGGCTTTGTGTGCAAGCTGGGGAGAAGGAGGCACCTGGCTCTGCTGGCATGGGCTGACTGGCAGCCAATGTAAACTCCTGGATTTGAGCTGGAGCAATTCCTGGGACTCATTCTCTTCCTGCCGTGAAAACACCTTTGTTCCAGCCCGGAACAGCAGCAGTTCGGCTTTCTCACAGGCAGGGCTGAAGGTGTCCTTCCTTGTGTCCTTCCCTGTGTCCTTCCCTGTGTCCTTCCTTGTGTCCTCCAGGGCCACCACCAACCAAGGTGAAGGAGGCAGATGAAGGCTCAAGTTGCATCTGGGGAGGTTTAGATGTTGGGGAAATTTCTTCACCATAAAGGTGGTCAGTGGTGGAGTCACCATCCCTGGGGGTGTCAAAAAGTGTGGCACATGGGGACACGGGTTAGTGGTGGCCTTGGCACTGCTAGGTTTGATGATATTAAACCCTTTTCCAACCTAAACAATTCTGTAATTCTGAAACACCGACGGGGGCTGGGGGGTTACAGCATGGGTTGGCTGTCCTGCATCCATCAGAGAGCAACTCCAAGAGGATTTGGTCCAAGACTGGATGTGGTAGAATAGCCAACATTTAATGGAATATCCAACACAAGAATCACAAGGAAACAAAACAGGCAACAACTGCTACAAAAGAAGCGGATAAAACAGAAGTCCCGACGGTTTCAGTTTATCCCATCACCCCACAAAGTCCTTCCAGACCCAGCTGTGCTGCAAGGACACCCTGGAGATGTCTGCTCCTGCCGCTCAGCTGCTGCCCTTCATGGGGAAGCGCTGCCTGGCCTGGAAGTGCTCACACCTCTTGTGCTTCAGGGACAGTCCGTAGAGCGGGGTCATGTCCACCCTGCCGCCCTGGCAGACGCTGAACTCCAGCTGCTGGAGCAGCGTGGCCAGGAAGAGGAACACCTGCCACCTGGCAATGTTCTCCCCGATGCACCTCCTCTTCCCCAGGCCGAACACCAGCACCTTCTCCCCGTCCTCCTTGTTCACTTTGGTCCCGTCGGCACTGAGGAAACGTTCGGGATTGAAGGTTTCTGGCTCCTTCCAAAGCTTCCTGGAAGGGAGAACGTCAGGTGTTGAGGTGGATTCTCCTGGTCGTGGGTGTTGGGGGGACACTGGAAGGTGGGAACTGTCTAGAAGAACATCCCTGATGGTTTGCCACCACAGGAAAGGACCTGATTGCCACCACAGGAAAGGACCTGTTTGTCACCGCAGGAGGATTGGTGCCTCACAGGGTACTCACTCGTCGTGGTTCACTTGCCACTGGTTGACGAACACACAGCGGTCCTTTGGGATGAAGTAGCCGTTCAATGCCGTGTCCTTGGTGGTGCTGGGGAGAGAAAAGACGGAGAGCTGGGCAAGCCCAAAGGTTCTGCGCCCTCAGGGGACCATCAGGCTGCTCCACCAAAGGGGTGGTTTTGTGGGGGCAGTCGTGTCCTCCACGAGCCATAACACGGTGCCTCAAGGCCACCTCGTCCCTGGAACAGCTCTGCCAGCCCAGCCCGTACCTGTGAGGGATGGTGAAGGGCAGGAAGGAGGAATGCCTGAACATCTCCAGGATAAAGGCTTCCGTGTAGGGCAGCGTGCCCCGGTCCGACAGCCGCGGCCGCCTCTCCCGCCCGATGGTCCGGTCTGGGGGGATGGATCAGGAACAGGGTCAGGATCAGCGCCAGCAGAGAGGTTTGGCCCCAGAGGGATGAGGTTCATGGACTCACCCAGCTCCTCCTGGATCCTTTTCTGGATGTTGGGGTACGTCACAAGGTACATGAGGCTCCAGGACAGGGCTGTGGTTATGGTGTCGAAGCCTGGGCAAAGAGGATGGGTGTGGGTGAGCTCAGCATGACACCACTCTGGCCTGCAGGGTGACCATCACACAGGGCAGTCTGGGCTGGCTGAGGAGGCACGGGACATCCCAGACACGCAGCAAGGCTTGGGGCTTCATTCTGCCATAATAAACTCTCCTGAAATATCCTGCTCTCTCAACCTGTCCCACTCCTGGGTTGTGTCAGGTTTGTACAACTTCTCCAGAATTGGGGGAATTTCCACAGAAAGATGAATCTGCCCACAGACATCTCTCTAAGCCAAGAAAAGCCACCCTGGACTGTGAGGTTCAGCTGAGCTATAACCCATGCCTTTCACTTGTCCAGAGCTGGTGTCCCTGACTGGTCTCTAGAGGTATCCCTGGAAGGTCCAGTGAGCAGGAGAGTGAGTGTTTAGACCCAAACGGGCTGCCTGGAGAAGGACAGGAACAGAACAGGTTCCTTGTTGGACAAGGAAGGGGCAGACAGGAGGAGCTGGAGAAAACCTGGAGAGCACCTGCCACAGCTGAGGAAAGGTGGGAGGATACCTGC
The DNA here is from genome assembly GCA_013397155.1 of Irena cyanogastra. Classification (NCBI taxonomy): domain Eukaryota; kingdom Metazoa; phylum Chordata; class Aves; order Passeriformes; family Irenidae; genus Irena; species Irena cyanogastra. The sequence goes on along the minus strand of VWZV01000397.1, from coordinate 68,684 downwards.
TCCAAAGAGGTCATTCACAAGGTTGACGATCTTCTCCTTGGGGATCTGCGTGGCCGTGTTTGTTCCCAGTTTTTTGTCCAGGCACTGCTCAATGAGGGAGTCCGTGATGTCCCGGATGTTGTTCTGAGAGGAGGAGGAGACAAGGTCATGGAGCAGGAGTGGCAGAGGGGTGGGTGATCCTGGCAGCCCCACCCAGTGCTGGAGGAGCCTGGAGCTCTGGGGAGCATCATCCCCCAGCTTCCCTGGTCCCTATGGGAACGAGGAGAGGGTTCTCCAAGGAACCTGAGCACAGAGCAGAGGTTCAACCACCAGACTGGCCACGTCACACAGGGAATGGAGGAGATGCTGAGAGGGCCATGAAGCTGAGTCTGGGGAGGTTCAGGTGGGACATCAGAAAAAGGTTCCTCCCCCAGAGGGTGGTAGGGCTCTGACCAGGCTCCCCAGGGAACGGGCACGGCCCCAAGGCTGCCTAAGCTCCAGGGGAGTTTGGACAAGGCTCTCAGGGGTGCACAGGGTGGGATTGTTGGGGTGTGTGTGCAGGGCCAGGAGCTGGATTGGATGATCCATGTGTGAGCCAACTTGGGATATTCCCTGATTCTATGATATTCTATGATTCTGTGAGAAGGAGGACTAGGGAGAGACAACGGCATTGCTGCTTGGCTGCCAGAACACAAACACCTCTCTGACAGAGAGGGGAGGAGAGCAGGTGAAGGTCCTCCAAGCTCTTACCTCGTCGTAGGTCTCATAGTGCTCCTTGACCCTCTTCTGCAGGAAGCTGAGGAAGTACCTGTTGAAGTCGATGAACAATTTCATGCTGCGGCTGGGGAGGAAGCGGAGCACGGGGATGAAGTCGGCGGGGTTGCCGGCAGCAGCCACATCAGTGAACTCCTCGGTTGAATTCACCAGCCTGAGCAGCTCCTGGTCCTCGTGCTCATAGCGCTTGCCGAAGCACATGGCACAGATGACGTTGGCCACCGACACCACCAGGTAGCGGTAGGGCTCGAACCTCTTCTCCTCCTCCATCAGCTGCAGGAACTTGGTGACCAGGTACTCGGCCTCCTTGGAGACGTGCTCCTCCAGCAGGCAGCTGCAGGACGACGTGGGGCTGGGGGCCACCGAGAAGCTCTTCAGGGCGCTCTGGGCCAGCTTCCTGCGCGCCTTCCACACCTCCCCGGAGTCGGGGCTGAACGTCAGGCTCTGCCCGTCCGTGACGAAGCGGAAGCTGTAGAGGTCGGGGCGGCCCATGAAGTCTTCTCCTTGCTTGACCAGGGCCTGCCTGATGGTGTCCAGCCCGCTGAGCACCAGCACGGGCCGCGTGCCGATGCGCACCTCCATCACGTCCCCGTAGCGCCGGCTCAGCCGCGTCAGCGCCAGGTGCGTGTCCTTGCGCAGCTCCAGCACGTTCCCCAGCACGGGATAGCCCCGCGGGCCCGGCGGCCTCCGCAGCCCCTCGGGCACGGGCCGCCGCAGCCGCTGCAGCAGCAGGAACACCAGGCAGAACGTGGCGGCCACCAGCAGCGCCTCGGTGGCCGACACCACTCCGGGGCTCCCCGCCGGCCACATGCCGGCCTTCAGCATCGCCGCCCTGGAGCGGCCCTGGAGGAGGCAAGCGCACTGAGGGGAAGGGCCGGGAGCAGCCAGGGGCTGAGCGCTGCGGCTCTTCTGACTCTGGCACACGGAGCGACAGCCCTTAAGCAGCTCAGGGGATGGAGCTGCCCCTGCAGCACCGGGGGTTTCCAGCGGCACAAGCTGGAGATCAGTGAAGGCTCCCAACACACCCGCCCGTGCCTTAAGGGGAACTCAACTGCCTGAGCCTTCAGTGACACCCCCTTCCCCACAGAAAACCCAAACCCCCACTGGCACAGCCGTGGCTTCTGCCCAGGGAAGACAATCTTGTAACACAAAGGATGGAAAAGTGCAGCTCAGCAAATCCCAGGGAAGCAGGAGGAGAGGAACAGCAGCTCCTCCGTGAATGTGGTTCCAGGACTACCAGACCCATCAGGAGTTACGTCCAGGAGGATGGACTGGCTGGCCACAATACTGGGGGCCTTGGGGGTACCATAGGGCTGCTCTGTGAGAACACACAGCTCACTGGGTAAGCAGGGCCACCCAAATATGGTCTTCCTGGTCCTATACCTATGTCCAAACCCCCCAAAACATACAGGCTGTCTCCTACCTGCAGGTCCTTGGGCTGCTTTTACTGCTCAAGGCTCCCAGCAGAGATGGGCACCGAGAGCAGAGCGGAATTCTCCTCTGTCTCCTCAACCTTCTTCTCCTGTCACCTCATTCTCCTCTGCCTGGTCCTTCTTCTCTTGCCACCTGGAAGTTTCCGGCAGTCTAAGCTCTACCCTCTCTGCACTGCTGGGTATTTATCTCCCCCACCAGCTGCAAAAGCCCTTGGGAATAGCTACCCATTAACAAATGGGCCGAGCCCAGCTGGAGCCTGCCCAAGGAGCTAGGGAAGAGCCTTTCTCCCCCTCCACACATTCTGGGGCATGAATGGTGACTTCTCCTCCTGGCCAGGGCCCTGGAGCCTGCTGTGGGGAGGCAGGAGGGGGTCCCTAGGATGGGGAGGAAGGAGGGTCCCTAAGCCCTTCCTTGGGGAGGATGTAGGACATGTTGCCAGCATCGCTTGCCTGTGGAATGTGGGCGCCAGCATTTCCCCAGAAACCTTTTCTGGGCTGGCCAGGCTGTTGCCAGCAGGCAGAGAGAGCTGTCACTTCCATGGCCACTCTGGAGGTGATGGGAGCAGCAAGCTGTGAGCGAGGGGACACGTTTGTGGCAAGGCATCCAAAGCCCTCCCCGTGCATCCCTGGGGAATCATCCAGCAGGACCCCTGTGCCGGGAGCGGTGGCGGCAGGATCGCCCGGGCCAGGGGCAGAGCCAGGCTCAGGTTAACGATTGGCCAGGTTTGCGTGAGAAGGCGGCTGGCTCGCTTCCCCCGGCTCCTCCGGGGCAAACAGGCAGCGAGGAGGACGAGGAGTGGCGGGGCAGAGGGGAGGAGGTGAGCCCGGCAGATAGGAGAGGTGAAGGGGCAGCACGGGGCAGTTCATCCCCCCGAAGCACGGGGCGACACCCGACAGGGAAATGCTCCAGCCAGCGCGGCTGCTGCTGCAGGCGGGGCAAAATTCAGGGGAATTTGGGAAGTGCGGCTGGGATGAGCAGGAATGAGCCAGAGGTTGGGGGTTTGGCCCGAAGTTTCCTTCAATCTTCGAAAATTCCAGGGGGAATTTGGCCCAGGTAAAAGCTGAGCTAATATTTAATAAAGGCTTTCAACATCTGGTCTAATCGGGCTCGTTAATAGCAATGACGCCGTTCATTAATGTTTGGCAAGAACAGTTACAAAACTCCGGCTGCTAATATTGCTCTGATAATTCCCGGGATAATTCCCGCAGCCCTCCCAGCCCCGGCAAGACCCTCGGGAACGCTTTTGGGGAGGCAGGCTGCAGGAGCAGGGTTTGTCCGGCGGGCTGGATGCTGCCAGCGCCTCCCATCCCTATGGATCTACCCGGACTCGTTCCATGGGGTCGGGTTGAGGCTGCGTGGGCTGAGTGACCCCCCCCCTTTCCCCCAGCAGCATTTCAGACCTTGTGCTGATGCTGAACCCACCCACTCCTCATCCATCACATCCCAAAGCTCTGGAGAAGCTGGGGAGAGTCCCGGAGAGGTGCTCCAGGACCCTCTTGCAGCCTTTCCCGGCTGGCCGGTGGCTGCCAAGCCCTGCGAGGGCTGGGTGCCTCCTGATGAGAGCAGCGTTAAGAGCCGCTGCCTTGCGTGCCAGGCACCTCACACTCCAAAAATACCCTCAAAACACCCCCAAAATATCCTCAAAACACCCTCAAAACACTCTCAAAATACCCCAAAAACACCCTCAAAACACCCCAAAAATATCCTCAAAACACCTCAAAAACACCCTCAAAACACCCCAAAAACACCCTCAAAACACCCCAAAAACACCCTCAGCCTCGGCTGCCGCCCCTCGCTGAGCCCGCGGAGCCCCGGAGCTGCCGGCCTCGTGCCCCTGCCGGGTGTCGCTGTCCCTTCCGTGGGTCACCATCCCGGGGCACCGGCCGTGCCAGGCTGTGCGTGCAGGGACAGGCGGGAGCGAGAGGGTGACGGTGCCCGCAGGCACGTGTGGCACGGCATGTGTGGCACGAGCACGTGCCCGCACACGAGGGACACGGAGCTGTGCGGGACACGGGGCGTGTTTGCACCCCCGAGCCTGTCCCCGCATACGGATGCGGCTCTGTGCGGGGACACACCTGCGCAGGTGTGCGGGGACGCGGGGAGGGACGCGGTGACACCGGGATGGACACACAGAGCCTTGTGCGAGGTGTTGTAGGAGCCGCCAGAGCCATCCCCGGCCGGGCTTTATGGACAGCCTGGCGAGTGTCCCCAGCTGTGGGGTACGTTTGTCACATTTGCGGCCAGCAGCCCCGCAGCGCGGGACACCGCTCCGGTGTCGCCGGGCGCTGAGAGAGGACGTTTCAGGTGGCACGACTGAGACCTGCCCGCTTTGTACTCCCCTCTGTCTCTCTCCCCATGGCTGGAAAGCGCTGGGACGACCGTGTCCTATCGAGGGGAGACCGATGACAGGGGCACTGCTGTCCCCTCGCAGGTGATGCAGCATCCTGTGGCAGAGGGCACCCCTGTTGACACCGACGATTGTCCCCGATGCTGGGGACCCCCCACAAGCTCCCCAGTCGGCAGCCAGCCGTGGGGGGAGCTGATCCCGAGCTGCTCCGGCGCCGCCCTGACCCCGGGCCAGGCTCCTGGACGGGAGGCCACCGCCCTGGTCCTTTAAAAACCATTTCCCCCCCACCCACCCGTAGCGTGACTGTGAGTGACCGGGGCGGCCCTCCCGGGTCTGGCCGGAGCCCCTTCGCACGCGATGTCCCTAATGCCACCTCTGAGACCCCCCGGCGGGGCGGGACCCCCTGGCCTATCTCCCACCTCGCGGCGGCTGGGCTGGGAACAAGGATGAGGGCGGAGGGGACAGATTTTGGCAGCGGGCTGGTCCCCCTCGTCCTCCGTGCAGGGCAGGACCTGGCCTGTCACCCCGCGGGGAGCGGGGCTGAGGGCTGCAAACTCTGCCTGAGCCCCCCTCCGGACGGCGGACATCCGCCCGGACGTGCTCCCCTCCCTCCGGCTGCACCCTGCGCCCCATCCCTGCTCCACCTCGCCCCTCGGGTCGCCCTGTCCCCAGGGGACAGAGGTGACAGAGGGCACGGCGGCTTCTCACGCGAACCTGGACAATCTTTAACCGGCCCGGGGCAGCCAGGGCCGTGACCCCCGGGGCTGCCCCGCCGCCCACGTCCCCTCGGGGACCCTGTGGAGCCGTGAGGTGGTCCCGCAGCGCGAGGTGGGGGGACATGCACGGTGGCCGCCGCTCTGCTCTAGGGGGCACATCGGCGGCGGGACGGGCACAGCACCCGCCGAGGTGCGCGATCCCCGGAGCCCCGCGGCGTGCGGTCCGTGCTCGTCCCGCCGTGTTCGCGGAGCCCCGCGGGGGCTGAATCCCCCAGTCCCCCCCTCCGAGCCCGCACGGCGCTGCCCGGGGCGGTTTTCCCACGCTCCCGCTGTCCCCGCGGCTCCGGACACCGCGGATGTCCCGGGGCTGCGGGCGCCGGGCCGGGGGGCGCGGCCGTGGGTGTACGGAACGCTCTGGGTCTGGGGGCGAGCAGGGCAGCCGGGGCGACCCCTGGGGGGTCCTGGGGAGCAGCGGGGCGCGGGACCGGCGCCTTTAAGATCCTGCCGGTAGCGTGACTGGAGTGACCGGGGCGGTGCGGGTTTGCCCAAACATCCCGCCCTCTTCGCACGCGATGCCCGCCCCGGGCTGGAGCCCACGGGCGGCAACGACACCCTCCGCACCCCCGCACCCCACGCCACGACCTGTCGGGGCCCCCCTCCCTTCCCTAACCCTCGGCCCGCCCACCTCGCAGCCTCGCCCCCGGGGCTGCGCGGNNNNCCCCTCGCAGCCTCGCCCCGGGGGCTGCGGGGGGAGCGGGGGTCCCGCAGCCCACGCGTGGGGGGAGCCCCGGGGAAGGGGGGGGAATGAGGGGGGTGTCCGGGGAGTTCTTGGGGAGTTGGGGATCACGTGACGGGAGGCGGCTGGGCCAATCAGCGCGCGGGGCGATGCATATAAAGCAGGAGCCGCGGGCAGCGGGCACTGGGCACCTGCCGCGGGATCGGGCCCCTCCCGCCGCTCCGCGCCGCTCCCGCCGAGGTGAGTACCGGAGAGCCCGGACCGCCACAGACGGGGGCTGGGGGACTCTTCCAGCACTCCCGGGTGATGGACGGCCCCGCCGTGGGCTGTCCTCCCTTTCCGACCCCAGCAGCATCCTCCACCCATCTGCTGGAAGGTGGTTTTGGGGGGTCCCAGGGGTAATGCTCCCCTTACGGGTCTTGCTGCCGCCGAGTGCTGGGGAGCACTTGCGGTGCAAGGTCCCCACAGCCCTCCGGAATGCTCCCCCGCAGGTGTCCCGTGGGTAGCTGTGGCACCCTGCCAAAAAGCAAGGGAAGGGGGAACTTGACAGCGAGCGTCCTCCCAGCCCTGCTCGGGCTTTTTCGGGAGGATTTCGTCCTGGTGAGGAGCTGTGAGTTGGACTCGATGATCCTTAGGAGTCCCTTCCAGCTTGAGGGACTCTATGATTCCGTGGTTTCTGACAGAGCTGGGAGCGGGGTGCACCCATCCCGCTGCCCCCGCTGCAGGCAGGGTTGTTTTTCATACCTGGATCTTTGGGACGATTCCTGGCACTGCTGTGTTTCACTTGCTGCTGAGTGGTGGCTCGGTGACTCACATCAGGATCAGCTCTCCTCTAGCCAAGCGCTCTGAAAAAACTTTGAGGAGAAAAGAAAGGTCCTGTGGTTAAGAGAGCACCTTTGCCTCCCTGGCACATAGACAAAATGTTGGGGGACCTATTCCTTCCACTCCTGGGTAGCAAAACCCTGCTTTTTAGTGTGAAGAGTTTCCTAAAGTGCAGCAACTGCGGATCACAAGTGAAACCCAGCTGTGCTCCTGTCCTGACCTGCGCTGTGCTGCTCCAAGTGTCTCAGCCTAGAGACCAGCCCCAGCTCCTAACCCCTCTTTGCTTTATTCCTGAGGGGTCTGCACGCCGGTCTAAGGGTCTGCTGTGGGGAAGGGGGTGTCACTGAAGGCTCAGGCAGTTGAGGTCACCCTTAAGGCACGGGCGGGTGTGTTGGGAGCCTTCACTGATCTCCAGCCCGTGCCGCTGGAAACCCCAGGTGCTGCAGGGGCAGCTCCATCCCCTGAGCTGCTTAAGGGCTGTCGCTCCGTGTGCCAGAGTCAGAAGAGCCGCAGCGCTCAGCCCCTGGCTGCTCCCGGCCCTTCCCCTCAGTGCGCTTCCCTCCTCCAGGGCCGCTCCAGGGCGGCGATGCTGAAGGCCGGCATGTGGCCGGCGGGGAGCCCCGGAGTGGTGTCGGCCACCGAGGCGCTGCTGGTGGCCGTCACGTTCTGCCTGGTGTTCCTGCTGCTGCAGCGGCTGCGGCGGCCCGTGCCCGAGGGGCTGCGGAGGCCGCCGGGCCCGCGGGGCTATCCCGTGCTGGGGAACGTGCTGGAGCTGCGCAAGGACACGCACCTGGCGCTGACGCGGCTGAGCCGGCGCTACGGGGACGTGATGGAGGTGCGCATCGGCACGCGGCCCGTGCTGGTGCTCAGCGGGCTGGACACCATCAGGCAGGCCCTGGTCAAGCAAGGAGAAGACTTCATGGGCCGCCCTGACCTGCCCAGCTTCCACTACATCTCCAACGGGCAGAGCCTGGCGTTCAGCCCCGACTCCGGGGAGGTGTGGAAGGCGCGCAGGAAGCTGGCCCAGAGCGCCCTGAAGAGCTTCTCGGTGGCCCCCAGCCCCACGTCGTCCTGCAGCTGCCTGCTGGAGGAGCACGTCTCCAAGGAGGCCGAGTACCTGGTCACCAAGTTCCTGCAGCTGATGGAGGAGGAGAAGAGGTTCGACCTCAACCAGTACCTGGTGGTGTCAGTGGCCAACGTCATCTGTGCCGTGTGCTTCGGCAAGCGCTATGAGCACGAGGACCAGGAGCTGCTCAGCCTTGTGAACATGGGCAACGAATTTGGGGAGGTGGCCGGGAGTGGCCACCCCGCCGACTTCATCCCCGTGCTCCGGTTCCTCCCCAGCCGCACCATGGAGATCTTCAAGGACATCAACCGGCGCTTCGACGCCTTTGTGAAGAACATTGTGCAGGAGCATTACAGCAGCTTTGATAAGGTAAGGGCTTGGACACTCTTGGATGTGGGTGGAGATGCCTGCAAGTGTCCCCTACTGCTGGTTTCCAGCTTCCTTTTTCTGCCTCTGTCAAGGCTGGGATTGAAGGCGATAGCTTGCATCCAGGCTCAGATGTTTAATATTTCTTACCCATGTTACAGTCTCTCAGCAGTGAGTTCTGCAGTTCTTCATTAACGAGGCACAAAANCGTTCAGCCCCGACTCCGGGGAGGTGTGGAAGGCGCGCAGGAAGCTGGCCCAGAGCGCCCTGAAGAGCTTCTCGGTGGCCCCCAGCCCCACGTCGTCCTGCAGCTGCCTGCTGGAGGAGCACGTCTCCAAGGAGGCCGAGTACCTGGTCACCAAGTTCCTGCAGCTGATGGAGGAGGAGAAGAGGTTCGACCTCAACCAGTACCTGGTGGTGTCAGTGGCCAACGTCATCTGTGCCGTGTGCTTCGGCAAGCGCTATGAGCACGAGGACCAGGAGCTGCTCAGCCTTGTGAACATGGGCAACGAATTTGGGGAGGTGGCCGGGAGTGGCCACCCCGCCGACTTCATCCCCGTGCTCCGGTTCCTCCCCAGCCGCACCATGGAGATCTTCAAGGACATCAACCGGCGCTTCGACGCCTTTGTGAAGAACATTGTGCAGGAGCATTACAGCAGCTTTGATAAGGTAAGGGCTTGGACACTCTTGGATGTGGGTGGAGATGCCTGCAAGTGTCCCCTACTGCTGGTTTCCAGCTTCCTTTTTCTGCCTCTGTCAAGGCTGGGATTGAAGGCGATAGCTTGCATCCAGGCTCAGATGTTTAATATTTCTTACCCATGTTACAGTCTCTCAGCAGTGAGTTCTGCAGTTCTTCATTAACGAGGCACAAAATGGCCAACTATCTCTCATTACAAGCTCTTTTAAGGCTAAACTATCCAATTAAGAAATTACACCTAATTACAAAATTACCAATTACAAAATACCACCCAAACCCATGAAGAAGAAGGAAGAAGAAGGTAAAGAAGAACAAACAGACTCCACCCTAAAACCTCCATCTTGCCCCATATTTATTACTCTATTCTAAAACCCCAAACTCTAAGTTTTCCACCCTGTGATATTACACACTTCTAACCGACTACACACTCGTAATCCCTGTGCTATCAATCAGTTTTGGAAGCCTTCTCCATGGCCTCAGGTCAAATGCAGTGCTCCCCTGCGGGTCAGAGTCAGTCAGCACAGAAAGTCTAAAATTCTCAACATCCAGAACCCCAACTGCCTCACTCAGTAAAGCCCCTTGGTGGCCTCTGAGCTGCAGCTGTCCCCCCCCAGCCAACGCTCTTTGAGGCAGGTTTCCCCATCCCTGTGTGTCCACGGTGTCCCTGAGCTCTTCAAGGCAGGTTTCCCCATCCCTGTGTGTCCACGGTGTCCCTGAGCTTTTTGAGGCAAGTTTCCCCATCCCTGTGTGTCCACGGTGTCCCTGAGCTCTTCAAGGCAGGTTTCCCCATCCCTGTGTGTCCACGGTGTCCCTGAGCTCTTTGGGGCAGGTTTCCCCATCACTGTGTGTCCATGGTGTCCCTGAGCCACTGGCTCTCCCCCAGGAGCACATCCGGGATGTCACGGACGCGCTGATCGGGCACTGCCAGGAGAAGAGTGTTGGGGACGTCGCCCACGCCCAGCTCTCCAACGAGAAGATCATCCACATTGTTAACGACCTCTTTGGGGCAGGTGGGAATGTTTCTGAGGGCACCATTCAATCTTTGGGACTAATCCCAAAGCTGGAGGCTGGGTGGGGACATGGAGCTGCTGGGTGGATGCGTTGGCCACCTTTGGGTGTGTGGAGCTGCCGTTGGGTGCCCTCCTGGGTGCTTTTTGGTGGCAGCTGATGGGGGAACAAACATCCAGAGTGGTGGACTCTGAAACACCCACTCACCTGTCCTCTTGTGGTCACTAAATGCCGTCTCCACGCCCACCCAGGCTTTGACACTGTGGCCACTGCCCTGTCCTGGAGCCTCATGTACGTTGCCTTGTACCCTGATGTCCAGAGGAAGATCCAGGAGGAGCTGGGTGAGTCCATGAACCTCATCCCTCTGGGGCCAAACCTCTCTGCTGGCGCTGATCCTGACCCTGTTCCTGATCCATCCCCCCAGACCGGACCATCGGGCGGGAGAGGCGGCCGCGGCTGTCGGACCGGGGCACGCTGCCCTACACGGAAGCCTTTATCCTGGAGATGTTCAGGCATTCCTCCTTCCTGCCCTTCACCATCCCTCACAGGTACGGGCTGGAGCGGCTGACCCCTCATTCGGGTTTTTTGGCAGGGAATTGTTCCATGAGAGGGGGAAATATTCCAGCTCGTTGCCCTTTTGGGGCTGAATTCTTTGTTTGGAGGGTGGTTTCACCCCACAAACCTTTGCTGGCAGAACACCCCTGGGTTTATATTTCTTCCTGCCTTGGGAGGAACCACATTATGACTTGTCTGGAACGAGCTGCCAAATGAAACTGGAATTCTTCTGCCAGAGGAAAGCGTAACCAAGACTATTAATCTCCCGAATACAATCTGGGGTATTTCCTAGCCTGTCCTAAGGGCACAAATAGGGCTTTGAAGATGAATCCCCTGCAGGACTTGCCTGGCTTTGACTTGCCAGGAGCTGTGGGTCTCCTCTAACTTCTCTTTCCACCCGTGATTCCCTTCAGCACAACGAAAGCCACGGTGCTGAACGGCTACTACATCCCCAAGGACACCTGCGTGTTCGTCAACCAGTGGCAAGTGAACCACGACGAGTGAGTACCCCAACCCCCCCCTGCCCATCCGGGGCTGCTCTTGGCATTCAGACCACGCCCATCCTCGTGCCAAAAAATGAATGGATCACGTACAAAAGGGCAGATTGGATCAAAAATGGTGTGGGTTGGATGCTGAGCCCAGCCTTGGCTCTCCTGGGCATGGAGCTGGTCCAGCTTGACTTTGCCCCCCGTTCAGCAGCTCCCCAGCACCAGGGATTGGCTAATTTATGTGGAAGCTCAGGCTGCTGGATAGTCAGGAATCAGTCAATCCTGCTGCCAAAGCAGATCCTGTGGTCCCAGCTGACAGGTCTGAGTGTGCTCAATGGGAATTGCTTGCTCCCTTTTTTAAGGGAGAAAAATGTGGTGACGTGGCTCTGTTAAACTCGATGGGTTCATGTCGTGATTGCTGATCATCAGCTTTGGGAATGATGGGAGGACTGGAAAGCAGAGCCCATCCTGCCCCTCCAGTGCTTCCCAGCCGAGACATTCCAGCAGGAGTCAGCTGAGGATCGATACAGGAGGGGGGTCCCGGGTGGGGTATTTAGGATCAAAGCTCAAGTGTTTGTAACCCTCCTGCTCCTGCATGAGCGTGGAATGGGAATGCTGTCCTTAGGGCAGAGGGGATCCCATGTATCCGAGCAGAAATTCCCAGCTGAGATGCTGTTAAATCCCACCTGGCCCCTCCCAGCAGCTGCGCTGGGACAGGCTGGGAAGTTCTGCTGAGAGGATTCAAACCAGGAAAATCCCCATGTCCCCATTTCTCCTGTTTGAAGGGCTGCTGGCTGATCCCAGTGCTGAAGCTGCAGGTTCTCTGGCTGCTGGAATTAAAGGGATGGAATTAAATCCATCTCTGGTGTCTGCCCGGGCAAACACAGCCTGAGCCTGGGACAGAGGTTTCAGTGGGCTGAGCTGATGGAGCCTGACACCAGTTGGTGCTGTGGATCAGGGCCAGAGCCTGCCAAGGGCGGTTTTGGGTGGTGGGGTGAGAAAGCGCTGCCAAGCTCCTTTCTGCAAGGAGAGGTTTTGGTCCCTGACCCCACTGCAGGGGCTCAAAACCGTCACAATGCCCAAGGGCTGGAACCCTCTGCTCTGGAGCCGGGATCTGGGGACACCTCAGAGCCCCTGCCAGTGCCTAAAGGGGCTCCAGGAGAGCTGGAGAGGGACTGGGGACAAGGGATGGAGGGACAGGACACGGGGAATGGATTCCCACTGCCAGAGGGCAGGGTTAGAGGGGATACTGGGAAGGAATTCCTGGCTGTGAGGGTGGGCGGGCCCTGGGGCTGTGGCTGCCCCTGGGGCTGTGGCTGCCCCTGGATCCCTGGCAGTGCCCATGGCCGGGTTGGACACTGGGGCTTGGAGCAGCCTGGGACAGTGGCAAGTGTCCCTGCCATGGCAGAGGTGGCACTGGACGAGCTGTTATGTCCCCAAACCGCCCCTCAGGAGTGTCCCCTCTCTGTCGCAGGAGCCTTTGGAAGGAGCCCTCAGCCTTCAGGCCCGAGCGGTTCCTGAGCGCGGTGGGGACGGAGCTGAGCCGCGCGGAGAGCGAGAAGGTGCTGGCCTTCGGGCTGGGCAGGCGCCGCTGCATCGGCGAGGCCATCGGCCGCTGGGAGATCTTCCTCTTCCTCACCACGCTGCTGCAGCAGCTGCACTTCAGCCTGCGGCCCGGGGAGCACGTGGACGTCACCCCCCAGTACGGACTGACCATGAAGTACAAGAAGTGCGAGGCCTTCCAGATCCGGCAGCGTTTTCCTGCCAGGAATTCTCTGTGAGCCGCCGGAGGAAGGTCGGGCCCTCGCCGTGCTGCTCCGCTGGAGGCTGGCTCCTGTCCTGGAGGGCTTTGGGGGGCTCTTCCCAGCCCCATCGTCCCTTCCCACACGGGTGCTCTCTCTCTTGGAGACAGCCAGCCTGTGGTGGATGTGGTGGGATGTCCTCCACCTGCCACGGGCAGCTCCCTCCATCCAAACATAGATAAACCTGCAGGTTCCTCTCGCAGGATCCTGCCCAGCCTTATCCCATGGGCTGGAATCCTCTTTTCCAGCTCCTTGTGCCGCTGGGATTGGGTGTTTGCTGCTGCTTTGGAAAGGCTCTGGAGGCTGCAGCAGCGCCCGCCTCGAGGGGACCCATCCTGGGTGCACCCACACACCCGAATTCCTTGAATGTAAACTCATGGAGTGAATTCCTGAGTGTTCCTGCTGATTAAAAAATAAATCTGCCAGCAGAGCTGCTTACAAATTGAGATTTTAAATCACTCCCTACCATGGAGCCTCCTGGAAAACCTCAAAGGACTGGGGGAAAGGGACAGGGAACTGTAGGACACTCCTGGCTTTCAGACTAACTCTGCATTTGCTGCCTTTTTTAATATCAGGGTTTTTTCTCTTTATCAAGCAATAGATTTCTGTGTCTGTTAAGGAGGAAGGGTTTCAGGAGGGCAAGAGGTGCCTCTTGCTGCATTCAGTGGCAAAGGGAGCAGCAGTCCCTGCCTGTTTGTGCCTGTTTGGAATGCAGCTGTGTGCTGGGATGGAAACCACACCATATTTCTAACCCAATAAATACTTACATGAACATTTCTTAAATCTCTTTTAGATCTTATTCCACTGGGAAATTATTTTTTCTGGGGGGGGGAAAGCACCCTACACCCGTCTGTCATCCTCAAAAACCTGAGCTGGTGTGTTGGATTGGCGTTTCTCTTGTGGGAGGTGAGCGGGGTGTGACTGCAGTGGCACTGGGGGAAGTTTTTCATCCCAAAGGGAGCTGATCCTGGTCCTTCTCCTGTGTCAAGGCAGAAAGGTGATGCCAAGCTCTGGAACAGTTCAGGGCTTTACGGGAGTAGCTTTCTATCCCTGAACAAATGGAATCAATGGGTCAGACCCAGCCTTTGAGGGAGCCAGCCATCCATGGGGGATGTTCATCCTCATCCCAGAGCACCGTTAAACCCGAAGCTTTGCACAATTTCCCTTAAAAACACACACAAAAAAGGCAATAAGCATGAATTTCTCGTGGAAATAAGAGGGGGTTCTGTAGAAAGTTGGGGTCTGTTCATCCCTGAGGGGCGTCCCTGCAGAGATCAGGCCTCCAGGGTTCCCAGCCCCACCGGAGCAAGGAGTTATTGCTAGTTTTGGTGGGGTGGCGTGGAAAGCCTGGAGAGGGGAGGGAGAGGGTGGAGCTGATGGAGGGATGGACTAGATGGAGGGGTGGAAGGGATGGTGTGATGGCGGGATGGAGGGACAGAGGTGACAGGTGTGTGACGCAGGTGTGTGACACGACACAGGTGTGTGACGCAGGTGTGTCACAGCTGCCGGAGGGCTCCGGAGGCGGCACTGCGCATGCGCACAGCGCGGCTCCCACGCCGTCTCTGTGGCCCCGCCGGCGGCCGGAGCGCCGCGCGCGGGGGGCGGGGCCGGAAGTGGCGTCACGCCGAGCGTCGCCGAGGCGGAGGGGCCGCGGTGAGGCGGGAGCGGTGGCAGCGGCGGCGGCGGGTGAGGGGCACCGGAGAAGGGGGACTCGGCCCGGAGGTTCGGAGGGCGCGGACTGGGCCGGCATGGTGCCTTCCCGGGGGGCTGGGGCTCTCCTGCACTGCCGTGAGGCGCGGTCGCGGCGCCCGGCCCTGCTCGGCCTGAACGGGCCATGCTGGGGAGGTGGGGCCGGGGGAGGCACGGAGCGGGGAGGCCCGGGGGGCCGCTCTGTTTAACTGTGTTTATCCATAAGCCTCGTGCTTACCTGTGCGTTGCTGTATTTACCTATGGGGGGGC
>VWZV01000397.1:373-53737 GCA_013397155.1 Irena cyanogastra | reverse complement strand
GGTATATCCCTGTGTTTATCCACGGGGGGGGGTTCCCTGTGTTTATCCATTGGGGTATATACCTGTGTTTATACATGGAGGGGTCTCTTTATTTTTGGGGGGTATCCCTGTGTTTATCCATGGGGGGGTGTTCCCTGTGTTAATCCATTGAGGGGGTATTCCTGTGTTTATCCATTGGGTGGGCTCCCTGTGTTTGTTTTTGGGGATGTTCCCTGTGTTTATAATTTGGGGGTATCCCTGTGTTTATCCATGGGATTTTCCCACATTTATGCATGGGGGTTCCCCTTTTTACCTGGGGGGCCCCTGTGTTTACCTATGGGGCTGGTTGAATTTACCTGTGGTAGTTTTATGTGTTTACACATTTCTGTATTTACAATCTTTGGTATCCCTGTGTTTTCCTATGGGGTCCCCTGTGTTTTCCTACAGGGACACAGCCCTCCCACAATCCAACCCTGGGATTGTTTAATTTATATCTGCACTCAAACACAGATTTATTGTTGGTTTTTGTTTGGCTAAAAAGAGGCTCTTGTTTTCCAAAAGGATCCGTGTAAGGTGATGATGTGTGTTGAGCTCCTTCCCGTTTTTCCTAAGAGCTATTAAAAAGAAAACAGGAAATGGAATGAAGTTTTACTTTTCCTGTGGGTACCCAGGGTTGTGCTATCTGTGTTCTGAGAGTGCTTTTTATCAGCCATCTCCTTGGTAGGCAGCCATTGTCATTGTGGGTTGATACAAACACACAGCCATGGAAGGAGAGGAGGCTGCTCCTGAGGATTTTACGGCTTCGTCACCAAATTTAGCATTTTCTTCCCTTTGAAACATCCCCTCTTTTCAGGCCTGTGAAAGTTGGGGGAAGTGAGATATTTTTTTCCTCATCCAGTTTTTTTTTCCTTGCATCTTTTTCCAAGGGGCGCAGCTTGCAGCGAATCCAGCTGCCTCTTCCAGAAATGTGATTTATACATGGAAGATGATCTCCTTGGGCTGTCTCCCGTGTTTCTTTGTGCTGCTCACAGTAAATATCAAACGTTCTCCCTCTTTGATTGCAGCATGAAAGGCAAATCTATGCATTTAGGAGCTTGTCATGTCTCTTGTTCTCCATGATGCTCGTGAGCCTGTCACTGGGAAATCTGGGATCAAAGGAGCTCTTTAGCTGCCTCCAGGAGTCTTGGAAACATCTGTCTAAACAAATTGGAGTTTTTCCTCCCTGATTCTGACAGAACTCGAGTGCTGGAAAGGAGAGCAACTACTTTTTAATTAATTTGTCTAATTGTGGCAGTGATGCTAACGCTGCCTCTGCAGAGCATGGATGCTTTTGTCTTGGATTCCAGTTTTTGTGGGGGTTTTCCTCCCTTCTGTGTTTCTCTGTTGGTTGGGTTCCCCTCCTGCCCTGTATCTCTTTTCCCGTAAAGATTTTGGTTTTCATTTGCACATGCAGAGATCAATCCTGAATATTCACAGGAGCTGTTCTGCCCCAGTGTCCATCTGCCAAAACTTTAAGGAGGGAAGTGAAGATAAATTCCCAGTTTGAAATCACAGGGAGTGTTGCCTTTTTGTCAGCCCAAGAATGAAACTCGAGATAATTTTAGTAAGGAGGTGATATAAGAGCAGATCTTTATTTGAAAGCCTTCAGGGGCTTTTGTGGACATCTTTCTTAAATCACCTCCTTACTAAAATTATCTCGAGTTTCGTTTCTAGCTTGGGAACAAGGCAACAGGAGAATATCCACAGTCAGGACAAAACAGTGAAAATTTCTTTTGGATTTTGAGTTCAGCCTTGAATTCAGCTGGTTAAACGAAGATCTGCGGATCTTTATTTGAAGGCCTTCAGGGGCTTTTGTGAGCATCTTTCTTATATCACCTCTTTACTCGGGGGCTTTTGTGAGCATCTTTCTTGTATCACCTCCTTATTCAGGGGCTTTTGTGAGCATCTTTCTTGTACCACTTCCTTGCTCAGGGGCTTTTGTGAGCATCTTTCTTATATCACCTCTTTACTCAGGGGCTTTTGTGAGCATCTTTCTTGTATCACCTCTTTACTCAGGGGCTTTTGTGAGCATCTTGTATCACCTCCTTACTCAGAGGCTTTTGTGAGCATCTTTCTTGTATCGCTTCCTTACTCAGGGGCTTTTGTGAGCATCTTTCTTATATCACCTCCTTACTAAAATTATCTCGAGTTTTATTTCCATCTTGGGAGCAAGGCAACAGGAGAATATCCACAGGCAGGACGGAACAGTGAAAATTTCTTTTGGGTTTTGAATTCAGCTGATCAAACAAAGATCTTCTGTGCAGTGGGGAAGGCAAAGCCCCATGCAGGGATTTACCCTCTGCCTGGGATGGTTGGGATGTCATTTCCTCCCCACAAAGGAAACAGGAGCCAGCAGGGCCTGGCAGGGCGCCAGGGCTGTGGGTCCCTGGTGCTGATTCAGGTTGTGGCTTTGTGCATCTCGTTCCAGGCAGGCCTGTGCTCCTGACAGCAGCTCTGTGCCAGCGCCATGGCCACGGACTGGCTGGGCAGCATCGTGTCAATTAACTGTGGAGAGAGCCTGGGAGTGTACCAGGGCAGGGTGTCTGCTGTGGATCAGGTCAGCCAGACCATCTCCCTCACACGGCCCTTCCACAACGGCGTCAAATGCCTCGTGCCAGAAGTCACCTTCAGGTTAGTGCCTGCCTTCCCCTGGGCCTCCTCTTGGGTTATGCTTTGGGGTTTTTGATTTATAAAATAAAAGTTTTACAAACTTTTATTGTATGAGAAGGGTGAGATAATATAGATGTTATCATTTACGCTATTACAGTTGGAAGTTAACTGTTTCTTAATCATGAAATGCTATAAGTGTTTTTTGGTTTGTTAGTTTTTTGTTACACTGTATTGTAGATGTGTTAAAGCTAATAACTTAAAATTACTCTTTGTAATTACTACAATATTTTCGGTACAATATTTTCTGTACAATATTTTCCATACAATATTTTCCATTATTTTCTATTTTATATATATCTTACGATAATATATTCTTTATAATTCTATTGTTCTAAAATATTTAATTTTATTTATAAAACTATCTTTTTAAAAAACTTTTTAAAACTCTATTTCTCTCCTAACAATATCTGTCTTATTCTATAGTATTTCTAAATCAACATTTCTTACCTTAAAATTCATATGTAAATACATACTATATAAACCTTCTAGCAAACCTTAAAAACTCTCTACAAATCCATTTCTCATGCCTGGGATGGGTTTTTTTCCCTCAGATGTGACCTCTTTGCCCTAAATTTTCTCTGCTGCTGCTGAGTGCCTCTGGTGTTTGTGTTAGTTTGTGTGCAGGAGATTAATTCCTGGCTCAAATCCTGCAGTTGGAGTGGGGTAGCTCAGGCTCGGGGGTTATTTGGGGGTCAGACCATGTGTGTATATGTTTCTATTTTATTGTAAATTATTTTTTATTATTTTTATTTATATTCTGTTCTGTTGTAGCAGAGGGGGCTGATGCGATTTTTCAAAGCTTTGCTCTCAGCAGTATTTTCCCACCAGTTCCTGGTAACACTGTGCTTAAAAAATATAAATAGGAATCACTCCTCACTGAACATTTTCCTGTTCCCTGGAATGTTGTAGTAAAGGCTCTGAGTCCCTCATTTTTCAATAAGATCGACTCCACAAAGTCAATACTCTTAATTTATTTTCTTTCCCATGGATTTTGAAGAGAGACAGTGGGAGAAGACAACAGCCACATCCTGCCAGGGAATGTGTGTAGTCTCTCTGCTTTCATATCCCACTTGGACAAACGCTGAGTTAGAACTGCGAGAGCCTAATTCCTGATGTATTTCTTGCAGTCAGTGCAAATGGAGGTCTTTATAATCACTCCTTTGTTTTCTTTTGGCTTGTGTCCAGTGCTAGATCAGTTTTCTTTATCCCTTTTTTCTTAGGAAATGGGAAGTATCATCCTTGTCTGAGCATGAACTGCACTGCTCTGAGGGTAGCTTTCTGCAGAAATGGATTAAAAGTAATAGTAGCCTGAAGGCTGAGAGCAATTAATTAGCTAGAAACTGTTAAATTAATGCAGATTTCTGCAAAGGTCTGAGGCATTTGCTTCCATTTTTTGCTTGACTGATTCCTATTTCAGCTACACAACCTTTCAAACAGAACCCAGGTGCAGTGCAGGCATACTGAAGAGTGGCCATTTCAGTTGAACATTTTGATCTCTGTGGAAATGCCCTCTATGTTTGAGTATTAAAATCCTTTTATTCCCTTGTTTCTATTGATGGTGGCATCAGAAGAATCCCATTGGACAATGATGCTTTTCCTGCCAGGGCGTGTGCTAAATTCCTGTTTTTCTGGTGCTGTTTTTAGGGCAGGTGACATCACTGAGCTGAAGATCCTGGAGATCCCGGGGCCAGGGGACAGCAGACAATGCGGGGACTCGCAGCACACGGACACGGCCATCCCGGGTGTGGGCTGCCAGGTGGGGCCCAGCCAGAACGGCACTGGCAAGGTGCTGAAGAAGCCCATGTCCAGCAGTGCCCCGCAGAACATCCCCAGGAGGACGGACATGAAGAGCCAGGACATTGTCATCTCCCCACAGCAGCAGTGCTCCAAGAGCTACATGGACAGACACATGGAAACGCTGAGCCAGTCCAAAGGCTTCCGGCGGAGGCACAATTCCTGTGAGTGTGGGGCTGGCCTGGAGCTTTCCTGCTCCAACCTCTTCCCTTTTTCACCAGACTTCACTGGAAACTTCCCCTGGCCCACCTGTGGGTTATTTTGAAATAGAGTGTATTTCTGACCCCACTTGAAAGGTGGTTGTAGTTAGGTGGAGGTTGGTCTCTTGTTGCAGGGAACAGCTGACAGAACGAGAGGACACAGTCTTAAATTTAGGTTGGATGTTAGGAAAAAGATTTTACTGAAAGAGTGATAAAGTTCTGAATTTGTCTGCCTGGAGAGGTGGTGGGGTCACCATCCCCGGATATGTTCAAAAAACAGACTAGATGTGGCACTCAGTGCTGTGGTGTTAGGGCATGGCTTGGACTCAACGATCTTAAAGGTCTTTTCCATCTTAGTGATTCTGTCTATGTAGAAAATGTCTAATGCCAGTTCCAAAGATTTCCTCATTTTGCTGTCTTTCCTGTTTGAAGATTGCCCAGCTTCCAGCCTTTTCCTCTAAAAGGAGCTGCAAACAAACTGCAGTAATATCCTCGGGTGAGAGGAAAACACAGTGGGTTGTAGCAGCTCAGTGTTGTGTTTGCAGGGATCTTCCAGGAAAAGTGAAAGAAACACGCAGTGAGACTTTCCCCCACTGCTTTGTCTTTCAGGGTTTTGAGACTTCCCGCGGCAGCATGAGAGTTCAGGATTAATGGCTTTTTTTCCTGCTTAATTTAACTTCTTGCTTTTTAAATCTCCCCAGGCTTTTCTGTTTAAGGCCTCTATACCCATCTATGCCTCTTACAACATCACCCCATACATAATTGCGAATGGGTTTTGGCCCTGTTGTTAAAAATACAAATTAATGCACGTGATGTAAGATACAATCAGAGCATCCCAAAGTCACACATCCGTTATTTTTATTTCTCTTGATAAAATCTTCAAAACTGGGCCAAAACTGGCTTTGTTCACTTCTTTTCTCAAAGCTTCCTGAGCTGTCTTCCTTTCCAGACCCTCATAATCCAATTCCTGGAATGTCAGTGTATATCCAGCATATTTTCTTGACCTAATTGTTGAAGCCTTGGTATGCATCCAGAGTAACTCCATAATTTCATGATTTCATTTTTTTCCCCCCTTGCAAAAGAAACAAACCAAGGTGGGCCAGGCCAGTTTAAACAGGTGTGAGGCTGTGTTTTTGGGGAGGAATTCCTAGACCTCTGGAAGTCTTTCTCCCCCACCAACATTTTTAGGAGGGATATTTTTACCCCTTCCAGGATCTCTGGTAGATTTGGGATGAGCAGGGAGTGCTTCAACCCACAAACAACTCGTGTTAGGTTTACATGAGCACAACAGGTCACTTTTACAGACTTTGAGGCAGGTTGAGCGAGGCCTTAGGTGTAGATTGTTAGTTTGGGTTCATTTTGGAATACAGGAGGCAGAGAATGGATGTCTTACCCTGTAAAATGTGTGTATTTGGAGAGTAGGGTGAGTGATGTGTGAGTTTTGGGAGGGGGTGGAATTCGGCCTGGCTTTGTGCAGGAGCGCGGGGCAGAATGGGCTGTCACCCTGAGCTGAAGTCCTACAGCTGAAAGTTGACCTCTTGTTGGCCTCTAGCGTGCCGAGTGAGGGCCAGAATTCCCCTTTGGAGCAGTGGTGTGACAGGAATCAATAAACAACAAACACCAGCGCAGGTTTCCCAACAATGGCTCCGCTGCCGTGCTGGCACCAGGCTCGTCGTGCCAAGGCTGGCAGCAAAGCCTCCCACAGGGATCTCTCAGGAAGGCAGCCAGCTCGCTGGAGACTTTGTTTGCTTGTGTGCTGTACGTGAAAGGGTTGTTATTCCTTGGAAACAAAAAAATCCCAGGAAGGATTGTTTATCTTGTGAGGGAGGTGCTTTTCTGTGTGGCACAGGACTGCCAGCTTGGAGTGGAGCTCCTCTCCTCACGCAGGGCAGAGCACTGGAAGCTGTGATCCAAAAGCAGCTGGAATAGGAGGTTGCCTTTCTGCAGCCTGCCTTTACTTTCCTCCCCTCGCCCTTTTTTTTGTTTCTTTTTTTTTCCTTGAGCAGAACCAGCTGTCATTTTTTCCTGTCTAGAGGGTGATGCTTGGAGAGGAACAGCTCCTAACTTTGCTCCCAGCCTGTTGGAGGCCTGTGCCACGTTCTGTGTGACTTGTTAGGGGGCTGTGGGGCACTCAGGGCAGAGCTGTGTGGGTCAGCAGCAGTGCAGAGCTGGCACCCTCGGGATGGTCAGGGAGCTGCCCACCACGTTTTGGTAAGGTGGGCTCCCAGCTCCCATTCTTTGTGGCTGCAGGGAGCTTTGCAGCCATCGTTCTCCAGCTTTCCTGGTGCAGCTCTTTATTCCATCAGCACTCCATGCTCACATCAGCTGCTCCTGTCCCACTGGACACACACTGTGAGTTTCGGGGCAGCTGAGGGGAGTGTGGAGCTCTTTGCAGAGGGGTCTGGCAAGGAGTGTGACAGGAACAGCCTGAGCCAGCCAAACTCTTGACACTGACACGAGGAGCAGGCTGGGTTTGCCTTTGTGGCAGTGCAGGCTCCAGCTTGTCCATCTGAACCCTGAGAGTCCTTTGGCTTCTGCTTGAGCTGCAGTTCCTGAATGTTGGGAGAACTTGGGCCTGTTGTGTTTGCATTCCTCATCTTCCTCCTTTAGAGCAGCAGTTGTGGCTGTGATTCCCCCAGCAGTGGCAATTTAGTTCCAAACCAAATCCTGTCCAGCTTTGTGTCACCTTTGGTTTGGGAGCCCTTTATCTGGGACAGAGTGGAAGTTGTTTCCAAAAGCTTTCAAAACCATGCATATAAATGAGTGGTTGCAGTGTGCCTACTGAAATTCTCCTTCCTGGGAAGCCTTACCCTTTCCTCTCTCCTAAATCCTGTTTTGTCACCACAGTACTAGAATTCTGCTGTCTGTCCTCCCAAGACAAAAGGTGCATTATCATTTGAGAAGGGTGTTTGAGGTTTTTTTTCTTAATGGGGAATGGTTATTCTGCAAGGCCTGACAGATTTAGGATCTTGCTGTGGGGGCTGGGAAAGCTTTCAGGTTAGTCATTAACCAGTTCTCGAGAAAAACCAATCCCCACGCTGTCTGAGATAAATCTTGCTGAGGCAATGCATCTCTGACTGGAAATAAAGCAGGTACACATCCTCAGCAAGTCACATTTCAGCAAGACTGGAGTTGGATATGCTGAAACTGGACTTGTAAGGGGACAGGAAGGGTCCTTGTGGAGTTCGTGCCTGTTGCAAGTCTTTTGGAATGTGTGAAAGTCTTCTTGGGTGGCTTGAAATTCTTTGTTTCTGTGTTATCGAACCGATTCTCTCAAACTCGTTTGTATAAATCCCTTACAAAGGGGATTATTGTAAACAAAAGGAGATGGTTTAGCAGAGCAAGCAGTCTGGCTTGATAACTTACTCCATCTGTTGGACACTGTAGGTGATTCCTATGACTGCAGGAATTGGCTTGAAATATTTTCTAGTAATTGCAAATGTGGCAAAACTGGCAACAACAAACAGAATGAGATTGTCTGGACCTGAAGGACAAATGAAGAAATAAGCAAGTAAAGGATATGTTGACCTTGTAATTGTATATTTGCATCAGTTCTTAATCTCCAGCCCTAAGGAGGAGACTTTCATCAGTCTCACTGCAGAGAATTTGGGCTTTCCCGATGATTTGTGATTGGAAAGAAGTGTATTCCGAAATACAAGGTAATGGATGAGGAGGAGAGTGAAACAGGAGTGAGGCGATGGACTGTGTGTCATATCACAGAAATTACATCAAAGTTGAGGAAAAAGAGATCCTTTAACTTCAGGGTTTGAAGTTCTCCCTTAAAGATCATTGATATGGAAGGAAACACCTGCAGTAGTTTCTGAAATTTAGGGGAATTCCAAAGAAGGGTTTGGGTCACACACCTGCCCGAAGGTGGGAAAACTCCTAGGTCACAGCTGATAATGTTGCCACTGATGCGACACTGGGGTTAAATAAAACCTGGAGAAACACCTCTTTTGCTGCTGTGGGCAAGCCTGTTTTTCTAACCTGTCTGGTGGGAAGTCCCTGAAAGTCTCTTTGCTGATGCTCTTGTTCTGTGTTCTGCTGGCTTAGCTGAGCGTGAGTAGTGCCAGCTCCAGGGCTGAGCTCCATGGTGAGTATCCCTTGAGCAGGGGGATGTAAGCAGGAGCTCCCCTCTCCCACAAAATGTGCTGAGAAAGTGCCTTTTCTCCTTTTAGGACACACTCCCAACTTGCTTTTCTTTTGGCTTAGGGTCATCCAGCAGCCGCCACCCAAACCAGGTGACCCCAAAGAAGAGCGGCCTGAAGAATGGGCAGATGAAGAGCAAGGACGACGAGTGCTTTGGGGACGACATCGACGAGATCCCAGACACTGACTTCGATTTCGAGGGCAACCTGGCCCTTTTTGACAAGGCAGCTGTGTTTGAAGAGATCGAGACGTACGAGAGGAGGAGCGGCACCCGCTCCCGAGGGACGCCCAGCGAGAAACCCGCCCGCTACCGGCACGACGAGAACATCCTGGAGTCAGAGCCCATCGTCTACAGGAGGATCGTGGTGCCCCAGAACCCCAACAAGGAATTCTGCACGGGTATGCCCCTCTCCCTTCCTCATAAGGACCCAAACTGCTGCTTTTGGGGGCGCACACGGTGGATTTTTGCTCTGAGGGGTCAGCCTGATGTGGTCCAAGCGAGGTTCATGTAAGGTTGGATTTGTGTGTCCACACCCAGCCTTGCTCTGCAGTGTTTCTGAGATAAATGCTCACATAAATGCTGAGATAAATGCTGAGAGGGCAGCAGAGTAAGTGTTGCTCCAGCAGGAAATGAAGCTGATGGTTGGGAACTGAGTAAGAGGTGTTTGAATCCTCACTTTGATTTCAGTGGCCTAGTGAACCCACATGGACTCCAGAGAGGGACAGAGAGATGGGCTCAGGATTTGTGCTTTCATGATTTCAGGAGATTTCATGTGATTCTGGCACTCCTTGGGTCATAGTTCACCATTCATGCGTGGGTTTAAATGTAGTGCATCTAAAAAGGACTTCTGGCACGTTTAGTCCAAATTCCAGGTAACTTTATTCTCCTCGGGATATCTTCCCTTTGATTTTAAGCAGTTGTAAAATGTAGGAGTGAAGGAAATTGGGCATTCCAGGAATGTTTCCTTTCCCCATCAGAATAAAATCAGATGTCAGCTCTTCTTGCAGGGACTCAAATCAACTGATATTTTGGTAGCCTGAGCAGAAGTGTGAGCAGCTCCTTGGGCTGTCATTCGTCCTCTGCCTGGCAATTCCATCTGGGGTGTGAAACGCTTCAGGGGAGGAAGCTGATGGATTTGTAGTGATCTGCTGCTTTTCAGTTTTGAAAAGTCCCTTTTTTAAATGGTTCTGGTGTATAACAATGTCCTAGTTCTCCATTTCTGTCATTCCTCTTGCTGGTGTCCCATTCTGCTCTTGGGTAAGAGGAAAATACAGTGGGTTGTAGCAGCTCAGTGTTGTGTTTGCAGGGATCCTCCAGGAAAAGTGAGAGAAACATGCAGTGAGACCTTGCCCCACTGCTTTGTCTTTCATGATTTTAAGATTTCCTGAGGCAGCAGTGAGAGTTCAGGATTAATGGTGCATTTTTTTCTGCTTAATTTAACCTCTTGCTTCTTAAATCTCCCCAAGCTTTCAGCATCCCTCTGTGGAAGAAGCCACACTGATTACCCATGTGCTGTGTGAATAAGCACCTCTTCATTTTCTGAGTGGTTTCCTGTCTACCTTATGGGTTTTTTCAAATTTCATGCATGTCAATCCATCTTCCAGCTGGCTTGTTTGAGAGGAGACAGGGCCTCTGTGGATGTCTAGTCTGAAACAAAAGCTAAGCCACTGTTGGCAGCCAATCTGAGCAGGACGGCTGATAAGGGATTCTAGCAGCAGAATTCCTGGGAGGAAAACTACCATGCACTGAGCAGCAGTGAGTAAATTCAGGGATGAAAACTCAGTCCTGTTTGCTGCACTCTCAATCCTTTTGTTTAGCAGCTGGAAGGAGGATGCTGAGCTGTAGGCAGCCTGCCTCTTGGTGGCTCAAGGAGCAGCTGGTATGATGAAATGAGTGCCAAGAGCTCCAAAAGCCTTGGGGTTGGATGTGTCTGTGGCAGGATTCTCCCTGCAGAGTTGATGTGTCTGTGGCAGGATTCTCCCTGCAGAGTTTTTTCTGGTTTCCTAAGGGAAACTCTCCCTGCAAAAAGCACTTCCTAGTTATGACAAAGCACTTCTTTCTCCTGTTTTTTTTTTTCCACCCTGGGCCAGTCTGAGAGATGATTGTGTTAACAGAGCCCTGACTGAGACAGTGATTCTCTGTCTGCTGCAACAGCACAAAACTGATGCTGGAGATTGGCAGGGAGTTCATATCCAGCTCTTGGCACTGTGGGATCCCTGTCTCTGGATCCCTGCCTGCTTTTTTATGCCATGGAGGTAGGGAATAAGTAGGATGGTACAGAGGTAGAACCAAACTGCTGATGTCAGTTTTGAGTCAGCCTTTTGAGTTCCCCAAAAGACTCACCTGCAGGACTTCCAGCCTGGGATTTTATTGCTGACTGGAATAACTTGGTGTGTGTAGGATAAACACTTCAGTCCACTGGGATGCTTTTCTGAGAGCTGGTTTTATGGAGTTAGGCTGTCAAGTAAAACACTTCTAAAGCAACCCTGTGTTTTAGAAATAAGCAGGGAATGAAGAAAGTGGGAATCTGTTCCAACCAAAAGTGAAAACCTGGAGCTAATAGATCTTACCAGGTGATTGTGGCTGAGCTAAGTCCATCCCTGGGACTCCACATGTGAATCCCTCCTAAATACACCATTAGTCTTCCCTGGTTTGGGCTGGCTGCTGTCGAGCTGTCACTTTGTTTACTGGGAAATGCAACTGTTTAGCAAAAACTGCCTCCCTGGAAAGGCTGATCCCTGCATGAGGTGTGAGCTGCCTTTTTCTGCTTCCAGAGAGTTGAAATGTGTGTTGGCTCAGGCCTGTCTCTGTTCCTCCTGTTGGCACTGAGACTCCCATGTTGGAATATCTGTGTGGTTTGGGAGCAGGTCCTTCAGCAGAGCCAACATTGTGCAGGAGTGTTGGAGCTCAGAGGAGTTTGCAGGAGGGTCTGTTCCTCAAACAGCCCTTTTCTTCACAGTAAGGAGGTGGTGACAGAAAACTGGAGCAGGCAGAGCTTTGTGCCAGCATCAGAGGCTGGCTGTGCTCGGTGAGGGTGATGCCCCCAGTGTGGCTTTTCCTTTGGAGTGCCCTGTCCTTGACTGACTTTTCTCCTCTTTTAGCTCTTCCATGGCTGGATGTGAATACAGAATGTGTGGAGTGTTCTGGGCTGCTTTGAGGAGAGTGAAAACAAATTTTGCTTCAGGAGCAGACAGAGTGGGCCTGGGGCAGAGTCCCTTTGTCCCTCTGGCAGGTTTTTTGCTCAGCTGGTGGGAATTGTGCTCTAATGCTGGGAGAGGCTTACATTGGAAGGTCAGCCAGAGCTCTGGCAGGATTTGCCATAATTAAAAACAATGATGATTAACAAGAGCAGCCCTTAAGGCTGTGTTGTTTGAGGGGCAGTAAATGTGTTGGGCTGAGCCTGCAGGCAGGTTCCAGCTTTAGCACCAGCAGAAGGCAGCGGGGAATGTCTCATGTGCCTGGTGTGGACAAGAGCTCCAGACCAGTGAGACTGTCACACTGTGAGCTCTGCACCTGGAACTGGCACCTGGGGTGATTCATTGCCACAGGAAAGAGCTGATGATGTCAGGAGAGCTTGCAGGAGATGCTGAGTCCAGTTCTACCTGAGCCATTCATTGCCTGGATTTATTTTAGCAGGGAACTAGAAGTAGAGAGCTGCTGAAATAGCCAAGGGAAAAGATGGGATCCAGCACCTGAGTTCCTCTTATGTCAACCCTCTCCTTTTTCCCTGCCACTGCAAGCTTGGGAAGATTTGGGCATCCCAGCAGCATTACAGGGCTTGTTTGGGGAAAAACTCACAATTCTTTAACTTCTGCAGAGTTAACTCAGCTCTTCGGCTGGCATAGGATGTTTTTGTCCACCCAGTGTCACTCCGCATGTGACAAAATTGTTCAGTCTATATCTGCCTTTTGGGTTTTTATTTTTTTTCCCAGGCAGCTGTAAAATACATTTACTTAATATTAAAAGGCCTGGGCTAATTTATTTTATTGCCTTCATTAGCAAACAATAAAGATGCCCTGTCCAACCCAAACATAATTAAAGTTGGCAGGGCTTCAGTTTTGTGGCAGTGGTGTTATTGTTTGTGGGTTTACACGTCGCCTCCTTGATTGCTCTCTGCCAGAGTTTATTTAACTCCCTGGGCCTGCTTTTGATGAGCCAGTCTGAGTGGCTGGACCTTGCGTGAGGGCAGAGAAGGGAAGTTCTCCTGGCATTTCAGCCTGCTCCTGAGAGGGAGCAATTAGCACAGGCTGGCGTGCTAAATGCCAGTTCATCACTGCCTCCCAGTAACCCCCGCAGATTAACCCGCTGGTGGCAGCCAGCCCAGGGTAAGGGCAGTTTTCCTAAAGCTGCTGGTTGAGGGAAGGATGTGGAGGGGACACAGAAGAGCTGTGCTAAGCTGGGTGCATACAGAGTGTAGATTGTCTGGTTTGTCCTTCCAGTTCAGGGACTTGGTCCAACATTTAAGCAGGGATTTGTGGGTGGCTCAGATGGAGCAAAAGTAGAGTTGGGGAGCTCCCTTTTTTGGGGACAGCAGATGATGCTGGGAGAGATCCCAGCCTCGAATCACTCATTCCAAACCTTCCTGCAGCTTGAACAGCAGGAAGGAGTGGCAGAGCTGTGACTGGCAGCGTGGCAGAGCAGGCTGGGGCACTGGGGCACGGGGCAGGTGTGTGACCGCTGCGGGCACAGGGCAGGGCGTGGCAGCTGGGACAGACCCGGGCTATTCCTGCCGGGCTCAGGCTCTTATCAGCAGCCTGGCACAGCTGATAACAGCCTGCCAGGGGGCACAGGTGACCTCATGGGGTCAGGGGCTGGGACACATGGGGCTCCCTCTGTCTGCAGAGGCCTGGCTGTGAGGCCGGGAGAGCTCAGCAGTGTCTGCTCTGCTGTCCCCCTGCAGGGACACCTCTGGGCTCACCTCTGGTGGAACACCCAGGGTTGATTTTTTGTGTTTGTTTTGTGGGGTTTTTTTGGTTTGGTTTGGTTTTGAATTTTGTTTCTTTTTTGGTTTTGTTTTGTTTGGGGTTTTTTGTTGGTTTTCTTTTTTTTTTGGTTGGTTTTTTATTGTTCTTTTTTGGGGGTTTTTTTGGGTGCGTTTGGGGGGGTTTTTTAGGGTTTTTGTGGGGGTTTTTAGGTGTTTTTCTTGGTTTTTTAGGGTGGGTTTTTTTAGGGTGGTTTTTTTAGGGTGGTTTTTTTTAGGGTTTTTTTAGTTTTTTTTTGTTTTTTTAGTTTTCTTTTAGGTTTTTGAGGGTTTTTTGTGGTTTTTTGAGGTTTTTTAGGGTTTTGGGGTTTTTTAATGTTTTGGAGGGTTTTTTTAGGGTTTTTTTGGTTTTTTTTTTGGTTTTTTAGGGTTTTGTTTTGGGTTTTTTTGCAGGTTTTTGTGGGGTTTTTTGGGCTTTTTTTGTTTTTAGGGTTTTTAGGGGGTTTTGGGGGTTTTCTTGGTTGTTTTTTTATTTAGAACTGGTTTGTTTTGTTTTGGATTTTTTTGTTTTGGTTAGGGTTGGGATTAAATGTGTAGAGATGATATTTTGTGTTTGGACTCAGATAATTATTAATTTTTATCTGTTACAGTCTTACAAGCTGTGAGTTCTACAGCATTTCATTAACAAATTATAAAATTACTCTTTATCTATCTCTAGAAGGTCTTTTAAGGAAAAACTATCTAATTAAGACATGACACCTAAATTATTTTTACTTTTAACTTAATAACTAATTACTTGTGTCTTATGTGTGGATTTTTCTGTTCAGTTATACAATGCTACTTAAATGCNAGTTCTACAGCATTTCATTAACAAATTATAAAATTACTCTTTATCTATCTCTAGAAGGTCTTTTAAGGAAAAACTATCTAATTAAGACATGACACCTAAATTATTTTTACTTTTAACTTAATAACTAATTACTTGTGTCTTATGTGTGGATTTTTCTGTTCAGTTATACAATGCTACTTAAATGCATGAAGAAGAAGGTGGAGAAGAAGGACTAGTCACTGCCTTAAAACTTCTCTCTTGCCTTTACATGTATTACTATATTTTAAAACTTTAAACTCTGAGTTTTTTACTATATGATATTACACACTTCCATTTAAACTACACACTTATAGTCTTAGTGTTCTTTTTGGAATTGTGTTCATTTTGGAAGGCTTGTTAATTTTGGAATACTGTTAATTTTGGAAGCCTTCTCTATGGCTTCAGGTCAAATGTAGTGTTCTCTTGAGGGTCTGTGTATTTCAACACAGAAAGTTTAAAATTCTCAGAATCCAGGGTTCCAACGCCCCAGGATGGGCAAAACCTCCTGTTCCCACCAGAGCTTGACTCAGTGGTTGGTGACTGAGTGTCTTGGTTTAAAAAGACAGGTGTCTGCTAAGGAAGGCAGGAGCCTCCCTTGGAATGGAAAATGTAAACTTCCTCCCTCTGAATTATTATAATTTTGAAATTAAGGGGCTTTCAGGCAAAGATAGGGGAATAGGAATAACAGTTCTTTACTAGGAAAACTAAAACTACAAATGCAAAATAGTACAAAAAACAACACTGACAGAATCAGAATATGACCTGACACCGTGTGTGTGGGTCAGGATGTTGGTAGCAGTGCCATTAAATGGTGGCTGCAGCCCTCCCGCAGTGACAGGTGTGGTTCTGTTGGAGCAGTGATCCTGTAGAAAGGTGGAGTTTTCCTCTGAAGGTCCAGTGGTGGTGTAAATGGGCTTGGTCTTCCTCTGGGAATCCAGTGGAAAAGAGAGCTGCTTCTCTGGGAATCCAGTGGAAAATGCTGTCTGTGGTGTTGCAATTCTCAGATTATATCCAGGTAGGAATGCTTGGCTCCTCCCCCTGGATGGAATCATCTCCCAATGGGATGATAGAATTTTATCAGTCCTTCAGTGAGACTCAATGGCCCATTAACAGAAGGTAATTAATAATTAATGGCCCAATAACAGAAGATACCTCCTGGAGGGTTGTGGAAGAGATAAGGAAAACTGCCCAGTTAGCAGGAGATAACTGCCCCACCTCTGACACATGATAACAGAATGCACACCCCAGCCACTCTTGCCACCCAGGACACTGGGGCATCCTGGGGAAATGCAGCAGCACAAATAATTCCTCACTGCTCAAATCCACTTCTCATCTGCATGCGGCCCTTGGTTGTGAGACCTGGCTCTCCTTGCATTTGCTGTGTGCAGAGGAGCCCAGCCCATGAGGGATGGCTGCATTTGCTGCCGAGGGATGGCTGCATTTGCTGCCAAGGGATGGCTGCATTTGCTGCCGAGGGATGGCTGCATTTCCTGCCCAGGCATGGCTGCATTTCCTGCCCAAGAATGGCTGCATTTCCTGCCAGGGTGGATGCATGAGCACTGCCTGTGCCCCTCGGGGGATTGCCACCAACCTTGTCACATTCCCACTGCTCTTTCCCAGCAGCACAGGCAGCCCCAGCCCAGCTGGGCTGCCAGGAGCACCCAGGTGGCCACTGTCACCCCCAGTGCAGAGGCAGAGGGGCCAGGGGGAGCGTGACGGTGACCCAGAGGGTGACCCAGGGCTGCTGAGCAGTGGGGAGGCTGAGAGAAGCTGATGGAGGGACTGAGGTCACACTGTTTGACCTGATGTTTCCTGTAGCAGGCATTGCTTTTAATCCTCGCCCTTTTTGCTCCATGGTGCACCTCCTCTGCCTGTCTCAGGGTGGGAGCTGGCTGCTGGACTCAGCTGGGGTTCCTGGGAAGAGAAGGAGCTGAGAGCTGCTCGTGCTGCAGCTGTGCTCCAGCTCTGTGGCCATCCTAAAAGGGGATGGCACAGGTTGTCCAGAGCCACTGTGGCTGCCCCTGCATCCCTGGAAGTGTCCAAGGCCAGGCTGGACAGTTCTCAGCACTTCACAAAACCTCTGTTTCTTTTCTCTCCATCCAAATGCTGGAGCATTTCCCAGCTCGCTAGCCCAGGCTCTCCAAAACACCTGGGAGGTGTTTTTCTGCAGAGTTTACTCTTTGAGCGTTTCCCTGCTGCTTCTGTGTGCTGTGATCCAGCTGTTGGGCCTGGAGCAGCCCCTCTGGCATGGGAACACCTGCCAGCAAATGTGGGATGGCTTGTTGTGCTGTGATCTTGGGATTTTGGGGAGCAGTGTCAGGAAGCATAAAACATCCAGGCTTTTATTGGCACGTCACAGCTACTCTTCTGACTTTCCCAGTGCTCAGGAGCACTTTATGGTGAGTTAAGCACTGTTGGCCTGGAGACCATTAAGAAAAACCTTAATATTCCATCTGTAAGTCCCTGAGGCCTTCTCAGCCCTCGTGTCACTAAAATTTCCCACAGAGCTTGGGTGGAAGCATTATTTTAAGCCAGCAGTTGTGTTTAGCTGTCTCTGCCTCACTGAGAGTAATTTGGATTCATTTGGTGGCCTGGGATGAGCAGTTAAGGAGCCTTTTCAGTGCCACTGTTCAGAGGTGTCTGACTGTCCCCCTTTGTGCCTCCCTGCCCTGTTTGTGACCCCCCAGACTCGGGGCTGGTGGTCCCCAGCGTGTCCTACGAGCTGCACAAGAAGCTGCTGGCGGTGGCCGAGAAGCACGGGCTGACCCTGGAGAGGAGGCTGGAGATGACAGGGGTGTGTGCCAGCCAGATGGCCCTGAGCCTCCTGGGGGGGCCCAACAGGTACAGCTGGGCCTCTGGGGGGAGGGGAGGGGCTCACAGGGCCCTCCTTTGGGCTCTTGGCTCACAAAGCACAGCTGAGATTTTCCTTCCCCCTTACTGGGAGTTGTTTGGAGACCTGAGCTTTGCACAGGTGCTGCCTGAGGTGCGTGGAGCCACTGCAGGATACGTGATGAGCTCTTCTCTGCACAGAAAGGAAGCTTCCCTTTGCTGATTTGGCACATTGCAGTGTCACAGTGTGAATAAAAGCAGCCCATGAAAACAGCGCCGTGTGGATTTTTGCAAGGCTAACTCAGCTTTTCAGCATCTGCAGCTCACCTGAGCTCATCCTGCTCTTTGGGAGGGCTCTTTGGAGTGCACTCAGTGCCTTTTGCTGCCTCCTGAAGAGCTCTGCTCCCTGCCTCTGCTTCCGTGGCTTTTGCTGTGGGCAGGAACTGCACCTGTGCTTTTGTGCTGTTGATAGCTGCTCCAGATAATTTGCTTTCAAAAAGAAAAGTCCCCCTTCAGTCTCCATCTGCTTTACCAGGACCTGATCCCTTGATGGAGAGCACTGAGTGATGGCACACAGGCAGCTGAAATTCCTGCTGCAAGCCCTGAAGGCTTCCAGGCCAAATTAACTTTATTGTGCAGTTGATGAAGCTTAGGGAGTAGAGATAATTTTTCTTCTTTTTCAATTGTGGGGGGAAATTCTAGGGAAACTCACCTCAAATTTTTAGCTTTCTTCTACAATCCTAGGGACCTTGTGGGTACAGGGAGATCCTGAAGAGAAGGGAAGAGAAGGCTGGAACAAGCTTCAGGTATCTGAAGGGGCCTATAAGGAAGCCAGAGAGGGACTCTTCATCAAGAACTTAGAGGGGAAATTTAGGTTAAATGTGTGGAAGAAATCCTTCCCTGTGAGGGTGCTGAGGCCCTGGCACAGCTGTGGCTGCCCCATCCCTGGGAGTGTCCAAGGCCAGGTTGGACAGAACTTGGAGCACCCTGGGCTAGTGGAAGGTGTCCCTGCCCACGTGGATGACCTTTAGGGTCCCTTCCACCCAAATAAGTCTGAGATTCTCTGAACCTGCAGGCGGAGCAGCATCAACACCACAAAAGGATGTGGGTTGAGAGCGGTGGCAGATTTGCAGAACACCTGGCAATTTGCATCTTACTGGTTTGGTTTTGGGTTTTTTTTTTTTCCTCGTGCAGGAAGAAGGTAAGAGACTTTGGGGTTTGCTCACAGTCCCTTTTTTTGCCTCTGTTCCAGACTGAACCCCAAGAACGTGCACCAGCGGCCCACGGTGGCGCTGCTCTGCGGCCCCCACGTGAAGGGGGCTCAGGGCATCAGCTGCGGCCGCCACCTCTCCAACCACGACGTCCACGTCATCCTCTTCCTCCCCAACTTCGTCAAGATGCTGGAGTCCATCACCAACGAGCTGAACCTTTTCAGCAAGACACAAGGCCAGCAGGTGTCCAGCGTCAAAGGTGAGTGGCCAAGCAGGGCTGGCTGCTCCAGGGGGGGAGCAGGGTTGGTTGCCCCAAGGGGGGAGCAGGGCTGGCTTCTCCAGGGCAGAGAGCAGGGCTGGCTTCTCCAGCGGGAGAGCAGGGCTGACTTCTCCAGGGAGAGCAGGGCTGGCTTCTGCTCGCTGCCCTGGCACCATCTAGTGGCACTGCCATGCCTGGGTGCCTGCCCAGAGGCTGCAGGGACAGCAGGCACTCAGAGCCTCGACAGAGGAGCGCTTGTGCTGCCCAGATGTTTCCGGTGGGAGCAGATCTGGAAGAGCTGCTGTATGGAATTGTTCTGGCAGGATAAGGGGCTGCCTTGTTCAGCATGTTGGAGCTGGGAGGGAATGAGTGTCCAGCTGCTGCTGCAAAGCAGGAGCCAGCTCTGCTGAGCCACTTGTAGCAGCTGTCAGGATTCCCATCTCGGTATTCCCTAGAAGAAACAGCTCCTGGGAGAGTGCTGCCTTCTGCTTGGCACTTCACCAGTCGTTTTCCAGGCTGCTTCATTTGAACTCCTGGGGAGAAACAAAGCTGGGAGTTAGGGCTGTGCTGTACTGACAGAGCTACTTGCCTATTATAAAACATTGTAAAAGCTTGGAACAGGTTTTCCAGAGCAGCTGTGGCTGCCCCTGGATCCCTGGAAGTGCCTAAGGCCGGGCTGGATGGGGCTTGAAGCACCATGGGGTAGTGGAAGGTGTCTCTGCCCATGGCAGGGGGTGGGATGAGATGAACTCTAAGGTCCCTTCCAACCCAAACCCTTCCATGATTTTGCATGAAGGACTTTGTGATCCAGCACGTGAGGGGAATGCAGCAGGTGAAGGAATGCAGCAGGAGTGGTGCAGAGCAGGTGAGGGGAATGCAGCAGGAGGGGTGCAGAGCAGGTGAGGGAATGCAGCAGCTGTGGGTGGCAGAGCTCGGTGGGACAGGCAGCAGTGCAGCACAGATGGTTTGTTTGAAAACCCAGCCTTATTTTCACCCTGTGGAGTAGGAAATGGGAATGGAAATGGGCAGCCCCTGGGCTGCCTGCACTGGTGAGCCAGTGGCACTGGGGCTGCTCACGAGCTGGTCACTGGATGAGGTTTGTACCTGCGAGGCTGGGGATGTCCCCAGGGCGCTGAAAAGCTGTTCAGGATGGGTGTGAGTGGGAGAAGGATGGCAGTAACAGCAGGGAAGGCCAGGCTGTGCAGCGAGAGTGGAGGCCAGACCCCAAATCTGCAGGTGGTGCAGCTGATTCTCAGCCGTGTCTGCATTTCTTCCAGACCTCCCCGACACCCCGGTCGACTTAGTGATCAACTGCCTGGATTGTCACGAGAATGCCTTTCTGAGAGACCAGCCTTGGTACAAAGCAGTGGTGGACTGGGCCAACCAGAACCGGGCCCCCGTGCTGAGCATAGACCCCCCCATCAGCGAGATGGAGCTGGGCATCGACGCCAAGTGGTCGCTGGCCCTGGGGCTGCCGCTGCCGCTGGGCGAGCGCGCCGGCCGCGTCTACCTCTGTGACATTGGCATTCCCCAGAAGGTCTTCCAGGAGGTGGGCATCAACTACCACTCGCCCTTCGGCTGCAAATTCGTCATCCCCCTGCACTCCACTTAGAGCCCGTGCAGCCCCCGGCTCCGAAGGGAGAGAGGAGGAGCTCTGTGAGAACCGAGCTGTGCGCTGGATCCCGGCTGGTCGACTCTGGTGACGCCTTAAAAAAAAAAGGATGTGAAGTTCTGGAGGGTTTGCCTTCTGGAAGAAATGCCGTGTATTTAAAAAGAAAAAAATGGAATAATCATAAAACGAAATGAAAAAAAACCCCAACAAATGAAACAAAAGGAGGAGGAGGAGGAAGCGAATTGTTCCTGCAAAGCTGTTTTTGTTCTCTCGTGCCATGGGATGAAGGAGCGAGCAGGACCATGGTGTCTGTCCTCTGCTGCTGCCCAGCCCTGGCTGGCACATGGTACAAATAAGGGTGGTTTGGAGCTTTGAGATGTGTTTCAGGTCCTTCTGGTTGACTACTCCCAGCAAGGACATCCTGGTGGGAACAGCACCCCTTGATTGTGTAGAAATCCCTTGTGTGGAGGGAAAGTCTCGTTTGGTTCCCATGTTGTTTTTGACTGCCCCATCCCTGTTTTGTGTTCTGGAAGGCAGTTGTAGCTCCCTCTCTTTCCCAGCCCGTCCGGCCCCTCATGGAGAGGCTTCCCTTTTTGGAAAGCTTGTGTCAGGAGCCAGAGGCTCCCACATGCTCTAGGAACACTGATGTCCTTCCTCAGCTCGGCCTTACTGCTTATGTTCTGTTGGCTTTTCTTTGTTCTCTTCGTGGCCGAAGCCCAGCTCTGCGGGGTGGAGGCCTGGTATGGAAAAGAACTTTTCCAGCATCCTCGTGGGGTTTGGGGTTGTTTTCTTTTGCTCTTTCTCCTAGCTGGCCCAGCAAGTGGCTGCTCCAGGGGTGGGGGAGTGGAGCAGGGCAGGGCAGGGTTGCTCTGGAGTTGGTGGGTGGTGTGTGGTGCAGGTGATGTTTGGGGTAAGCTCCTCTGTCCTTCCAGCATCTCTGCTACATTTGGTATGGTTTGGGAAGTAGCTCATGGGTCTGTTCATTCCCATTGGAATCAAAGCCTGTGTATGGGGTGGGCTGGTTATTGGCCTGAGCAGGGGCTTGGCTCCTGTTTGCTGGCAGGAGAGGGCGTGGTGGGGGCTGCCGTGCTCCTGGAGGGCTGTGGCAGAGATCCTGGGTGGGATTTCCATCAGAAATCTGCTCTGCTCTGCTGTCCTCTGCCTGGCCAGAAACGTTGACTTATCCTTTGCTGTGTTCTTTTTGCTGGCCCGAGCGCAGCTCCTGGAGCAGGGACGAGCTGAGGAAGCACCAGCTCGCTGGCTTTGGCCATCAGCTCGGGCACCCCCCGGAGGCGAGCCAGGGCAGCGCTGCAGCTGCAGGAGGTGCTGCCGAGGCGGGCTGTGCCTCGGGAGGAGCTGGGAATGTGGGCAGTGCTGGGAGCTCTCCTGCTCCTCTCACACTTCACCCATCCCCGGGGCTCCTGCAGGCTCCTGCACCTCGCACAGCCCTGCTCTGGCACCCGGGAGAGCTCCAGCTGCTGCCTCTGTCCAGGGGAGCCGAATCCCTTGGGAGGCTGAAGCACAGGGTCCAGTCCAGTGTGGGTCCAGTCCCACTCCCCAGTCCCACGGACCTGCTTGTGGCCCGAGCTGGGCTTTAGTCAGGCACTCATCTTCCCTTTCCTCTGTTTGGACAAAGGCCAGGGCTGTCAAAGGAGGAGGGAAGAGCCTTCCCTGCTTGGAAAGAAGCAATTCCTGGGTCTAGCCTGGGAGCGTGGGGAGGGCCCAGGAGGCTGCTGAGCCCTGGGCTCACCCTGAGCTCTGCCCCCTGCACGTTGCCATATCTACCTCAGCAGGACCAGAGGCTGTGCCCTGGCTGGCCGCAGCCCTGGTTCCCCTCAGCTGCTCTCGGCCTCTGCTGCCCTGGGGGCTCTGCCCTCCATCCTGGGCACGGGGCCAAGTGTGCCCCCGGTTCAGCCCCAGCTGCGGTGGCACCGACCGGGCTGTGGTTCTGACTGGGACAGGACAGCAGTGTGGTGGTTGTTCACAACACAAACACAAGGTTTCCCTCTGCCTTTTTTGTTTTTTCAGCTGTTTTCTTGGATCTTCACCTGGGAGCAACAGTGGGTTAAAAAGGTTGTTGCTGTAGTCAATGTTAGCTTTAGTCCCCTTACTTCCACTCTCTTTGCTCAAGACACTCAGTAGGAGACTTGCTGTTTCAATTTCTGCTTTCTGCAGGTTTTTCCTGCCCTTTCTGGGTTTGGCTGTTGAACTGTAGCTTGTACACACAGAGCAGGAGCAGGGCAGGAATAGTCCAGGGTGCAGCTGCCCTGCCTGAAAGGCCCTGGGGCAGGTGGAGGTGTTTTTGCAGGGAGGGAGCTCTGGGAACCACCGAGACCCTGATTCTTGCCAGCCTTGAAATGGTTCCCCACATTGAACTGAAAAATAAAGTGAACAGTGTTGCACAACAGGAGGGTTCAACCCCTGGTGTAGGGAAGGGGATTCCCAATCCCAAATCCGTGCAAGGTTCAGGGCACAGCAGGCAGTGTGGGGCTGTGCTCACTGCCTGTTAGATCTGGATGTTTGGCTGTGCTTCCCCTCACAGGCAGATGATTCTTGGCTTCACACACCTGGAATGTGAGGTACCAGCTCTTCTGGAGCACTCAGAGACCCAGAACGGGTCTGGGTGTCCCCATCACCATCCCCACGGTGCCAGAGTTAATTCCAAGAACGGAGCGCTGGTGTAGCTGTGTTTGGGATAGTTGCTGCTCCCACCTGCCCCAGCAGCACAGTAGCTGCCCCTGGGTGCTGCTCTGGGCCCACTGTGGTGACAGGTGACGATCACTGCGCTGTGGCACTGCTTGGTGACCCATTTGTGACCTGATGTTTGTAACCACCAGTTCCTGCCACTGTGGGGGACGATGCCCTGAAATAAAGTGCAGCTCTTCATGTGTGCTGTTGTGTGCAGGTGTCTGTTTGTCTGCTGCCCTTCTAGAACCTTCTGCTGCCAGGGCAGACACTGGGCCACTCCCCCTCCCTGATTCCAGGTGATTTTTCACCATCTCCCTCCTCCTTTGCACAAAAGGCAAAGCTGGGCCAACGCAACCCTGCACCCGCCTACAAGGGAAGTATCAAACAATAAGAAACACTTTATTTTAACTTTACAACATATAAATAGACAAATCTGTGCTTTCCAACGGAGCTCTCCTTCCCCCCTCCTCCCAGGGTCCTTGTGGCAGTGCCCCAGCCCCTGTGGACTCAGGGAGGAGAGTGAGGCTGAGCTGCAGAGGCCGGCGGGATCGAGCCCGTGGGATCCATCCCGAGGGCTCCATCCCGAGGGCTCCCGGCCGTCATCTGCTCAGGTCCCGGCTGGCGCCGCGCCCGCACAGCATCCGCTCCTCTGCCGAGAGCCCGGCAAAGAAGGGGTGCAGGAGCGCCTCCGAGAACGTGATCCGCCGCGAGGGGTCGAACTCCAGCATCCTCCTCATCAGGTCAAAGAGCTGCGCGTGCTCCAGCGAGTCGTGCAGCATGTACGTCTGCAAGGGACAGGGACACGGCTCAGCCCCAGGGCAGGGCAGGGCAGCCTCACACCCCAAACATGGCATCATCCCCCAGGGCTGCTTCCCACCCCAAATACAGCATCATCCCCCAGGGCTGCTTCCCATCCCAAATACAGCATCCCCCAGGCTGCCTCCCACCCCAAACATGGCATCATCCCCCAGGGCTGCCTCCTATCCCAAATACAGCATCCCCTGGGGCAGCCTCCCACCCCAAACATGGCATCATCCCCCAGGGCTGCCTCCTATCCCAAATACAGCATCCCCTGGGGCAGCCTCCCACCCCAAACATGGCATCATCCCCCAGGGCTGCCTCCTATCCCAAATACAGCATCCCCTGGGGCAGCCTC
The DNA here is from genome assembly GCA_013397155.1 of Irena cyanogastra. Lineage (NCBI taxonomy): Eukaryota > Metazoa > Chordata > Aves > Passeriformes > Irenidae > Irena > Irena cyanogastra. Next base: position 29,361 of record VWZV01000397.1, on the reverse strand, counting down.
CCACCCCAAACATGGCATCATCCCCCAGGGCTGCCTCCTATCCCAAATACAGCATCCCCTGGGGCAGCCTCCCACCCCAAACATGGCATCATCCCCCAGGGCTGCCTCCTATCCCAAATACAGCATCCCCTGGGGCAGCCTCCCACCCCAAACATGGCATCATCCCCCAGGGCTGCCTCCTATCCCAAATACAGCATCATCCTCCTAGGCTGCCTCCCACCCCAAATACAGCATCATCCCCCAGGGCTGCTTCCCATCCCCAATACAGCATCCCCTGGGGCAACCTCCCACTCCAAATACAGCATCATCCCCCAGGGCTGCTTTCCACCCCAAATATGGAATTCCCCAGGGCAGCTTCCCATCCCCAATACAGCATCCCCCAGGGCTGCTTCCCACCCCAAATACAGCATCCTCCACTGCCCTGATACCCAGAAGGACTCAGAAACTCTGGGACCAAGGCTGCTTCTCATCCCAAATACAGCATCCACCAGGCTGCTTCCCATCCCAAAACACAGCATCGTACCCCAGGGCTGCCTCCTATCCCAAATACAGCATCTCCCAGGGCTGCTTCCCACCCCAAATACAGCATTCTCTCCCTAATCCCCATCCTGCCCCCGCCAGACCAGGATCACTGCAGATGAGATCTGGGGCTCCCTACCAAGCAATTAGAATGGGAATTCCCATCCCTGAGCCCCACACCCTGACCCGGGGAGGGAAGGGAGCAGCACCTACCCGCAGGGGCTTGCAGTTCTCCTGGACGTATCTGCCATCGGACGTGTTCTCGTCCCACACCAGGCTGCCGTTGTGGAAGTATTTTTGCTTCCTGCACGGGGAAGGTGGGGATCAGGCAGGATCTCTCCCTCCCACCCAGGTGGTGGTGCCTGGGCTGAGCTCACACCAGGCTCTTACCGAGTTTTGTGGACCATGTGAGATGGGAGCGGCCCCAGGATTTTCTCCATCATGACCAGATGCTCACGGTTCTCATGGGTCTGCAAAGCAGCAGAGCAATGTGGGTTAGTCAGAGCTTGGGGAGCTGATGACAAAAGGTTTGTCACCTCAGCAGGGACAGGAGCAAAAGGATTCCACCAGTTCCTATCCAACTTTTCACATTTTGCTTTTCCCTTTCTTCAGAGGATAGAAATATCCTAAGCCCAGAAATGACCCAAACTCTGTCCTTCCAGCAAGGCACTCCTCAAACCAGCCCTTTTCCAGGGCTCATTTTCACACTCAGCTTCTCATTTTTAGTGCCTGATGTGTGTTTCCCTCCCCTTCACCTAATTCTGAGCCCTTTTGGACATGAAGGGTTCTCAGGGAACAAGAGTCCTACCTGAAAGAGCGTGAAGCCACGGTAATACTCGAACAGAATGCAGCCAGTGCTCCAGACATCACATGGCTGTGCCCAGCCCAGCTCTGCAAAGAAAACCAAATTACCTCTGTGCTCCCAACAAACCCCGCTACGTTTCTCCTTGTGGAAACCACAGGGATCCCACTGAGAGCTAGAAATTATCTGTCCCAGAGCTGGAGCGCTCCCAGGCTGGCTTTCCACGCTGTGCCTCAGCCCCAGAGTCCCCAAAAGGTGCAGTTCTCACCCAGAATCACTTCTGGGGGCCGGTAGTGCCGAGTGGCCACGATGGTGGTGTGGTGCTCGTGGTCGAAGGTGGCGCTGCCGAAGTCGGCCACGCGGATGCTCGTGTTGCGGATGGATTTCTGCTCGCAGCTCTGCGGGAAAGCGCAGGGCCGGGTGTGAGAGGGGCCCGAGTGCTGCTCTGCACCTCCTCACAGGGATGGAGCTCCGAGCTCTGAGGGGCCCCCAAGTGCTGCTCTGCACCTCCTCACAGGGATGGAGCTGTGGAGCTCTGAGGGGCCCAAGTGCTGCTCTGCACCTCCTCACAGGGATGGAGCTGTGGAGCTCTGAGGGGCCCCCAAGTGCTGCTCTGCACCTCCTCACAGGGATGGAGCTCCGAGCTCTGAGGAGCCCCCAAGTGCTGCTCTGCATCTCCTCACAGGGATGGAGCTGTGGAGCTCTGAGGGGCCCCCAAGTGCTGCTCTGCACCTCCTCACAGGGATGGAGCTCCGAGCTCTGAGAAGCCCCCGAGTGCTGCTCTGCACCTGCTCACAGGGATGGAACTGTGGAGCTCCGAGCTCTGAACATCCCAGAGCACTATTACAGAAAATCCCTGAGCACTCTGGGCAGCCTGAAGGCTTTTGGAAGGCACACAGGAAGAAGAGGCCTGCCTTCCAGCTTGTTCCCATTTCACAGGTTCTGAAGGCCTGGACAGAGCAGGGAAGATCCAATTTCTGCAGGGATGGAGGGGCAGCCTATTGCTGCTGCAGCCAGTGCTCCTTGGGACACAACCCACCTTGTTCTCGTTGTACAGCGTGTCAAAATCCGAGTTGACAAACAGGATGTTTTCTGGCTTGAGGTCAGTGTGGGTCAGCTGGTTGTCGTGCAGAACTGCGCCGAGGGAGGAGAGAACAGCCCTCTCTGAGAACCAGAGACAGGCACGTGCACTGCTCCCCCAGCCCGTCTGGGCCACTCACATCTCAGGGCGTGGCACAGCTGGTAGGCCATGTGCCGGATCTGCGGCAGCGGGTACGGCTGGAAGTTGTTCTCCTTCAGGAACTCGAACGTGTTCTTGCCCAGGAGCTCGAAGGCAATGCACATGTGGCCGTGGAAGTTGAACCAGTCCGACATGAGGACGCACAGGCTGTGCAGGGAGAGAGGCAGGGGGTAGGGTTATCCCTGCAGCCAAAGGAAGCCACGGAAACCTGGACATTTCCATGCCTGAGCTTCTAGCAGGCTTCTCTTCTGTGCCCCTCGCCCCTCCAGCAGGTCCAACATAATGAGCTAAGATTAAAACTCCCCAAAAAATCAGCTGAAACAGAGGAGAAGGCGGGAAGAGAGCTGGGACAGCTGTGAGGTGTCGGAGGACCGAGCTCCTGCCAGCCCAGACCCGCACAGCGTCAGCACCGCACACCCCCTGCACTTCCAGCACAGCCCTGGCTCCCTCAACACCCAAATTCGGCTGGAAAGGAACCAAAAGGAGGAGCTCATCCCTTTAAGGGATGCTCAGGACAGCCCTTCTGGTGCTCCCAGCCACCTCAGGAGTGGCTGGCGAGCAGAGCTCTGTGCCAGCTGGCTCAGGAGCACAGCAGCCCAGGGAGACACTTCCTGCCTTGCTCCCCAGTTCCTGTGGGACAAGGAAGGGGATTCCAAGCAGAATTCCAAGCAGAGGAATGGGGCCAGTTCCCCCCCACCACAGCCTCGGCCCCGTGCTGCTTCGTGTGCAAGGACGTGGGAACTCACAACTTGTTCTCCTTGTCCTTCTCTTTGATTTTCTTCAGGACGTTGATTTCCAGCCTGGCAGCCTCTCGGTACTTCCCAACGTTCTTTATGATTTTTAGTGCCACCTGGGATTTGCCTCTGGAAGGGAGGAGACAGGAGGATGGAGTCAGAGAAAAAACCCGTGTGCTCAGCCCCCATCCCATTCCTCCAGCATCATTTGTCCTAACAAAGCTCTGCCAGCCCCCGATGCTGCTGGGGCGGTGGCGAATTGGCACTGCTGGGTGTCCCTGCCAAGGGACACTGCTGACACAGCAGCCCCCTAGCTCTCTGTGACTCCAGGGCCACCTCCCCTCTCCAGCCGTGCCAGAGATCCCCAGGGAGGCAGGAGAGCCCTGCAGCAAACTGACCCCAGGGCTCGGGGCCAGACAAGAGGTCAGAGGGGCACCAGGGTCAAATGTAACCACAGGGGAGGTTGAAGGGGAGAACGAAGAAGTGCCCTGGCAGATTAGGAGGTCACAGGGGCCACCCCTCAGCAGGAACTCAGTGCAGCACAACCTCCCAGGGCTGGGGCTGGGGCTGGGGCTGGCAGGGTCAGGCTGGATCTCAGGGAAAGCTGGACAGCAGGGAAAAGCTGGATATCAGGGAAAGCTGGAGATCAGAGAAAAGCTCTTCCCCAGAGGGTGCTGGGCATGGCCCAGGCTCCCCAGGGAATGGGCACGGCCCCAAGGCTGCCAGAGCTCCAGGACAATGCACAGGGAGGCACAGGGTGAGATTGCTGGGGTGTCGTGCAGGGCCAGGAGCTGCACCTGGATGATTCATGTGGGTCCCTTCCAGCTCAGGATATTCCTGTATTCTATGCTATTCTATGAACAGAATATTCTAGAAAATTAGAATATTCTTCTTAGAATATTCTAATATTCTATTCTATTCTATTCTAGAATATTCTAATATTCTAATATTCTATTCTATTCTAGAATATTAGAATATTCTTAGAATATTCTAATATTCTAATATTCTATGAATGGAATGGAATGGAATGGAATGGAATAGAATAGAATAGAATAGAATAGAATAGAATAGAATAGAACGCCTCCCTTAACACACCAGCCTGTCAGTTCTGGGGGGTGCTGAGGTTTGGGCCAGGCCCTTTCCCCTCGCTCTGAGGAAGGCAGTGACACGTGCAAGGTGACAAACTGGGTCCCGTGGAGCCCCGGTGGAGCTCGAGGGCCAGCTGCAGGGAAGAGAGCCCACCTGGCGTGGTCCACGCACTCCACCACCTTCCCAAAAGTGCCTTCGCCGAGGCTGCCCACGATTTCATCTAGGAGAGAGAACAGGAGCGGGTGTGAGCCGAGGGCTCGGGCAGGGCCGGGCTCTGCCACCGCACACCAACAGAACGCCAGAGCAAACAGAACAACTCTCTCTCACTGCTGCACTCTTTACAACTCAAGCGTCTACGCTCTGCCTCAGGCAAGTAAATAAAACACCAGAGACCCCTCCAGCAGGGGACGAGCGATCTGGGCTAACGCGGGGTAAAAGAGAGGTAAAGTTTTACGCAAGGTGGCTGTACATCGCTCCTGAAGCCAATCGCCGATCCTGCACACCAGGTGGCCTTCCTTGTCATCTTCCACGCTCCTGCTGCGCTTACTGCTCTGCTGGCTTCTCTGCACTCACCGCCCCCGGGACGGCCGTCAGAGCGGTCGTTCAAAGGTCGCAGGGACGACGGGGCCGCCGGTGGGTGGATTTTCCAGATCCCAGCATTTCATAAGGCACACAGCATATATAACGATAGGGATATTGCAAGGGACACGTCAAGACACAAAACTAACTTCAAAACAGAAAAGTCATCAACAGCTACAGGTACGGCAAGAAACGTCTCTCATTAGCTACAGCCTCTGGGGCGGGGAAATGCCTCTTCCAGGAGGGGAAGCTGCAGCGGGAATGCTCTGTTCCCTGCCAGGATGCTGCCAGAGGCACGGGAGCAGGAGGCCTCGGCCAGCAGAACGTCACCTCTCGGCCGGCGAGCGCTCGCTTTGGACAGGCTGCCCAGCAGAAGCCGCAGTAGCAGTTTTCCCCTCTGTGCATCCCGCTCTTTGTGCCTCGGGAAACGCAGCTGCAGCCGCCCCGAGCTGTGTCCTGCCCCGGCTGGGAACCAGCCCTTCCCCTCCTGAAGGGAAACCTGTGCCACGCCGATCCTACATCCACGTGCCCGGCTGGGGCACATCGGCCGTTTTGGAGCTGGGAGAGCTTTAGGAACAGGACGGGTAAATCGATCCCCAGGGAATGCTTCAGGCAAGGTCTGAGGTGACGTTCACGCCCTGCTACTGGCAAGCTTCTACTGGAAAACCAGCCCAATGTTCCTGCAAGGACCCGGGGTCCACAAAGCGAGCTGCCCTAATTCCTCACCTTGCTCTAGTTCGCTTTCACAAGAGTTACAATCCCTGCAGCCAAAGGAAGCCACGGAAACCTGGACATTTCCATGCCTGAGCTTCTAGCAGGCTTCTCTTCTGTGCCCCCCACCCCCCCTAGCAGGTCCAACATAATGAGCTAAGATTAAAACTCCCCAAAAAATCAGCTGAAACAGAGGAGAAGGCGGGAGGAGAGCTGGGACAGCTGTGAGGTGTCGGAGGACCGAGCTCCTGCCAGCCCAGACCCGCACAGCGTCAGCACCGCACACCCCCTGCGCTTCCAGCACAGCCCTGGCTCCCTCAACACCCAAATTCGGCTGGAAAGGAACCAAAAGGGGGAGCTCAGAAGTTCCCAGCCATACAGATTATCCAGCTGCCAGGATCAGAGCCCATCATTCAGCTGTGCTAACATTCCAGGTGCAAGGGGAGTGTTCCTCACAGGAGGGAAGAGCTGAAGTGCTCTGTCTGACACCTCTCACCACTTCCAGGGCATGCCTGGGACCAGCCCCCCCCATCCAGCTCCAAACACTCCCAGTTAATCCCTGGGAGGAATGCTACGTCTCAGGGTGAAGTTTCAAGAAGCTGAAATCCAGGTGGGAAGGAGGCAAGAGGACACACGTGTACCCTTGGAAGGTGGGACTCTCTCTGAGAACTGACAGGGCTTAAAACCGGCTCCAGAGAGCCGGGCTGAGCGAGCCCACCTGGAAGGGGATGCAGGCACGAAGCCAAACCGAGGAATGCTGAGCACCAAACCCCCCCAGAAGCAGCAGCAGCCGCAGGCAGAAGCGAATCCCCGGATACAGCGGAGCCGTACGGATCCCTGGGAGCAGGGCTGGCCCCGGGCCGAGGCTCTCCCTCGCCAGCACCACGTGAGTGCCACTGGAAGCTCTCCCTGATCCCTTCCCCGGCCCTACAGAACTCGGCTCAGTTCCCTCACGGATTAAGGCTACGGGGGCTGGCCAAACCCCACGGCGCCGATCGCTGCCCGCCGAGCACGACACAGACAGGGGACGCCACAACAAACACACAAACGGGGATCGAGGTACTCACCCGGAGCGCTCGGGGCTGGAAGGAGGCAAGAACGGTTAAAGCCTGAGCTCGCTGTGGATGCTACTCACCGAGGAGGCACTGCTACAAGACCTGCTCCTGCGTCTCCGGCAGTGCTGCTGGTATCTGCGGGGCCGCTGCTGCTCCCTGCCGCGGGAGCGCCGCCAGTGGCGCGGGCGCGCGGGGTAACACTCGTCCCCGAAGGACGGGCTGCGCTCCTCCAGCCTGCAGGCATCGCTGTCCCGCCGGCACCGCCGCTGGTAAGGCACCCTCTCGTGGCTGTGAGACAAAAGCAGCGCCCTCAGAGCCTGCCGGCACCCAGAGGGATGAGGTCTGGGAATGCTGGAACAGCCCTGCTGGAGGGGAATCGCAGTACCGGGACTTCGGAACCGTCAAAGCCCAGCTCCTGCCTGGGACGCCCCAACGATCCCTCCCTGTCTCCTGGGCTCAGTGCCTGGTTCACTCTCTGGAGAAAAGCCCCTTTTCCTAACGTTCACCCCAAGGCCCCAACACAGCTCCCTGCTGCTCCCTCGGCTCCTGAGAAATCTTCCTGCTCCCACTCCTGTGCCAGCAGCTTCAAATCTCTCTGCACCTCAAATTCCGATCACTGAGCAGCAGTTCTGGAGAGAAAACAGTGAGGCATTCCCATATTTTAAGGAGCTGGGGGAAACCACCCTCTGAGAGCTCCAGCAGGGCTGCCTGCCTTGCTGTGGACTCCCATCCCTGGCAGTGCCCAAGGCCAGGTCAGACACTGGGGCTTGCAGCACCCTGGGCTAGTGGAAGATGTCCCTGCCACGGCAGGGGTGGCACTGGATGGGCTTTGAGGTCCCTTCCAACCCCTCAACACTCCATGATTCCATGTCACCTGTGCCACCGCTCACAGGTGTTTGTCACCGTTCCTCCTCCCTCGGGAAGGTGGCTCATTAGTTCTTAACCAAACGAGGAGCAGCAGCAGCAGGGCTCGGCTCTGGTTGTCACCCCAGGGGGGACAGGAGGTCCCAGGGCACCAAGCCCTCGGCGTGCACACACAGAGCAGCCTCACGGATCATCAGCAAGAGCCAGAAGGAAAATTCATCCCCAAGCTCCTGCCCCTTGAGCAACAACCTCTGGGGACACAAGGGCCAAACTCTGCAGCAGGCAGGGCCAGGAGAGCTCAGACCAAGCTCACCTGTGTGGCACTGACACACACGAGGTGCTGGGTACGGCGTGGGCACATCAGTGCTGAGAGAGCTCTCCCTGCTGCTCCTGCCCCCAAAACACCAGATTTACACCCCCTGGAGAAAGGAGCTGTGCTTTAGGCAGGAGATGTGGCAAGTTGAAATAAAAGCAGCGTTTTGGCTCCCCAGTGACAACCCCGGGCACGCTGCGGGCCCGGTCGATGCCGATGGCTTTGTCAGCCAAGACTTTCAGGTGGCAATGGGAATTTCTGCTGTTTGCACCTCTCTGCCCTGTCAACAACCAGCCCCGCTGCTGGCACCTCAAGGGGGCACCTGGGGAGGGCCATCTCAGAGTTGTCAAAATTTCAGACTGTGCTGGGACAGCAGCCGTGGCTCTTGGTCAGTGCTGAAGTACCCAAAACACAACCCTGAGCTGTGCCCAGCATCAACCCTGACACTCCCCGGTGTGCCTTGGGCGGGCTCGGGAAGCACAAATAATGACCTGAAGGACTCCAGCACTCAGGTCTCCTCCAAGAGGCTGAGACTAAAGGGACAAGGCCGTTTTCACCCAACAAAAGCCTGCTTTCATCCGAATCTGCTCCAAATTACCCATCAGATGAAAACAAAAGTTGTGTGCGCCAGCTCTATTTCACAATCCACCTCCTTCAAGTAAACAAAAGCCAGGCTGGGGAGAGAAATTAATCTGGAGAGCATTTCAAGAATTTAAAGATGAGCTCAGCTCCCGCCTGGCTGCACCTGCCCAGTCCGAGCAGTGGAACCACAGCAGCCCCAGCAGCAGCCCCAGCCCAGCGCGGCCGCACGGCTCCGGCTCTGTTCCAGAACCCTCCCCTCAGCAGAGGCCTCGTCCCGCTTCCAGCACCTCATTGTCCCTGTGGGAACGCTGGACAAAGAGAGGATCAAAGGTAAAATCCCGAAGCAAAGCAGCAGAGACCAGCTAGCAGCCTGATCCTTCAGCTGGGATCCTTTCCGAGGCGAAGGAGGAGCGTGGTTGCTTTAAACCTGATTTTAATCCTGTCAGAGAGAAGCGGGCTGTCAGGAGAGGCTTTAATGCCTCCGCAGCATGGAAACGTGATTCCGGGGCAGGCTGCTCCCTCCTGAACACCACAGCCGTGCCTGCGGGAAGGACCTCAGCGCGGCAGGGTACGGACAGACAGACACACAGACAGACACACAGACAGACAGACACAGAAGCAAGCCCTTCCCTTCCACCGCCGGCGTTTAAAGCCGCTCTGCAGCCAGGAGCCGAGCTCAACATGGCGTTTTTGGGGCTTACGCCGCCCGCAGCGCTCTCACCTCCTGGAGCGCGATCTCCGGCAGAGCTCCCTGCGGGGCGGGTACCGCAGCCTGCCCTCGTACTCCCTGCTCCGCGACCGCCGCCGCTTCCACCGGTGCCCCAGCTCGCCGTCCTGCTCCGGGGACCGGAACCTCCTGCAGTGATGCATCTGCGGGGACGAGAGCACGGCGGGCTCAGGGCCCTGGCCCCGAGCGCCGCCGGAGCCGCGGGACCCGGCCCGGCCCGGCCCGGCCGGGGCTGGCGCTGCCGNGCCCTTCCTCACCGTGGTCATCCTCACCCTCGCACGGCTTCCTCCCCGTGGGTCTCCTCACCGTGGTCATCCTCACCGTGGTCATCCTCACCATGGCCATCATCACCTCACCATGGTCATCCTCATCCTCAGCACAGCTTCCTTCCTGTGGGACTCCTCACCATGGTCATCCTCACTGTGGCCATCCTGACCCTCAGCACAGCTTCCTCCCCATGGGACTCCTCACTGTGGTCATCCTCACCGTGGTCATCCTCACCATGGCCATCTTTAATCATGGTCATCCTCACCATGGCCATCTTTAACCACGGTCATCCTCACCCTCAGCATGGCTTCCTCCCCATGGGACTCCTCACTGTGGTCATCCTCACCATGGCCATCTTCAACCATGGCCATCTTCAACCATGGTCATCCTCACCCTCAGCATGGCTTCCTCCCCATGGTCATCTTCACCATGGTCATCCTCAACCATGGTCATCCTCACCATAGCCATCCTCATCCTCAGCACAGCTTCCTCCCCATGGGACTCCTCACCATGGTCATCCTCACTGTGGTCATCCTCACCATGGCCATCCTTACCATGGTCATCCTCACCATAGCCATCCTCATCCTCAGCACAGCTTCCTCCCCATGCTCTGACCCACCCTGGTGGTCAGGGCCATTCCTCACCACAGCCTTCCTCTCCATGGCCATCCTCACCTCTCACACAGCCTTCCACCAGAGTCTTCCTCCTCACCATGAACTTCCTCACCAGAGCCTGCCTTCACCATGGCCAGCCTCTCCCTCAGCATGGTCTTCTTCCCTTCTTCATCTGCCTCACCGTGGTCTTCCTCATCATGGCTTATCTCACTGCAGGCCTTCCTCACCACAAGCCCTTCCTCGCCGTGGTCATCCTCACCATGATAACCCCCACAGTGACAACCCTCCCTTGGCCTTCCTCCCCATGGTGACCCTCCCGTGGTCTTCATTGTGGCCGTGGGCAGGAGAGAGAGCTGCACACACGTGATCATTCCCAGCCCCTTCATTTATTTATCAAGCACTCATTAGGGCCAGCAATCGATTAAAAATGCCGATGGACACCGTTATCACCCGGTGGCATTGGCGTGTCCTTGCGGCTCCACTCGGGCTGGAAGGGGCAGGAGATGCCACCACCGTGGTGGCCACAGGGATTGTCCCAGCCGGACGATTGTCCCAGCGGGCTCCTCCCCAGGCAGGACTGCGGTGCAGACCGTGGGTGGAGCAGGCACGGCTCTGGTCCTCCCCCGGGGCTGGGGCCACCCCAGACGGGCTCGGTCCCCTCCGGAGCCCTTCGGGACCAGCGATGATCCCCAGCCAGCCCCAGGGTGTGTGGGTGTCCCCCGCGCTCTGCACAGCCCCCTGGGCTCACTGCGGGATCCCGGCGCGGGCTGGACGCGGTGCCAGCGCTCCGACTCCAGCGGCGCCCGGCTGCACATGTCCCTCCAGTGCGGCATCCCGGGCCCGCCCGGCCCCACCTGGACACGGCCCAGCACGGAGCCGCGGCCCTGCAGCCGAGCCTGGGGCGGCACGGGGCAGGGGACACGGCTGGTGGCCTTCCCTCCTGCAGACAGGAGCCCTCCCAGCCCAGAAACCTCCCGAGGGCAATCGGCTCCTGCGGGGGCTGAGTCCGCCGGGTGCAGGAGCACGGATGAGCCTGGTCACCTCCCGAGCCGGGTCACCTCCTGAGCCGGGTCACCTCCCGACTCTGGTCACCTCCCGAGCCGGGTCAACTCCTGAGCCGGGTCACCTCCCAACCCTGGTCACCTCCCGAGCCGGGTCACCTCCCGAGCCGGGTCNCGAGCCGGGTCACCTCCTGAGCCGGGTCACCTCCCGACTCTGGTCACCTCCCGAGCCGGGTCAACTCCTGAGCCGGGTCACCTCCCAACCCTGGTCACCTCCGGAGCTGGGTCACCTCCCAAACTGTGATCACCTCACCTGCATGACGACGAACTCGAAGGCCAGCTCCTGCTGCTGGGTGTCCCCGGCAGGGATGTTGAAGAGGAAGGGCATGTTCCACACGGGGTTGTAGCCGCTGACGCACTTGCTCTCCTTGGTGTCGATGGTGCGGCCGTCCTGCTGGAGGTGGATGATGACGTAGTGGCCTGGAAATGGAGACAGAGCCCTGGAGAGAGGGACAAACGCCAGGGAGGGAGGCTGGCAGCTCCCAGGGGGTGCCTGGGGGACTGCAGGACCCCCGTGGAGCTCTGTGGAGCTGTGGGGAGAGCACAGAGCTCTGGAGGTTTCACCTGGCCTCCCTTCTTGAGAGCAGGGACCTCCAAAGTCCTCTGCTCACATCCCTGCCCACGTCCCAGAGAGCAGGGGGAGCCAGAGGTGACAACGGCCAGCAGGACAGAAAACCACGTGCTAATTCTGGACCATAAATAAATACATTTCAAGCACTTTGGGGCCATATTGGAGATACCTAGGTCTCTGTTATGCTCCCTATGCTCATTTTCATCCAGTGACAGAATCACAGAGTGCTTTGGGTTGGAAGGAGCCCCAAAGCTCATCTCATTCCAACCCTCCCCCGTGCTTGGAAGAGAGAAGTTCAAGAGGGAATGAGGAATATGCCAAGCAAAGGGAGAGGAAGCCGTTCCCGGTGCCCACCTGGGCACATCCCGGTCCCCGTGCCCTACCTGGGGCGCCCGGCACGCGGGAGAGCCGGCCCAGCGCCTCTGCCCTGCGCAGCAGCACCTTGATGCGCCCGGCCGCAGCCTGCAGCTGCAGCAGCACCAGGAGCTGCCCCAGGGGCCTGAGGGGCGACGAGAGGACGCTGCAGCTCGGGCTGGGGGCACTGGGGTGCTAGAACGGCAGGAGAGAGCAGGGGACACCGTGAGACCTCCTCCGACCTCATCCCGTCCTTTTACCGCTGACCTCATCATGTCCTTCCAACTCCGACCTCACCCAGCCCTTTTACCTCTGACCTCACCCAGTCCTTCAACCTCTGACCTCATCCAGCTCTTCAACCTCTGACCTCATCCAGCCCTTCCAGCTCCAACCTTGTCATGTCCTTCCAGCTCCAACCTCATCCAGCCCCTCCAGCTCCAACCTCACCCAGCCCTTCCAGATCCAGCCCTTCCAGCCCTTCCAGCTCCAGCCTGGTGATGCTCGTCTCCCAGTAAGGTCCGGGATGGGCAGGAGTGAGACAGCCAGGTGGGTTTGGTGCTCACCACCACTGCAGGGATGCTGCCAGCTCTGTTTGCCCCTTCCACCCCAGCACCCTCTGAGGATGAGGTGCAAAGCCCTGGATGAGGGAGGCACTGCCAGGGACTTGCACTGCCATGGACACACCACGGGGTTCCTGGTGGTGCTTGCAGGAGGCTCTGCCTCTGCCCATGCAGTTCCAGGGCTCTGAGATCAGCCAAAACTCAGCCCAAGCACTGAAACTGCCGTGCTGACCTTGCTGAGCTTGGTCTTGGTGCTCGCCAGCTCCCAGGAGTAGCTGGAGGGGGCGCGGGGGTCCCAGGAGGCCTCGGCGCAGGGGAACAGGACCTCGCCCACGAAGGAATCCTGGAGGCTCCGTGCCCTGGCGTAGACAGCAAAGCGCAGGGTGCAGCTGCCCAGCTCCTCCGGGCCGTACGGACCGAAGCGGCACCGGCGCGGCTGCCGGCGGGCGGGGCAGAGGCTCCTGCGGCGCACGGACCCGCGGCGGGACAGCGGCGGCCGCGGCACAAGGGACACCTTGACGCGGGAGCCCTGCTGGTCCTGGGGCAGGTGCGACACGCCGAAGATCGTGACAGTGAGGGTGGCCTCGGGCAGCGAGTAGCGCAGGTCGCAGTGGAGCCGGGGACGCTGCCCGGGGCGCGGTGGGGAGCCCGGGGCGGCGGGGACCAGCGGGCTCCGCTCGCCGCAGAGGAGTTTGGTGCCGGCCATGGTGCGGCGGCGCTGCCACAGCCCCGCCAGCTGCGGGAGGAAGAGGAGGGTGGCCAGGGACGCTCTACCGCGGGGAGAGCCCCCGCGGGGTGCCGGCGATGCCGGGGAAATCTCCTTTGCCCGGGCACCCGGCGTCTCTCCCGCCGGCTCCTCGCCGTGCTGCTGGACGGGCACCGGCACCGTGGCCGCGGGCAGAGCCGCCCCCAGCTCCGCTCGCTGCCGGCCGAGGGTGCGGCCCGGGCGCCGCCGGTGCCACCTGCACATGGCACAGCCCAGGAGGATGCCGAGGCAGAGGAGGGACAGCCCCGCGCCGAGCGAGACCTGCAGGTGCGCTGGAGGCAGAGAGAAGGGCTCCGTTAGCGGGCGGAGCTCCGCAGGGCCGTGCCAGCGCGGCTCTCCGCGGGTGCCGGGACAGCTGGGACAGCTGGAACAGCTGGGTGCCTCCTCCCCGGGGCTCCCTCCCCGCTCTCCGTAAGCTGGGGTTGAGCTGGAACATCCCAAAGGCAGCAGGTGGGACAGGAGGCGGCGGCGCCGCGCTCGGGCAGCCTGACACGGGGCCGGGCTGAGACAAAGACGGCCTCACCCCGCGGTGATAAGGGTTATCAAAGCGGTGATAAGGGTTATCAAAGCGGGCGGCTATCGGCACCGCTGCCGGGCTGCCGCAGCCCGGGCACTGTCAGCCGGGCAATGGTGGAGGCTCGCAGGGTGTGCGGGGGAACGGGGGCACCTGCCAGCGGGGATTTGGGGTGTCCGGACTGAATTCGAAGCGGCAGCGGCCCCTGAGGGCTGAGAGAAGCCGAGCCCGGCCGCAGAGAGGGGAACCTCCTCGCTGAGCGGTGGTGAGCTGGATTTTGTCCCTCCCTGCAGGAGCTCCGGGCTCCCTGCAAAGAGAGCATCCCTGCACACTGGGCATTTAGGGAGCAGGGAAGCAACTCTTGCACATGAGGGCTGAAGCTCCTTCGGAATTTAGTTCCTGAGTTTCAGAGGTGGCATCTGTGCTGGCAGAAAACCTCCCTGCGCCCAGAGCTGGCTTCGCTTCCAGCGCTGCAGCGAGGGATTAAGGAGAACAGGGCCGGGACGAGGCTGTGCCAGAGCCTGAGCCGGGTCCCGCGAAGGGATGAGGATGTTGGAAGGAGAAAAGCCGGCATTGTCTCAGCCCGCGGGCCGGGCCTCCCTGCCCAGGTGCCTTAATCCGCGCTGGGCTCTCCCCAGTCCTTTATTGTTTGTTCCTTTGGGAGCCGGGTCGTGGCTGGGATGAGCTGAATGGCGGCATTCAGGGAGGGATGGAGGGGAGTGGGCTGCCTGGGAATTTCCCTCCAGGGATTATATTCCAGTCCAAACTGCGCCTGCCGATGCCCGCGGCCGTCCAGCCCCGGGGGAGCGAGTGGGGAGACCCGGAGCGTGTCCGGCCCGGGGGCACAGGCACACGGGGATCTGCGGGGCTGGGGGTGGCGATGGGCACCACTGCACCTTTGGGTCGCCCGCTTCGGGCTGCAGGATCCCCTGCAGGGCCCAGCTCCACCGGGCAGGGGCTGCAGGGCTTGGGGTGAGCACCACGGAGCCCGGGGCAGATCCCCGAACAAACTCCCCAGGGAACCCCCTCCTTACCTGCTCCGGGCATCGCCTGGGCCGGGGGAGTCCTCGAGCCGCCCCAGCCGCGCTCCCCGGGGAACAGCCGGGGCTGGGAGAGGCCGGAGCCGGGAAGGGAGGGCAGGACGGGAGGGGAGGTGGGGGCAGAGCTGGGATGGGCTGGGAGCGGAGCCTGGCTGAGCCCGGCTGCTCTCCGCGGCACGGGGGGAGCTCACCTGCACCGAGCCGTGAGGGAAGGGCAGAAGTTCTGGTTCCACGGGGTGAGTTCGGGGGGAGGATGAGGAAGGTCGAGGGCTCCGTCTCCTCGCCGGCACCCGGCCAAGGCAAATGCGGGCACGGGCATGGGCAAGGCTGGCATGGGAGGGACTGGCACCGGCTCCGGCCGCTGCCCAACTGGTTCAAAGGCTGGGAAACAGCGCGGGGGCTGTGCCAACAGCAAAGCTGCGCGGAGGCGTTCGAGGCGCTTTTTGTGGGGAGCAGGTGGTGACAGAGGAGGGATTTGGGAGATGGGTAAGGGACAGGGGCGGGGACGGCTCCGGCGACACCTGGGACAGGAGATCCCGTGCGGTGTACGTCAGAATCCAGCCTGGAAACGCCATCGATCCAGCTCAGCTCCAAGCTGGGAGCTCAGGGCCCCTGCAAGGACACAGCCCAGCCTCTGGGAATATCTGGGAATTCTTTAAGCTCAGGGAGCCAGCCGGGGGCACAAAGCAGGCGTGGGGGTCACGGTGTGAAGAGGTAGAAGTTTATTGGAATATAAACATTCAGATAACCTGTAAGATAGAAAAAACCCAACAACAACATATACAGACACTTGTTGGAAGGAGACGTTGAGGTATTTATCCACCGCCTAGGCTATCACATTTGTTTTTATTTACTTATTTTATTATTTTTTTTCTCTTTTAAATAGGTAAGAAAACTAGTTAGCAAGGCTGCTGCAGCTGTTTGGAGAGAACATCTGATCGCAGTCCCCTGGGAACGAGCAGGCACACGCAGCCTCCCCTCGCCCCACCCTCCATGCCTTCCCCGCAGCCCCGCGAGCAGGCTCGGGTCGCTTTTCCCCCCGGGAAGCGCCGGGGGAGCAAGCCGGGGGTTTTTGGCTGGTGTGTGGAGCTGGGGGAGGATGGAGCACTGCCCTCGGAACGTCCTGCTCGCAGCATCAAACCCTGAGTACTACACGGGGCTGGGGCGGCCCCCGCTCGGCCTCCCCCACTCTGCTGCTGGTTTCCAGCGTCCCCAACCCAAAGCCTGGCAGCTCAGCAGGAGACCCGCAGCTCAGGCTGCCAGGGCCAAAGCCAGGCTGAGGGAAAGGGTTAACTCTTCACAGTCTGGATGGTCCTTGTCACCCCGGGCTGGGAAAAGGACCGGTTTATTGTTGCAGCTTATTTAACTGAGGTATCTGTTACGCTTCCCGACCTGATTCTTTCCCTGAATTGGATACAAAACAATCTGTTAGTCCCTGGCTAGTTCCAGTCTAGGTTGAGTAAAGCTTATAAACATTAATACTCTAGTAGTGTCCAAGCAGTTCAGTGATTCGAGTGCCTTTCTGTGCAAGAAAACACAACGTTAGCAAGTGAGACAAAGCAACCCCACCCCAGAGCAGCCTCTACTCCCAGGGGCCAGGGAGCAGAGCAGAGGGAAAAGCAGAAAGTGCCCCAGTCCCACTCAGAGGAAACAGCCCCAACCCACCCCCGAATAAAATAAAACAACCGAAAGAAAACCAGAAAAAAGGGGGGGAAAAAAATCATCTGACTGAGTCCCAGAGGCTGGAAAATCCTCTGAGAGCCTGCGGGCCAGCCCGGCTTCCCCCACCCACAGGGAGGCAGCGTGCCTCTGAGAGCAGCTGGGGACACCCGGGAGCAGCATCCCTCCCAGGACATGTGCATCCCCACCTCCTGATCCCAGAGAGTCCTGGGGACTGCGGGGGGCAGGATAACCTGCCACGATGTAGGAGCCAGCAGGAGGACAGAGCCTGGAGCTGGGAAAGCGAGGACAAGGCACAGAGCCACGGGCAAGTATCACCCCTGCCCGTTTTCCCGCTCTCCTGCCGTGCACGTGTCCTGGGATGATGCTGTAGCTGGGCTCCTGGAGGGTGGGGAAGCCACTGCTCCTCTGCTCAGCCTTGTCTGAACTCCCTATCTTTGGTGATCCACTTAAAAGCCAACAGAAATAAAAGCAAACACAAAGTCAGCAAACCCACCTATGAAAACCCCCAAGCGATAGGATATGCCAATACTTCCTGAAGAGGTTAAAAAAACCAACCCAACACAAACAAAACCAACCCAACAAGTACATATCTGAGGTATTTCGTCTGCTCAAAAAACCTGACTCGGGCCTGGAGCATGGGAAGGACGTCACCAGGGCAGGAGAGATGGCAGGGACGTCACCAGGGCAGGGGCGTGGGGAAAGGCCAGAGGGACAGGGGGACAGCACGAGGCCACCTGAGCAGCTGATTCACAGAGCCAGGCAACTCCAGCTCTGCTTCCAGCCAGGGCCAGGAAGGGCTGGATTCCCTGGGCTCTGCTCCTCCTGGGGAGCAGAAGGTCTCCCCTGCTGGGGTACAATGGGAGGGGGGTTTGTCAGAACCCCAGATCCCCACACTGACACCCCACCTGCACCCCTGTGCTCAGCATACAGCCCTGCAGAGCTTCCAGAGCTGCTCCAGGGAGCCTGCACCCACCTGAGTGACATTGCTAAGGGACAGAGGGGTGGGACATGGAGCCCCAGCATGCCCAGGCCCTGTTGTCACTGCTCAGGGACACTCAGGACTCGAGGGGTGAGGTGGCGCCAGCCAGAGCCGAGCAGCTGATGGTGCCAGAACCGTGGAGAGGAGCGGGAGGGAAGCTCAGGAGCCTGCTGTGAGGACACGGGGACACAGCAGGAAGGAACACAAGCAGATCGCCACGGGAGGACAGGGCCAGGCACCCCCCGGCTCTCAGGATTGTCAAAACACGGAGTTGTGGGTGGGAAGAGCCCTGGTGGCCCCTGCTTCCAGCAGAACCAGGGCTCCAGCAGAACCAGGGTTCCCAGGAGAAGCAGAACCAGAGTTCCAGCAGAACCAGGGCTCCCAGCAGAACCAGGGCTCCCAGCCCCAGCCCTGGCCCTTTCCCTGCCCTGGTGACGTCCCGGCCAGGAGCCATGGCCCTGGAGCCATCCCTGATTGAGAAACGCCAGGTGTGCCCCCCCTCCATGGGAACACCACAAACCCTGGGAGGAGGAAGAAACAAAGATCAAAAAGTGAGGAAGGAAAGGGGGGGGGAACAAAGCAAAAAAAGGCCAGACAAAGAGACGATGAAGGAAAACTCGCTGGCATGGAAAGGTTTCACCAGCAGCACCACCACCACCACCACCATCATCATCATCCTCCAGTTGCTGGGCAGCCACGAGAGCAGGTTCCTTGAGATGAGGTATGTGTGCACTGCAGGGCAGTGCCTGTCAGAGGGACCAGCTGGTGGAGGGCTCTGCGCCGGGCGTGCCCCGTGATGAGGTAGGGCTGGGGGAGCAGTGGGAGCTGCTGCTGCTGCTGCTGCTGCTGCTGCACGAGCTCTGCGTGCCCGAGCCGGCCAGGAGCTGCACCACAGGCTTCTGGGCAAACAGCACCCCTGTGGGCACAGAGAGGGTCAGCCTGGGCAAAGAGAGGCTTTCCCAGCCCCAGGGTCCCATCCCAGCATGGAGAGGCTGCTCTGGCTCCTGTGCTCAGCAGGGAAGGGATGCCTGGCACTGCAGCCTGTCGCAGGGGTGCTGTCCCTACAGAAAACAGATCCCAAATGGCTTCTGCCTGCGGGGAGAAGCAGCTCCCACTGGGGTTAGGGTCAGGCAGAGCCAGGCCTCCCACTTGGGATTTGCCCAAGGATGCGCAGGCGTGGCCTGCACGAGGGAACTGCTCCAGGGGCAATTCCTGCTGGGAAAGCTGAGCAAAGCCCCTCCTCAGGAGAACAGGGACAATGCTTCTTCCTACGAACGCTCCCATGGAGATTTCAAAACCCCTCCCTGGATTTTAAAGCACTAACACCAAGGGAAAGGCGCTCCTCCTCCCCAGCCCAGTGAACAAGAATTGAAGAATCGCCCGCGCTGCCATTTGGCAGGGACCGCCCCCATCCCACCCATTCCCGCCCCCAGGCGGGCTGTCCCGCGCCCGGGAGGGCTGTCCCGGTCCCAGGAGGGCTGTCCCGGTCCCAGCAGGGCTGTCCCGGTCCCAGCAGGGCTCTCACCAGCGTAGGTGGTGCCGTTGATCTCCACGGACATGTTGATGCTGCCGATGCCGTTGGTGGACAGGTTCAGCGCCGCCGCGGCGGAGTCGGCCTTGTCTTGTCCCGGGAAGGGAGGGAGGCAGGCACAGTTAGAGGGCAACGATCCCATTCCCTGCACCCCCCAGAGGTGAGCACAGCCCCCCCTTTTGTCCCCTCTTCGGGCGGGAAGTCCCCACAGCATGTCCACGTTCCTGGATCCCTGGAAGTGCCCGAGGCCAGGCTGGAGAGGGCTTGGAGCACCCCGGGACATGGAAGTGTCCCTGTCCTTGGCTTTGGGGTCCCTTCCAGCTCAAACCATTCCATGGCAAGGCTACAAAGCTGTTGGTTGAAAGGCTTGGGTGAGGCTGGGAGCCCGCTGGCATTCGGAAATCTTTCCCCGAGGGCCAAATTCCCATTCCTTTCCCGAGGAAGGGCTGGGAGCACAGAGACAAGCCCAGAATTTAACTCTCAGCTGGATTCTGCTGTGGCTCGGTGTGCTCGGACTGCAGCGGCTCCAGCGGCCACTGGAGGGAGGGAAAACCTAGGGACACTCCGTGCAAATCAGGATTTTCCCCAGCCTAGGCAGGGATGGGCAGCTGGGTTTGATGGGAGCTGGAGACTGAACTCTTCCAGGAGCTCCCGAACCTCCACGAGGGTGAGCCCGGATTTTGGGATTGCTCCTCCATGGAGGGCAGCAAGGCCACCCCTCCCTAAAGCTCCACATTGAACCTAAATGTTGTTACCAATCAAAACCAGCAGCTCCCAAAGCTCCATCTGATTTTTATGGTGCAGTGGGGAAAAGGAAGGCACAGAAGACAAGACAGTCCCTACAAAGTGGGAATCCCATCCCTGAATCCTCAGGGCTCAGCCTGCTCCTGTTTGCAGGGACTGCAATTATTCCCAGCGTTTGGATTTAGGAAGTTCAGGGTGAAAGCAAAAGTGAGGTGAGAGGGAATGAATGCTCCTGGATAAAATTTGTATTCCCTATCACTGGCTCTTTTGGCTTTGATGTGGAATTTGGTTGGATGCAGAGCTGCCAGGAACTGGGAGGACTGACATCACAGAAATCATTGCTAAGATTCAGGATGAATTATTTAAATACAGGCTGGGGAAGAAGCCCAGAAACATATTAAAATAACATTTTTTAAAAGTACTATGATGTAAAAAAGAAACAAGTTCTGAAAAAAAAGATCTGCTGCTTTGGAGGAACCTGCTTTGACCTTTCCCATCCATGTTTGTGGCCAAGCACCTCAAACCAGCACTGCTGGAGCAAGAACAACTCTTCCCTTTCTTACAAGCTGTGCCAAACTTGACCAGCTCGGAGCTTTGGGAATGTGGGAAACGTCACAGAATTCACAGAATCAGAGAACGACTGGGTTGGAAGAGACCTTAAATATCATTGAGTCTAACCCAGCCCCAACACCTCAACTAAACCACAGCACCCAGTGCCACATCCAGGCTGTTTTAAACACATCAGGGATGGTGACTCCACCACCCCCCTGGGCAGACAAATCCAGAACTTTATCACTCTTTCTGTAAAAAACTTTCTCCTAATATCCAGCCTCTATTTCCCCTGGGGCAGCTTGAGGCTGTGTCCTCTGGTTCTGTCAGTGCTGCCTGGAGAAAGAGACCAACCCCACCTGACTGCAACCACTTTTCAGGGAGCTGTAGAGAGTGATGAGACCACCTCTGAGTCTCCTTTTCTCCTGAATCCAGACTGGATTTGGATCAGCTGGTTAACAAACCCAGCAAGAAAACCCAACAAAACCTTGCACTGAACACCTCCCTGTTGTGCCCTCTGCCGGGGTGCCCCAGAGGTGATCCAGCTGTGTGTGTGTGACATTCCAGGCCGGGAGCTTTCCCCCCTGCTGCTTCCCGAGGAGCTCAGCCCGCCCTGCCTCACCTTTGCCGTTGATTTTGATCTTCATGGGGATCTGCCGGGCCATGCTGAACAGGTTGCGCTGCAGCGCCTGCTGCACCAGCCGCTGCTCCTCCTCTGTCATCCGCGTCACCTTCTTCTCCGGGGGCTCTCCCGCCTCCAGCCTCTCCCTCAGCTGCTCCAGGGCGGCCGTCCTGGCCGCCACGCCGGCCTGCTGGCCGCCCAGCGCCACGGGCACGGCGATGCGGTTGGGCACGGCCACGGTCAGGGGCACGCCGTCACCTGGGCAAGGAGGGGTCGCTCAGCCGGGGGCCGTCGCCATTCCCCGCTCCCCCGTCCCCACTGCCGCCGCCGCGGAGGCGCTGACCTTTCCTGACAGCCGGTGACACCCGCGGGCTGCCGGTCCCGCCGCCCGGCGCCACGCCGATGACGGGGAAGCGGATTTTGGGGGGGGACAGCAGGGAAGGAGGCCCCGGCGTGGCGGAGGGCGAGTAGCTGAACAGGGAGGAGCTGTAGCTGGGCCGCCGGCCCTCGCGCCGGTTGCCGTCGATGGCGGCCTGCAGCTCGGCCGGGGAGCTCAGCGACTTCTTCTCGCACTCGTAGGCGTAGAGGTACTTCATGTACCTGGGGAGAGGGACACACACAGGGGACTTCATGTACCATGGGGCAGGGAGACTCATCCCGAGGTCTCCAGCACATCTGGGGTCTTTGGAGATCAGGGGGGGAAGCACAGCTCAGTGTTTGTAAGGAAACACGCCATTAGCTGCTCCTGCTCTCATGAGAGTGGGGAAGAGGCAGCCAGAACTCCTTCACAACTGAAATAGCCTCAAAGGATCCTCCAGAATTCCCTCACAAATGAAATATCAGCTAGGAATCACACAGAATTCCCTCACAAATGAAATATCCTCAAAGGATCCTCCAGAATTCCCTCACAAATGAAATATCAGCTAGGAATCACACAGAATTCCCTCACAAATGAAATAGCCTCAAAGAATCATCCAGAATTCCCTCACAACTGAAATATCCTCAAAGAATCACCCAAAATTCCCTCACAACTGAAATATACTCTATAAATAATCCAGAATTCCCTCGCAACTCAAATACAATCTATAAATCATCTA
Source organism: Irena cyanogastra (assembly GCA_013397155.1). Classification (NCBI taxonomy): domain Eukaryota; kingdom Metazoa; phylum Chordata; class Aves; order Passeriformes; family Irenidae; genus Irena; species Irena cyanogastra. The sequence continues at coordinate 7,194 of VWZV01000397.1, read as the reverse complement.
GAATCCCCTCACAATGGAATTATCCCCCATAAATCATCTCCAGAATTCCCTTACAAATGAAATATCCTCCAAAAATCATATAGAATTCCCTCACAACTGAAGCATTATCTATAAATCACCCAGAATTCCCTCACAACTGAAATATCCCCTATAAATTCCCCAGAATTCCCTCACAACTGAAGCATTATCTATAAATCACCCAGAATTCCCTCACAACTGAATTATCCTGTATAAATCATCCAGAATTCCCTCAAAAATGAAATAACCTCTATAAGTCACCCAGAATTCCCTCAAACGGAATTATTATCTATAAATCATCCAGAATTCCCTCACAACTGAAATATCCTCAAAGAATCATTCAGAATTCCCTCACAAGTGAATTACTATCTAGAAATCACCCAGGATTCCCTCACAACTGAATTATTATCTATAAATCACCCAGAATCCCCTCACAAATGAAATATCCTCTACAAATCATCCAGAATTCCCTCACAACTGACATACTGACTATGAATCAGCCCAAATCCCCTCACAGTTGAATTATTATCTATAAATCACCCAGAATCCCCTCACAAATGAAATATCCTCTACAAATCATCCAGAATTCCCTCACAACTGACATACTGACTATGAATCAGCCCAAATCCCCTCACAATTGAAATATTCTCTATAAATCATCCAGAATTCCCTCACAACTGAATTATTATCTATAAATCACCCAGAATCCCGTCACAACTGAAATATCCTCAAAGAATCACCAATAATTCCCTCACAACTGAAATATTGTCTATAAATAATTCAAAATTCCCTCACAAATTAAATATTCTAAGTCACCCAGAATTCCTTCAAATGGAATTATTATCTATAAATCACCAAGAATCCCCTCACATCTGAAACAGCCTCAAAGAATCATCCAGAATTCCCTCACAAATGAAATATCCTCAAGAATCACCCAGAATTCCTTCACAACTGAAATATCCTCAAAGACGCATCCAAAATTTCCTCACAACTGAAATACTGACTATAAATCACCCCAAATCTCCTCACAATTAAAATATCCTCTATAAATCATCCAGAATTCCCTCACAACTAAATTATTATCTATATATCATCCAGAATTCCCTCACAACTGAAATATCCTCAAAGAATCACCCAGAATTCCCTCACAACTGAAATATTATCCATAAACCACCCAGAATCCCCTCACAACTGAATTATTATTATCTATAAACCACCCAGAATCCTCTCACAACTGAAAAAAGGAGGCAGAAAGGCCAGGGCTGCAGAGAGGTGAGGGTGGGAATTCCTTCAGGAGCTCAGAGCGAACTGAGGCACCATCTCCCCCCTTCAGGGAGGCCTTTACCTCATTGAGTCTAAATATTTACCACTAATAGGTACTTAATAACAGAGAAGTACCTCACAACAATAAACAACTATCAATATAACCACCTAATAACAGATAAATACCCAAAAGCAGGAACAAAACTCACTGTGTGCGCAGGGTGAAGGCGGCGCTGGTGATGGAGGTGGGCAGGTTAAGGCCTTTGGTGATCTCCCTCCAGATCTTCTTGTTGATGATCTCCACCAGCCCGCCCTTCTCGGTCACCAGCTTGTAGAGCATGTAGAGATCCAGGATCTGCTTGGCCATGATGGGGATCCGGTTGATGGGAGTTCCTGCAGGGGGAGAAAAAGGAGCACGGCGAGGATGGAGGCAGGGAGGGGAAGAGGCAGCTTGGGGACATCCATCTCTCTCTTTCTCTCTCTCTGTCCCAACAGGAAATTCAGGGAATTTGCAGCCTGGCTTGAGGCCTCTCCACGCAAAACCCTTTCCTGTGGGCAAAGGGAATGACCAGACCAATAAAAACCAGCAGCTGCTGGAATAGAAAGAGGGGAAGTTGGGACTATTGAAGGCGAGGCACAAAGGAATCAGTTTTATGAGCTCAGGGTTAAAATCCTTGGATAAAAATCCTGGCTGTGCTCCCTCATCCCTGGAAACAGTAGAACCAAGGGAATCAGCACTGGAGAACATCTCTCCCCCACAGAATTCCATCCTCCCTCACATGTTCAACACCTGGAATAACCTGGAGAGGTAAATAAAGGCTGCTCCTTCCACAGAGCTTCCAGCCTGCCACTCCTTTTCCCTGAATGTGCTCCCAAACAATTCCCCAGCGAGGCCAGGGCAGCTCTGAGCACCCCAAAGCCAGGCCCTGCTCCATCTCCCCTGCTCAGCTCTGTCCAATTTTGGGTTAACAGGGAAGAAAAGTGGATTTTTAACCTGGCAGTGCCCCTTGGGCAGCTCCTGAAAGTGTCAACGCCCAAACCGAGGAGATTTAGGCACGGAGAGGAAGAAGGAATTAAAAAAAAGCTGAAGTGGCAGGGGTTTTATTTGGCCTGGGAAACTCTGTCCTGGATCAAAGGGCCGCCTAGCCCAGGGCAGCATCCTGTCCCCACAATGGGCAGCCCCAGCCTGGCAGGAAGGCTGGGAGGGGGTAGGGGACAATTGTGGAATCCCCACAGTCCCCAGGGGAGGCTGGTGCCACTGCTGGCAGCCCCTGGTCCCCCGGTTTATGGCCCTTATAAACGGGTTTATTCCGTGCCATGAAAGGAGCCCGGCCCTGCAGATGTCCTCTCAGACATCCAAGGGGGATTTTTTTCCTGTCTTTTCTTTGGGAATCCCATTAAGCATTATTAGCTTGTGGTGCCAATTCCCACAGGTTAACTCTGAGATGCTGGATGAACCAGCCCATTTTTGCAGCTCTAAAGGGCTGAAAACCTCACAGATTCAAAGTGTTCAGGAGCAGTTTGATCAGGCTTGTATCAATTTATGTCAATAAATTCCCTTCCCTTGTCCGAGCAGCCCCTTCCCTGTCCACGGAGCAGATCCCACATCCCCTTCCCACATTTCAGGGGCACAGATCCCTCAGGGAGCACAGAGGGGATTCCAAACCCTCCAGACTCTCTGTGGCTCCATCCCTCCCTCCTGAAAATCCTGGATTTGCTCCGTTTTTTCCAAGCCCCCATTTTGTTTGGGGGTGTTGGGAGCAGGGTGACAGGGCATGATCGAGTTACCTCCAGCTGTCACTCATCACCTGAGTCACACCCGCAGGGAAAACAAGGAAATATTTCCTTCCAAAGCCTCCAGGAACTGCCAGGACCCCCCAAAATTCCCCTTCTTTCATTAATTAGCCAGAGCAGCAAAGCCTTTTGCTCGGCTGGGGTGGGGGTGAAGCCTCTCTGCCCCCAGCCAAAGCCACCCCATTTCCCCAATCCAATTTAGGGAATGGCATTAATTTGTCCAGCAGGGACTTTAATCCAGCTCTCATCCAGATGGAGAGTGAAAGGGAAAAGCCACGGATAGAGCTCTCAGCAACTCAGCTGCTCACACAGAAAGTATTAACAAATATCTGCTTTTTAATGTCCTGCCTTTCCCCCAAACACACTTCTACCCCTCTCCAGCTTTCCCCAGCTCAGCAGCTGGGAAAAGACACAAATTATTAATCCAGATACTCCGGTGAGAGGCACAAACATCACCTGCATCACTGGGGAATGAAGGCTGAGGGATTTCCAGGGAGCTGCTCCCAGCTGGAGCAGGAACAGCAATGGGGTCTGACCTCCCTGAATCACCTCCTCAGCACCGCCTGGACACCTTCCCTCCCTCAGCTGTGCTTCAAACAGCACCAAAGTGCCCCGAAATTTCATTTATAAACTCAGCTAAATCGACATTTAGATAGAAACACAGATTTATAAACTCAGCTAAATTGACATTTAGATAGAAACACACATTTATAAACTCAGCTAAACAGGGATTTACACAGAAACACGCGTTTATAAACTCAGCTAAAAACGTGTTTATCTACCAAGACAAAACCTCGAGTTTGGTTTATAAATCACCAAATCAGCAAATAAAATTTCTTTGTGGAGAGACTGAGAGGCTGAGAAACGTTAGAGCAGGGACAGAGCTGCTCCCAGGAGCTGGAATAATTCCATTTTCCACGTGTTCCTCCAGCACTGCCCGCGGATCCCGCAGAGAGCGAGTCGGGCTCTGGCCCCGCTGAATTCCCGGGGTTTTCCAGAGGGACAAGAGCCCTCTCCTCCTCAGCCCCGCCCGGGGAAGGCGATAAAGGAAAGGTTTTATTGGAAACCCCCGGCGCTGCGGCAGGAAGGGCTGAAAGGCGAGAGCCGGCGGATCCAGGGCTGTCAGGGCCGTGATGGATTACTGTCATCTGGCAGCGCCAGGATTAATGATCCCGGGGGCAGGGGGCAGAATTCCAGAGGGAAAGGTCAGCAGCCGGGGGCACGCCGCAAGACTTGTTGCCTTTTGATGGCAAACTCGTTTTACTGTACTTGCAGGCCTCCCTGCCCGGCTTGCAGAGGCAGAGGAAGATCCTCCCCTCTCGGCTTCCTCGGAAAACAACTTCTGCCTGCCTGCCAGCAGAACCCCAGCTCGGCTGATCCCGCCAAACACGGGGCACGAGGAGTCTGCTCCCGCTGGGAAAGCGAAGAAGCAGAGCCGATAAACATGGAAGGGGAAAAGCAGAGTCATGCCACGGGGTCCTGGTTCTCTGAGGAGAAAGGCAGCCACAATCTGGATTTCTGGAATGAAGGGTTTCCCAGAGGAAGGCTGGCTGGAGCCATAAACATCTCTGGCCTTTGAGGGAATGTCTCCCACAGAATTTCACAGAATGATGAGGTTGGAAGAGACCTCCAAGATCATCGAGTCCAACCCAGCCCCAACACCTCAACTAAACCACAGCACCCAGTGCCACATCCAGGCTGTTTTAAACACACCCAGGGATGGTGACTCCACCACCTCCCCAGGCAGCCATTCCAGAACTTTATCACCCTTTTTGCAAAAACCTTTCTCCTAATATCCGACCTATATTTCCCTTGAAAAGCTTTTTCTCCTTCCTAACCTCTTAAACTGTAGTAGATTTATCTGATTTGGCCCCTACAACTCTCAGAAATTCACAGGATGTCCTTAGCAAAATAGGTTTGCATTACCTAAAAATCCCACCTGATGACTGATGACAGATTTTTAGTGATGCCTTATTGATGTTAGCAGCCTCCAACACCACAGCTTAATGCATATCCCCCTTGAAGACAGAATTGTGCAGCCTCACATCTCGCTGCTGCAGTCACAACGCTGTGGGCTAGGGAGAAATACTGAAAATACTGCCAGAATTATCACCCCTGCTATTCACTGAGGGCACTAACTACCAGGGCAGCTCAGGGGTGCTTGCAGAGCCCACCCACAGTGATGGGGAGGAGAACAGCACCTGCCTAGGAGAAGAACTTGGTACAAGGTGTGTGTGCACCCACTTGTGCCCAGATCACACACAGGTAACTGGGCACTTGCTCCAAAGCTGCTTTAAAAAAGAACCAACCATCAGAGGGATTAAACACTAACTGGGGAATTAGACAGTCTCGAAGAAAATGCAGCTGCCTTGAAGGAAACTACAAAAAAAGCACAGAAGTGTCATCAGTAAGTCAGTACAGCCTCCTCTGATGCAGGCAGGCGGCTCGGGAGCCTCGGGGGTTAACCCAGAGGGACCTGGGTGTCTCCCCTGTCCCATGCTGGACTGGCAGCCTGCTGGAGGGGCTGAGGGAGCTGTGAACCCCAGGGAAGGCTGGAATGGCTGGGTTTACACCTGGGAAGCAGCTCCTGGGGAAGGGGGTTTGGCACATCCATCACTGAGGGATTCACTCGAGACCACCCTCTCCCTCCAGGGCTTTGCTCTCCTCTTCTCCAGCCTCCCTTGGCCAAACCTGGCAGTCAGACCCCAACCTGGAGATGCAGAGTGAGAAAAACTGCCCCAAAGGCGGGTTTGAGCCGAATTTCAGGGAATTTCAGGGGCTTGCTCGGCCTCCATGCCGGAGATTCCCTGCCACACAGGGATTCCCAGCAGCCTAAGCCACGACTTGTCCTGCACAAAGAGCCCTTAATCACAGCCAGCCCCAGCTCTGCCTTCCCCACCACCTCCCACCTTCCCTATCCAATTTCCTTGCACGAGTGTCCATTTTACAGCGAGGAACAAAGGAGGTGAGAACCCCCAGGGTTTGCTCAGCAGAGAGGCATTGCAGTCCCACTGAAATGGGCTCTGGAGAGAAAAACAGGCAGGGAAAAGACATTTTTAAGCCACCACCTGCAGCAGGTAAATAAAAAGCTGCTCTTCCCACTCCAAATATGTTCAGGATGCTGTACAGGCAGCCAGAAGGAACAGGTTTTCCCCAGGAAACCCTGAAAGTCCACAGTGATTTAAAATAAGACTGAGCCAAATCTCAAGAAAAACAGAACTTGTGTTTCTTAGAAGGGAGGCACAGTAATTCCACGGGGTGTGGGAATTCCCAGATGAACAGAGGGAAAATTCGTTTTACAGCAGCAAATCAACTCCACCCCTGCACTGTCTCAGCTCCTGCTTTGCCCAAATCCCTCTCCAAGGACAAATCCTGGATGGTTCAGGGTTTCAGACCAAGTCTTATGGGGTTTGGGTCTCCAGACTTGGGATAAAAAGGAACAGGGACTCCATGGAGAGCTGCCATCTCTGGAATGGAGATCCTGGAGATCCCTGATCCTGCCCTGATCCCATAGAAAGCTGCAGTCCCTAATCCTGCCCTGATCCCATGGAGAGCTGCAATCCCTGATCCTGCCCTGATCCCATGGGGAGCTGCAATCCCTGATCCTGGGGATCCCGTGGGGAGCTGCAATCCCTGATCCTGCCCTGATCCCATGGGGAGCTGCAATCCCTGATCCTGGGGATCCCGTGGGGAGCTGCAATCCCTGATCCTGGCCTGATCCCATGGAGAGCTGCAATCCCTGATCC
>VWZV01000396.1:0-20208 GCA_013397155.1 Irena cyanogastra | reverse complement strand
TCCCCCTTTTTTTGGATTTTTTTTTTTCCCTTTTTTTTTTTTTTTTTTTTTTTTTTTTCCATCGCTGACGCTTTTACGAATTCTGATTGAGACGACAAAATTTGCAGCTCCTCAGTTCTGAAGTTCAGAGTCTTAGTGTTTTATTACGTTATACAGATAGAGGGAAACAGTGATGTGTAGCTTATAAGTGACTTCAGAATAAGGCATGTTTCTATCTTTTGTTCGGTTGATCTGTTTTTTGGTTTTTTTTTTGTTTGTGTGGGGTTTTTTTCATTGAAGGAGAAATATAAAGTATTTGTGATTCTACACTCTTTTTCTCACTGTTATAATGTGAGATTACTCACTGTGGTTATAAATATGTCAACTTTTCAGTGGAGAATAGCCAGGGTTGTCTGTTGTGGTTGTTAATTCAGTCTAAAGTACTGCACAGTTAGTCATGGGGTAGATGACGTGATAGAAACTTATCTGAAAGGGTTTATGGCAGGGAAAGGGCCAGTGGGTGAATGCAGGAAGGAAAATGGTTTTGCTGGGTAGGTTCTGATGCTTGTATAACGAAGCGCCAATGTCCTTATAGTTAAGTTTTACACATGTTCATTATGGCAATGAGAAGTTACCAGAAGTCAGCTTTTGAAGTTGGTTAGGCTTTTCAGCCTCAGGAAAATGGGAGGGTGTTTATTCCACTTGCTTTCATTCTTGACTTATTGTGTTGTGACTACATAAATTCCAAAGGCTTAGTAACAACTTTTAAAAGTTTGAGCTACTTTTATGTGTTTTAATAATAGCGATCTTCAACTTTGAAAAGTTTGGAATGATTTGATAATTTCTCTTGATGTATATGTCTATGGTACTTTAACTAGAAACACTTAAATAAAAGTACACAGTTACAACGGCACCAAGTTATTGTTATTTTCAGTATAAACATTACTTGGCAACTTAACTAGTACAGGAGATTTATTGTAGTTAGCAAAAATGAAGGTTTCTCGATTTATGCATTTGTTCTGTCATTTGTATGTTTGACATTGTTGACTGGTATCATCCAGTCAAGACTTTTAAAGTGAGTATTATAATTCCAGTAAGCAGAAATGCTGGTAATGCTAATTCTTGAGTTTGTGAAGTGATACTGCTGACTTTAGAGGAAAGAAAGAGGCAGCTTGAGAAGATTTTTTCCTCTATAATTCTTTCCAGTTGATTCTGTCTTCTGGATGATAATCTTCTCGAGTGAAAGTGGAACAACCCTGCGTTACTGCCGAACTTTCATGATGACAAGATTTTTTTTTTTTTTTTTTTTTTTTGGCCTGGCCTTTCAATATGTTGTTCACACTTTATTTTCAGCCCTGGTGTTTACAATTGACAGGCGTTGTCAAAACTGATTTCCCATAACCCCGGAGATAGTCGTTATTGTTGACTTGTAGTTCCGGGTTCTCCAGAGCTGTACACCAGTGGTGATATTGCAGTCATTGGCAGTATGGTACAAAAGTATAAAACCAAGCCAATTCTTTCTGTACATGATACATCAGTAGTAAGACTGCTGATGCTGATATCTAGCATTTACAGAAGCTTTTAGTATTTTTTTAAGTATTAAAATTTATCCTAGAAACTTATGTGACTTTTTGTTAAAATTCTCATGTGGCAAGTGCTAGCAGCTGTGTAAGGAAGAAGTCTTTAACAAAAAAGCTGGTTAGAAACAAAGATGACTGTTTTCCCTATCATAAAGATATATTTCAGTGCATGGTTAGGTATAGAATGGTCCTGTGCATTATCTGGAACATAAGATGTCAGGAAAGAATGAAGCTTGCTAAGCTTCATGTCTTTTGGTTGGATCTGAGGCCAGTAGCCTTATACAGAAGGGCTACTGATTTAGTGAAGCTGGAGCTATGTTCATGTAACTTGGGCTTTCTTACCCTCCAAATAGAGAAAACATGAATCTGTTTCTTAGTAAGCTACTGAATGTCTGTATCTGCTGAATTCATGGCAAAACACTCTTGAAATGTTTTGTTTTATTCTGTAACCAGAAGTGGAAAAGTGCTTTGAGTCATACACATGAACACTTAAAAGTGCCATATTGTTAGTATTGGTAACTTCTATATTAGAGTTTTGGAGTGTCATTAAGAATTGTTCTTTTCAGTGGACAGTCAAGCTGATTCTCACCTCTGAAGTAAGACTTTTCATTTTTTCTTTCACTGAACTTTGCTGTAGACATAGGCAAAGTCATTGTTTTCTTCACTTTTCATTAGAGACTGACAGCTTACATGCCAGAAATACAGCACTATTTAAAATGGCTTGTACTGATTGGGAATGGATAAGTAGTGTGTTTCTGAACAGAGAGAGCTGAGAATTTTATAGGCTGTTAGGAAAGGAATTAAATTATTCTTGACTTTCTGAAGCAGTGGACTGACTTTAGAGGAATAGTTGCCATAACATAAAGTGATAGTTTTCTTAATTGAGAAGCAATTAATGTAAAAATCTGTGCTGAGGATTAGATGGCAAGGATATATGGTTTTGCAATAGCTTTCTGTCTTCCAATATCACTCTAAAAAAGGACTGAGTTTATACCTGTTAATATAAAGGTAGTGCACAGAACTTGGAAACGCAGTTATTTTGGGCTGAGCAGGTTTCACCACTGAGACAAATTAATCTCTTACCAGTGAAATGCTTTGTGGGATTCCTAGTTCTTAGTTTATAGTCCCTGTTATCTTTTGATTCAGCCTTACTGAATTTCTTAAATTGCTCTTGAGTTTTTTGTCCCTTGCATAGCAATAAAAGTAGTTTTTGGTTTGACTGCTGCCGGTGCAGTTCATTAGCACTTTCTTTTCTTTAAACTTGAGAAACTTCTCCTTCAGCTGTGTTAGTAAGACTATTTTGGATGGGTTTTTGTTTGCACGTGGTGCCTTCCCTATTCTGTGTGAACAGAAGCGGCAGAGAGCTCAGGAGAGTGTCCAAGGTTAGCAGAATGTGTATGAATAACTTTCCTTTTGCCATAGGTGAGCCTCTTCTGTAGCCCTTTTGCCTGCTGTTGCTCCAGTGCCTGTGTTCAAATCAATGTTTGTTTTGAACACCTCGTACTGACAGTTGAAGATTTAATTCATGGCCTGAATGGTCCAGTGATATTCTGCTAGATATTGAAACTTTTATTCAGGAGCAACAGCTGTATTGTCTTAACCATTTAAAAGATATGTTCCCCAGTAACTGATTTACACATTGATGTTTCCTGCCTAGATTTTTTAAACTTCATGTGGAGTGATGGCATTAGAGTTAAGCTGGACTCTTCAGTCTGAATTGCCAGTCACTCATTGCTGAAGGAAATATGAAAAGAAGCAAACCCCCTCAATGGAGTTTCTCTGAATCTGGACACAGTGGAGCTTGAGCACCATGATTTTAGCTCCAGCTGGTTAACCAGATGGTGTGGTGACCAGTATTGTTTCAGGAATCTGACTTGGGTGTCTTATATCCACAAATAAAAAGGAATAAGTTTTGCTGAGCTAATCAGTAGAGGCAAATTGAGAAGTGAGGATAATCACCGAGAATCCTTAAGCTGTGTATTTTGTCTTAGTATCTGGATGTGTTTGAAACTTAGGGGGATTTAAATTGTTAGGATTTGTTCAGTATTCTATATATTTTTGATATTTCAGTTGTTTGTATTGTCTTTTATTTTTGTGAAATTTCCATAATTTCAGGAGTATGATATTTAGATAGCGTGCTGCTGATGGCAACTGTATTTTGTTTGTGATAAGAAATGTAAAATCTTAACAGAAATAGCACAAAAAATGGTACTATTAGAATGGACGTGGAATTTTGGGAGAGAAGAAGAATAAGTGTTTAGAAAGACAGGTTTTCGTCTGGGGGTAGGAGTTGATTGAAATACAAAGCACATCGGAAAAAGAAGTTCATGACAGGATTGCTGATTTTTCTGAGGATGGAGAAAGAGTCTAGTGTTGTAAAAGCAAACAATAATACAGAACTTGGAATTGGTATCCAAGTCTCAGTTATATATGGGACAGTGTTACATAGGTATAGCTGTATTTAGGTATAGTTTAAATGGATGTGTTCTGGCTATCACCTGATCTTCACAAGATGCACTGTAATGCCTTCTCTACCTTAGAACAACATTTAGTCACTTCCATATAAAGGAGCATAGAGGCGTATGCTCTGGAAACTGTAAACCTTCTTACAAGCTTTTTGGTTTTTTTTCTTCCACTTCTGCGCACTTTTTAAAAAGTGTTTTAGCAATGACTTTGTAGCCAAGGTCTGTTCTTTTGGTTTGATAGTTACTGGTAACAGTATAAAAAGATACTGCCTACCAGAATTTAAGGTTCTGAGGAAGAAGTTGTTTGGCTGCACTGCCTTCAGCTTAGCACAGACTAGAGCTTTGTGTCTGTGTTTTTATATGGGGAAAAAGGACATGTGCATTTCTTACTGATTAAATTAATATTTGATTATGAAATACTGAATCGTAACACTCTATAATAAATCCACTGTAGCTGTTGCTCAATTTGCACATGGTAAATTGTCAGTATATGTTCTTGAAAAAATGAGGTTAAACCAGAACTGCAACAATAGCATGTTAAATTTACCTCTACATCATTTTATGTAACTTAATTTTATATTTGTGCAATTGACAAAACTCATGGTCATCTCAGAGTGCTAGGATGATCGTCACGTTTATATGTGGTTGACAAGAAACAAACCCAAAAGCCTCAAACTGTATCTAAATTTTCTTTGTGATCTTAAAAAGAGAAGCTTAGCTTTTTTTGTTTGGTTTGTTTATTTGGGTGTTTTGGTTTTTTTCCCTTTTTTATTAAAAACCAAACAGCAAACACAAACCCCAAAACAAAACAAAAAAAACCCCCACAACTCAACAAGCCCTAAACATGCTTTCAAGCTTTCAGTTGTGTCAGACCCAAATGTAATCTGCCAAATCAGTCTCTGCTGTTGTCAAGAGTGAGTAGCTGAGATGGAACTTCAGTCACTGTTTAATACTCTGCTTTTTGTTAATGTTTAACTTTAGTGAGTACCAGAAGTGACATGTCATCAAGGTATTGACTCTCCAACAAGGCTAATCTCTAATCTCTTTGGATAGAAGGCTGGGGCTGATACTTCCCTGGCTTTTCACCTTTCTCTTTGAATAAAATTGGTAGTTTAAGCTCTTCTCTGGACATGTCATGAGTAAAAGGTAGAATGTCCATATGCCCATATATGACTAAGGGAAGATATTGGAGTGTGAGTATGATCTTCATGGAAGTTAGGAGGCAGGGAGAAGATATAACTTTACTTTTTTGTTTATATTAACTTTCATCCTGCCTTTTAAACGAATAGATGAATAGAATAAGTTACTTTATTCTGTCCTTTGTTAAGTCTAACAAACCTTCTTGCCATACCATTTTTTCTTTAATTTACCAAAGGAATTTTTTTCATATTCTTTATTGTGCTACAGAAACCTTAGACTAGTGTTAACTTAGCAGGCGTAAATGGCAGAGCTTCAATTTAAATATTTTTATCTGGAAATTGCCTGTATTCTCTTCAGTGTTAATATATGTTAACTGTCTTCTGCAGCTGTAAAATCTTTAAAGGCAGCTGTGCTGAGAATTGTTACACATTAGCCCAGTGAAAGGGTACTTACTAACTCCTCAGTGCTCAAAAACAGATGAAACACTTGTGTTGGGGAGGTCCAGTGCTGTTGATAACATCATTATTTCGTTATCATAAAAGTAAATGTAAGAACTGTAGCTGGCTTTATTTAGCAGTTCCCAAAGATGTACGTCTGGTGATCGATTTAATTGTTTGAAGCTGTTGTTTTAGTGAGCAGTTTCAAAATTTGTTTGTGCCCTGTGGCCATGCTCTGGTGGTCCTGCAGGGGTTGGGGGAACGCTGGTTTAAGTCATTGCAGTGTGGAGTTTTGAAGGCAGAGCTGTATGTGGCACTGCCAGGACTGTGTGTAAACCAGACTAGGGAAGAGATGTTTAGCTGGGGTTTATGTACTGTAATTTTATAGACAACCTAAAGGATTATGTTTAAGTTGTTAGTTCTTGAATTTGTGAATCATGGCCCTTACAAGTAGGGGGAGTATAGAGGCCTCTGTCAGCATTGCTGACTTCAGAAATTAGCTCACCAGAATCTGGTTTTGAGTGACATTGAGTCTTTTCTGAAATCTAGTAACAGCATCTGCCAGGCTGTGTTTTGCCAGCCCTTTTAATGAAGTCTAATATCTGTTGAATTGGATTCTGTTTCTTGCTATGAATGGGTGAAAATTAGACCATCAGGAAATTGTTACACAAAGCTAAAATATTGATTGTTTTGTATTACTGCTTTAAAAAAACCTGTAAAAGTAAACTAAAAATCTTAAATTAAAAAGCTTTTTTTTTTTTTTCAAATCAACAGTTGGCAAAAGGGGAGAAAATATAGTTCAAACAACTTGCTTTGTGGTATAAGTTAAATTATTCAAAGAATGTTTATATATTTGCCCTTTTTGTTTTCTAGCTGCTTTTTTTAGAGGCAGTTATGTGGCTGAAGCTGCTATTTGTGTTGACATTCCTAAAGTTGTTTTTTAAGAGAAGAGAAAAGTTTTAGGGGCTTCCTTTGTCCTTCAGATGAATTTCATAAAACAGTAATTCAAATGAAGAGCCTTTGTCAAGTTTTTGTTGACACCTAAAGTCCTAGGATGTATGTGATTTATTCAACTCCTACCAGATTCTTCATAAGTTCATTAAAATCTCATAGGTAAAGGAAGAAGTATAAAGTAGTTTTTCGAGACACTGCCCCAGTCTCCACAATTACTTGGAGGTTAATTTTTTTAAATGTACACTTTTTAATGTATTTTTACTGATGTGCCTTTTTTTTTTTGCTGTTGCACAAAGGGACAGATGGGCTCAAGCTTGTATTATGACTAAATTCTTGATTGCAAACAAATAGAATACTTAAGTATTTAATAACAATTCTTACGTTCTGACTTGTGGAAAACTATATCATGTTTTATGGACTCTTGTCTATTTTCAATTTAGGTGGGTTTTTTTTTAAATAGTCTTTATGGAACTGAGGAATAAAATCTTGAGAAGATGATGACATAATAGAAGTAAAATTGAAGTATTGCTTTAGTTTTTCCACATGTAATAGGTAGTTAGCCTTATGAAAATATTTCTCATTTTGTATGGTAGAAATAGTATATAATAGGTATAAACATGCAGGACTGAAACTGCAGCAGTATTCCAAGAAATGTTATGCATGCCAAGAGTGGGACTTTCACTTTTGCTATCAGCTTGACTTTTTAACATGAAGGGTTCTCTTTACTTTAGACTTCATGAAAGTGAAGGACCCAAACTGATACAGCTTTTGCCCTAGTAGAATGAAAAAAAATAATAAAGGGGGAAAAAAATTAATGCATATTAAGAGTTGGTGAAAGGTAATTCTGGTGGTGTCCTTAACAGGACAGATTTTACGCAGAGATTTGGGATGAAAATGCTAACACTAGGCTTAACTTTTTTTTTTTCCCCTTAGTATATATCTCTTGTCTTATCTACTCTGAGAAAAAATAATTTTTTTTTTGTTTTGTTTCTGTCAGTAACTTTATCTAATTGCCTTTATTAGTCCCGTTACAACCCAGGGATCACAAACACAGCAACTACAGAAGCATTATGGCATTACCTCACCCATCAGTTTAGCTGCCCCCAAGGAGTTTGACTGCATGCTTACCCAGAAATTAATCGAAACCCTAAAACCTTATGGCGTATTTGAAGAGGAAGAAGAGCTGCAGCGCAGGTGAGTGAACATTCTGTTTTGTGTCCTGTCTTGAGGTTCGTGTGTGACTATAGAAGACCAAGTGTGTTTGTGTTCTTTCATATGCTTTCTTAAAAGCCTAGTAGGATTAATGGCGTAGGGTTAAAAATGTTTCTAAAATCATGGGAATAGATTCAGGGGGTGGGGGATGAAAAGAAAGGTTGGGCCTGGGTAGGCTTGGGAAAGGGAACCAGGACTATGTAGGCCCTGGGAACAAAGGTTGAGCTTTGTTTTTACTAGATCATGTGAAACTACACCTGCATAATCATCATGATAAATGTAATGATTGCTTGGTAATGGAATTACTGTTTAATCATAATAAGAATCATGAGAAACTACGTAATTGCAACAAGAATCATGAGACGCAATGTTTGCGGGGGCTTGATGATAATTATAAGGATTCATGCTTAGGTAAAATCAACGTATACAATAGAACAATATGAATTCAATGATTAACATATAGTTATATAACGAAAGAGTATAAAAACATATCCATCCCGGATTCATCTTGGAGTCAGATTTGGGTCTGTACCCCTGATTCCCAGAGCTCTTCAATAAAAGCACCTGCATATAATCATTCTGTGATTAGGTGTTTCAATGCTAACAGAATTGTAAGCTTAATTTTTCTCAATTAAAAGCAATATCTCAAAACACAGAGAGGAATTAAAATGGCCTTTAAATTTAAGAGGCTGCTTTGCATTTTTTCCCCTTCATCACTTATATTTTTTTCCTTATTAAGCTTTCTAGAGGTTTTATTTTTCTCTCTCATTACTTCTTATCACTGTTCTTTTAGATGCATGTGTTATATGAAATAGAGTTTTATTTTGAAAATGAGTTGAATTCATGTGTGTATGCCTTGCATGCTTTCATTTTTTTGGACCTTAAATATCTTGAATATTTCTAAGGGGCAAAAAATAGCGAGAATGTTGTAGTAGTAACTTTCTGTAATTAGATCTGTAATGTTACTCAAGTTGACTTACTGGATAATGATGATCACACTCTTTAAAAAATTCTTCTAGTTTTGTTTAAGTTTGTAAACTGTCATTCTGCTTTTTTTTTTTTAATAGGATTCTTATTTTGGGAAAATTAAATAACTTGGTAAAGGAATGGATACGGGAAATCAGTGAAAGCAAGGTATGGACATACTTTACATGGAGTCGCCAGTATTGTGTTTCTAAGAGTGCTGTAGGAAGATTATTCCAAAATACATTCCTGTACTAAATGGGATGAGCCATAGATTTGGGGATCAAAACAGATACCATCCTTGTGTAGTTTCTTTTGTTTACAAGCAGCTTTGCCCCTTCATAGTAGAACCTTATCCTAGAAAGGAACTGATAGATGTAATTTTTTCTCAAAATTCATGCCTATATTACTGTACTAATCGCAGGCTTAGAGTATTTGCCTTTGCAAAACAGTGCTAGATCTTAAAATGTACTTCCTGCATCTTTGTGGTCTCTGGTCTTTTTCAGTCTAATAATGCTGATACTGTTTTTGCCAGGTTATAGTAATTCGGATACTCCCACACATATTCTTTGAATGATTATAGGCTTGTGTGGTTATAGATTTTTTTTTTTAGAGAAAACACCTAATTTTTTTAAGCAATTTTGCTTTTTGTGTATTTGGGATCATATGTTTTCTGTACACTTTCCTTATGCAATGAGAATTTATATATGAACAAGATTATGGGCAGGGACAGGCCTGCTATATATGTCTTGATCCTTGAAAACAAAATAGTCAGAGTATCATGACCAGTGTAAGATTGAAAGCTGTTTAAGTTAATCTCGTGTACATTGCAAAATAGAAGTTTTGATTTATTTTATATCTGTGTAAACAAACATTCATATAGAGTTTCAGATTGTAGCATTGCGTCCTGTTATGAAAGGTTAGCCGTCTTTGCCCACAGTACTGTGGATTCAGCAGTTTTTTAAAGACTAGGAACTTCAGTAGATATGCCTAAGCAATTTAAATGTAAAATAAATACCTTTCCCAAACCCAAGTTTTTGTTTAAAGACTGTGGTATGAGTGTCTCTGAAAGTCATGTAACAAACACTGATACAGTAGACTGTGTTTTGAGTTGCTCTAAATTGGAATTCATCATCTATTTCTGTCTCAGTCTAAAATGCCTGAGTGGTAAGCAAAATGGGTTTGCTCTCTGTAATATTATAAAGCTGTTGTACCTGAAGTGTAGAATTGATACAACAATTACCAGGTTTGAGATGGTAATGTGTAATGTAGTTGAAATGTTACAAATGATCCAGGTAGCAAAGGTATCTCAGTCTTTTTTGTAAATACTAAGATTATTTCAGTAGTTCAACAGCATAAATTGTGTGCAATATTTTTCCTCTTGTTTGAAAATAAATGGTTTATGTTGTTATAAGTTTTTAAGGTAAAATAACCAATTTTTTTTGCTCCATTTAGAATCTTCCACAATCGGTAATAGAAAACGTTGGAGGAAAAATTTTTACATTTGGATCCTATAGATTAGGGGTTCATACAAAAGGTAATATTTCCTTTTGTGATAAAAATCCATTTCTTTGAGCTAATGATTGATCTTGCTGTATTTTGAGATGGTGTTAGATTTCTTAATTTTTTTGGTTAACCATCTCTATTCTTCATTCTAAATAAATGAAATATATTCCTACGTTATGTTTTCATCATGGATTGAGTAATAGACAAAAAGGTTGAAAATTATTTGAAGATGAAGGAAGTGGTATGCTTAAACTTTCATGTTTTGTTCTTTGAAGATTACAAGTGTTTCACAATTGAAGCACGAGTGTATGTATGTGTTCTGCATGTTTAGTGGCTATGAATTTTTTTTTCATTTGTCTTGACTTAGTATTTAAAAATCCACCATTCCACATGATGAGAAACTAAATTTTACTGCTTAATTATTAATAAAAATGTCTATTGCTGTCATTCTGTGCATGTGAAGTATTGAGTAATATACTTCTGCTAATTAACAATTTCAGGTGCTGATATTGATGCCCTGTGTGTTGCACCAAGACATGTTGAAAGAAGTGATTTTTTCACATCATTTTATGAAAAGTTAAAACAACAAGAAGAAGTGAAGGATCTGAGGGTATGTGAAACACCTGATACAGCTTGCTGACCTCTGGATTAGGAAGATTCAGTAGTGAAAGATGATGCATTAAATAGATATAACTTTACTGTTAAGACTTGCAAAGGATTTTTTGTTAACATGCAACAAGTCTATCTAAGAGTTGAAATAGAGATTCTTCTGAATTTTCTGTGCTCTCACTTAATACCCTCAAAAATTTGAATGGCAGAATGATCTCCTAGCATGTGTGTTAGTATGGCAAAATTTCTGCTTACTCACTAGAAGCAGGCAGACGCAAATGTAAATGTTAGCTTGACAGGGTTCAGGACCAAACTTGTTTGGTTTTAATGAAAGTTTTATGCTGCTTTTTTATAACTTCATGCTTACATAAACAGTAGTGGTGGTTGATATTAACTAAACCTTTTATATTGGCTGTCAACTCTGCATTTGAAAATGGAAGCTATATTTTTGGTGTGTCTTGCTATTATGTTTAGCTTCTAAAGATTTCCCTTATATAGTAGTGCAAGACTAGATTTCCCTTACAGCAGTGGAAGACCATACTAATGCGTTATTTTGTATCTGTTATACCTCAGTGACACGCCTCCCTCAGTTGACTGGTGGGAGCTTTAATCTTGATGTTGGCTCAGAGTAAATTTTCTCTGCTCCATTTTTTTTTTTGAGATGAAAATAGTTGCTGGCAAGTCTTTGTTTGGTTTAGTCCTGGTTTCATTAAATAAATGAAACTGTCTCTACAGCGTTCTTCCAATCTATGCACCTTGTAGTTGGTAACTACCAGGGTAGTGCAAACATCTAGTGGTAACACTATATGCACTGAAACAACAGTTTTCAACACTTTATTATCTGAACGCATTTAGTAATCTTTAAATTGAAATGCTATATTTGACAGGGTTCACATTTTCAGGTTTCCATTCAACTTTGCTGTAAACTCGAACTCCAGGTAATGTAGTTGATTTAGCAGCAAGGTATGCATGTGTATTGGTATTCAGTGTAGCACTGCAGTGATGCAGATAGTCTTTATGTCAGGGCATCATAGTAGTTCTAAATCATTCCAGCTAGTATTAGGAGTTTGTACATCTCCCTCTTTAAAGGAACATAATCTTTCCTAGTGGTTGCTTTA
The DNA here is from genome assembly GCA_013397155.1 of Irena cyanogastra. Taxonomy (NCBI): domain Eukaryota; kingdom Metazoa; phylum Chordata; class Aves; order Passeriformes; family Irenidae; genus Irena; species Irena cyanogastra. The sequence continues at coordinate 8,245 of VWZV01000396.1, read as the reverse complement.
GTGAGTGAGTATGAGACGCTTGTGAATTGGATTTTTGCGTAGGATCAATCCATCCTGCCAACTGGTAATGTTAAGGTAACCTTAACTAAGGTTTGAGCGCAGACAGTGGTATTGTGTCTTCTTGGTAAGAGCTGAAACGCTCTTGGAACAGTTTATCCTCCAACAGTTCAGAGTATTTGTTTAGAGGTAGGCAGCGTTCTTCACTTTTACTAAAACAATGTGTTGCAGATCTGCATTTAGTTCAGATGCTCAGTTCAGGAAAATGATATTCATAGCTGATTCCAGAATAGATGTGAAGTTCCATCGTTTCATCATGATATTGTTCCTCAAAACACCATTTTATTGGTCAATAATGTTTTTAAAAACATGCTCGACCTCTGGAGACTGGTGTCTTGCAACTGCTTTAGGTAATGTCAGGCTGCGTAGTTACACAGTCTTCTCATTTCTTATACCAACTGTAGAAGTAGAAATAGGCCTTTTAGACCAAGAATCTCCATAGCTTGGACTTGGATTACTTAGAGATATTTGTGGGCAGTAAAAGATTGTGTCTTGAGTGTAGGGAGGAGAGGGTTGGACCTTGAGGTGACACCATCAGAACTGGTTCATACAAGTTTGGGTCATAATTAACATCTAGATAGCTGTAGCATATAGTAGGTAGTGCTTAGTGCATAAGTTCTCAGTGGTGGAGAAAGACATTGCTGACATCAACCTGAAAACAAAAGCATTTTTATATATAGCATTTCGCTATGATTGTCTAGATCTGGTAGCTATTGTTTATAAATGTTCTGTATACTGAAAATAAAATGCGCCTTTTTTTCCCCCAGGCTGTTGAAGAAGCTTTTGTCCCAGTTATTAAACTTTGTTTTGATGGAATAGAGGTAAAGATCCTATTTTAATTTGTTTTGGTAGAACGTGGTTAAAAGAAAGTTTAAGATCTTAATAAGTCATTATTCAGTAATAGAAATGCTATTAAAGTGTCTCTCCAAAGTTCATACCTAAGATTTTGTCAGCAGTCCTCAGCTGTGTAATTTAAAGTGGAGGTTTAAGACTGAAACAAGCTTTTCTTGATGGACTTAAAGGCGTGTGCAGAATATCTTCCTGTTCTTTTTTTTTTTTTGGCTCTGCTACCCACTTGTACTAATTAGTTTACTGACCTGTAGAGTATCAGTATAGGGATTATTTAGGCTTAACATTTAATAAAAATTATATTTGTAAATAATGTGGCTTCAGAATTTTTTGACTGTTAATGATTAACTGTCCAAACATGAAAGATTTGCCTCATTATCCGACATTATAGAAAGTTGTGGTCTTTTACTAGTTATCAAAAGTGCTGCTGAAGGCAGGCTGGATATTCCTTTTGTCCTGATCTCTTAACATATCTGTAAATATGTGACAAAAACAATGGTTTTGGTGGCTGTAAGCCTGATGGATCAGCTGTCTTGGAGTACTGAACTTGCTTAATTTGATTTTTACTGGGGAAACAGAAATGGTGGTTTCAAAAGATACTGTTTATTCTTCTCAGACTGTTACATAGTCGAACTGTCGTCTTTTGACGACAAGACAAAAACATACAAACTGTTTATACAGATAGGTAATGAGACTTATGGTTGGATTATGTCACCCAGTAACTAGTGGGTACGAGAAGGTTAGTTTACAGAGGGGAAAGAATTCCCGTGCTAATCTTCGGCAAATGACATGGTGTAGTATTGTACACAAGGTTGCCAGTTTCTTCTCTCCCAGTCTGTGAATTTGTATCTGTTAGCCATTTTATGCTGTCCGTATGCAGTTGGGTATTAAGGAACATTTTTCTGCAGAATCTGTTTGCTGTTTACATACTTTAGGTATTCATTCTAGATGTTGAAACTTAACATAGCTGTCCTCTGGTCAGTTTGGTTTTTGTATGTTGGTTTTTTTTTTCTCCAGTCTTTCAAGCTGGAGTTGTCTCTCCTTTTTAAAAAATGGAATTTGAAATACAAGACCAAATAGGGGAAAAAGAGGACTGTTTGCTCTAAAATAAGTCATGTCTTGTTCCAATATAGTAATTTATGATGAGCTTTGATGGGCTTAGGTTTGTTACTGAGATTTAACTCATGTTGCTGACAGCGCATGAGAGTTCCTTTTCTTATATCATAAGCACACTCTTTGTATATGCCAGTGTTGTTGGGCCACAGTTTCTGATAGTTGTGTTTGTGCCCAGCTATGTCAGTATCAAAAGGTTTTAATTTAATTTTCCTTTTGCTAACCCAGGCAAAACATGCCAGAAGGTAGAACTGAGGAAAAGGACTTTAGCTTTGTGATGATCCTGTTATTAGAACTTAAAATGTGCATGTAACAACTTCTTGCCAAAATTTTATGATCTTGTTTAAAAGAAACAACTTTCTTCATTTGTTTGTTCTTCCTGTAGAGTACTTTGTATTTGATTGCCAGTACCTCTCCCCTTTACTACATAAGACACACTGTTAATTTCTTTATTTGAAAATAAATGTCAATGAGCTTTGAATCTTTAGAGGTGCCAGACCTTCTAGAGATGAGAGCAGAATTTCAAGCTGAAGTTAATTTTGGACTTGTTTTATACTGAGAAGTAGTACTTTTGACTCAAGTAGGAACTTCTGTGTAATACAGACTGTTGATGAGATCAGCTATTAGGAACTTTGAAATACAAAATGCACTGAATACTTTGGAAATACTTTTCTTTGGGGAAAGATTTCATAGTTTAAAACATGGATGCAAAGTTTTAAGTACCTACAAAAAGTCTTTAAGGTGTCTTCACTTTATCTGAAATAATTTTAATGTAACTAAATCAGTTTAGTTCTTGGTGCAATAGTCCTTGTTATTTCATCGTCTTGTAGGTCAAGTGATAACCACTTTGGTTAAAAGCCTCATTTGGTGAAGTGCCTTTGTTGCCTTGCAGACAGTCTGCTGATATGCACTTGATATTCTCATCAACTGACTGATGGAAAGGCAAACTGACTTCTGCGCTCTGCAGTGTCCTTGTGTGCGGGGCGATGTAAAACTAACTCAGTGCTGAGTAGTATTTTAGATGTTCTTGGCCTAGAAAAACTGTTATGTTTAAGTATTGCAGAAGTAATAGCAAGGAAATTGGACGTAGTTTCCAAATGTATACGCTTGCTAAGCAGCTTGCTGAATTTTCAGAACGTTTTCTGTAATCAGGTATGTAGACTCTTCATAGATACTGGTCTTATACAGAGTCAACTAGTTACATGTGTGCTTTACAGGGGATGGGGAAGGTGTCCTACTCTTTCTGTAATTCCATGGTAATTTTCATGGAATCATAGAACATGCTGGGTTGGAAGGGATGCATCAGGATCATCAAAGTCCAACTCCTAGCCCTGTGTAGGCCATCCCAAGAGTTACACCTGGAGCCTGAGAGAGTTTTCCAAATGCGTCGTGAACTCTGTCAGGCTTGGGGCTGTGATCACTGACCTGAGGAATCTGTTCCAGCTCCCAACCATCCTCTGGGTGAAAAAGCTTTCCCTGATATGTAATCTAAACCTCCCCTGGTTCAGCTTAATGCTGTTTCCTTGAGTCCTGTCACTGGTTACGAGAGTGAAGAGATCTGTACCTGCCCTTTTGTCATCTTCAACATCCTCATGAGGGGATGCAGTGAGGACTCCCCTCAGTCTTCTCTAGAGTTCTTCTCTAGAATATTTGAGAATATTTAGGTTAAAACCAGGATTTATGTTTTAATGGTGTGTTCTGATGTTGGTAGAATTTTGTATTCTTGACCTAGAAATGATGCCTGTTCTCAAATGATTTTGTTTACCCTGGCAGTCAGCATAGTTTTTGTGTGTGCACTGGTTGTATATTAATCTAAATGGGTATTTTATCTTCTTGGAAAAGGGGCCGTAAGATAGATGAAGCATCTGAAAGTGTTTCTTTAAGTGTCTGAAGGATGCTATTATGTGTTTTTTAGAGGGATTCTTTGTACTAGCGTGACTACTATTAGTAAACTTGACAAAAATGACTTACAGAATCCTACAGAAGAAAGAACAGTTTTCTAATGTCTTACCTCTTTTTTCTGTTCTTAAGATTGATATTTTATTTGCAAGATTAGCACTGCAAACTATTCCTGAGGACTTAGATCTACGAGACGACAGCCTACTTAAAAATTTAGACATTAGATGCATACGAAGTCTTAATGGTATGTATGTACTGATTTGTATATCAACTTGTCTAATCTTTAAATAATTGTCCTAGATTCTTTGATATGGGAGTTGTGGATTTGACTGAAAATACAGCAACTTCATATCTGGAAATAAAGTTATTGTCAGTTTTGTCTACCTTTTTGGAGGGAAGGCTTGTTGGCCAGACTGTTTGTTTTTTTTTCTCTTGTTTAGTTAGTTGGTATATGGTTCTAGAAATTAATGGGACTTGCAAGACTTTCCTGTGGAGCATTACCTATTTTTATAAATAAAGATGTGTTTGTTTTTTAATTTGTGTTTGCATAAACATACATAAAATTACTTCAGTGACAAATTGGAGATATCAAAATGGTGTCAGTTTGAGGTCAGTTTTTCAGTAGGTTACTAGCTTGTGTAACTCTTAACTTCTCTATAATACCTTTGTTTAAATAAAAAATGGTTATTTATATCCAGGGTGGTAAGGGCTTCAGCCTGGCTGCAGCTTGATGGGGAAGAGGAATATGTTTGCATGAGGAGCACTGATTGTTGTTACAAGCTAAAAGCTTCGTAATTTGAGATCATCACAGCCACTGAAACTGTTTTGTGAAATTCCCATCTTGGGAAATCTCTAGAATTTGTAATTGCGTATTACTTTAAAATAGTCCTAGATAATACTATTTTCTTCCATTCAGCTCTCTGCAACTACTTAGTAACAATGAAGTATTGCTTATTCTTTATTATAAACCCCCTAAAATCAAGCAATTAGTTTTGCTGTCTATAATGTTTTCAGTCTGAAAATATGCAAAGTAGCAGTACAGCTAATATGTTTAAAAACTATTCTTTTTAGCCTGTTCTTAAAAATTCAAAGCTTTGACCTATGGCTGGCAGGTTTTCTGTGGGTTCACAAAGACTTAGACTTTTTTTAGTTTGCCTGCACGTTCCATGATATACTGCATGTATTCATATAACAGCAGAACTTGTTTGTTTCTTTGACAGCTTATACAGTTCATTAATAACAAAAAAATCAAGTAGCAGTCCAAGTCTGTAGTCATGCGCTCATGAATTGTCTACCTGAGTGTTGCCATAAAACACTAAAAATGAAAAAAGGCACATGAAAATGTTAAGCTTTCTGATCCAAAACAAAAGTGATCAGAATATGAAATGAGTTTCCAACATGCTTGTCTAAAAAGTTTGGTAATGTTGATGGTGGGGGAGGATAAGCAAGCAAAAAACTTTGGAAGCAGCAACTGTAATTAATTCTTTCTTTTGCAGGTTGCCGGGTAACCGATGAAATTCTGCATCTAGTACCAAACATTGACAACTTCAGGTTAACACTGAGAGCTATCAAATTGTGGGCAAAACGTAAGCAGTTTTATTCCAAAATTTGTCAAGTTTTCACTACCTCTTCTGGTTACTGACATCTCTCCTTTTGTCTCTTTCCTTCTTGATCCACAGGCCACAACATCTATTCCAATATACTAGGTTTCCTTGGTGGTGTTTCCTGGGCTATGCTAGTAGCAAGAACTTGCCAGCTTTATCCAAATGCAATAGCATCAACTCTTGTACATAAATTTTTCTTGGTATTTTCTAAATGGTATGTTTTTTTTGTTTTTTTTTTTGTTTGTTTTTAATTTAGATTAAACTAAAATAAAATTGTTTGTAGACACTAAATTTTAGTCCTGTTTTTATGGTACCATTTTCAGCTGTTACCAGATTAAGATAAGTTACAAGCATTGTTCTTGCCACCAGAAGTTGTCAGCTTAGTTTTTCAGTAGGTCATCCAGCATGTCTTGTTTTTAAAGCATCCAAACCAAAACCACCCAGTTCTTAATTAAATTTTTCTGAAGTATTTTTTGTAATTCAAAAATACTCTTCAGATAAAATATTTATATAGTACAAAATAATAGCATATACCCCAAAATTTAAAGTCTTTTAACATTCAGATACTGGGATAGTGGATAAAGGGGCTGTGCTAGCGTCTGGTTTAGGCACATAGCTTAAATGCAGTTTAAGAGAAACAATGGCAAAAATGTGGGTTTTAATCTTGTCGGTGTAGAGTGGTAGGTGTTACAAAAGTTACATGCCATTTCATACTCTTGAGCTAGTTAGCTCAAAAACATGGTTTGAATAACTCTGGGAACATTCCAAGTAACTTTAGAACAAACGGGACAAAAGTGAACTTTGCAGATTACAAATGAATACTGTTTTTCTTGGAAGTCCATATTTGGATACCTATATTCTTCATGAGACACTGACAGACTCTAAGAATCACTTACCAAGGTGTTGCTTTCCTCCAAGTATAGTGTCTTTTCTTAATGTGAAGATAATTTGGGCACTTTCACTGTCTTGTATTCAAAGACTTTATAGCCTCCTTGAGGTACGTAGTGTTTAGTAATGTTTTGCCACACTAACGTAATAGAGGGGAATTGGTTACAATCGGTTTAATGTGTTTCTTGGACTTCTCTCCAGTTTGTACATACATAACATAGAAGCATAATGTAAAAATTCCAAGAGATTAACTGACTTCTGCTCTTTATAGGAAGGTAATTTTTATTTAAGAGGTAAGATGACTTGAAGAACAAGTGTTACTTTTTAGTGTTTCAGTCAACAAGGTTTCTTTCTCTCTTGTTTATAATGTTCTTTTAATACATGTGATTTGTAGTGATGCTATATGCTGTAATTGTGCTGGCTGTTTGTTCTGTAGTTTATCCATGAAACAGCTAGCTTGAAGATGGACCCAATGTCAATCTTCACAGAGGAATTTATCTTTGATTAGTATATTTCAGGAAGAATTTAGAGGAGTTTAAATTAGTTATCTAAACCAGTGGTTATAAACCTTCAAGATTACAGAAAATGCCTTATTCTGATGCCCTGAAGAAGCTAATTGCAGTTGTGCTGTAGTTCAGCAATACAGCTTATTTAAACAACCCCAGTTAGACCAGCCTAGTTGTGTGGAAATGGTGCTTTATTTTGAGAGCAGATTTAAGAAGGATCACATTCAAAAGTATTGTTTGTGTAACATACATGGTTGTATCCAGTAGTCTTATTCAGTGCTACAATCTTTTTGAACAGGGAATGGCCAAATCCAGTGCTATTGAAACAGCCAGAAGAATGCAATCTTAATTTGCCTGTATGGGACCCAAGGGTTAGTGTGTTATTTTTTCCCCTCTAAGTCACACTGTGCAATAAATTCGGTTGCTTAAAAAATTCTAGGTGAACTTCATTTTGGGTTTATTGAACTCAATGTTGTGTTATATCTTCCTAAGTAACCTCTAACTCTCCTGAGCATAGAACAAAGTTACCCTAATTTTCTGAATTGACTGCTTGAAGCACACTTGCTAAACAATGTACTTTTTCTCCCAATTTTTGCAATAAGTGATCTTAATAAAAATTCAGCATAAATAGTTATATGTCTTAAAGTGATACATTTTTGTAAAATTGCTAATCTTAAAATAGTTTGCTTATTATTTAAAGCCTGTTACTTTTGCAAGTATCTTGAATGCACTTTAGTGCAAGTTACAGCTGGATAGGCTTGGTTCCATATAGTTGCAGTACAGTGTCTTCATCTTGCACCAAATAAGATCATAACTTGAAGTCTTTTAGTTGTTTTGTGTATTGTTTATAATACTTGATCTCCATCTTTGTAGCACTTACATGAAGGATGTTGGACATGTTTGTCCTTCAGGCTGTCAGTGAAACAGCTTGCAGCACATGCATGGCTCCCATTGTGAGCTTTCAGTAGGACATAATATGAGTGTGCTCAATGCTGTTTTGTCAATTGTAAAACAGTTGATATTCAACTAATCTTTATTTTGATGAATAGTGTAAGCATCAGAGGTTGAGTTGTATTCCCTTTTGTACTTCAAATCTGTTTTTTCTGATTGACAAAAATTCACATTTAAACATGTGAAGTGGTTGAAAACATGTTCTTGTGTCTGTTATTCCTGAAATAGGAGGTTTGAGGTCAGTGTGTGATGGGAACTGTTGTAGTAACTAATCAGAGCGGGCTAAGATAATGGCAGAGGTTTATCTTTTATTTACCTTCTACAAGATTGTTACCCTAATAATATTTTAATGTACTTTGGTGTGTATGTTGTGTCCTT
>VWZV01000394.1:355660-506665 GCA_013397155.1 Irena cyanogastra | reverse complement strand
CCTGCGACCGCGGGGCGGGGCGCGGGGTGCAGTCTCGCGAGAGCTGCCGGCCCGCCGGCGCCTCCCGGCCCGCTCCCTCACGCTGACATGGTCGCCGGCGATGGACCCTCCCAGGACAGGTCGGTCACTGCGGGGACGGGGCCGCCCCGCTTGCCGGGACGCCGCGGCCCGGGACATCGCCTCGCTCTCTGCGCCGTCCAACGGCGCTGTCTCAGGCCGCGGGCGTCCCTTTGGGGGAGAGCGGCCCCGTCCCCGCCCAGCTGTCTGCTCCCTCCCGGGGGTTATTTATTCCGAGCACCTAATGGCTGCTACGAGGTTTATTTTTGTGTCTTGTTCCCTTGACGTTGGCTTGGCAGTCAATGCTTAGTGCTTCCTGCTGTATAAAAACCCAGATCTCTTATCTGCGTTGGTGAGGTGTTTTATCCTGTGTGTAGATGGCAAACTGAGACAACAAAGGTCAGGTGTGTTCAAGCTGTGCTGGCGACCTGCATTGACATGTATGTACTTACTAGTAGTGATGCTTTTAAAAGTCACCTTAGTCACACATCTGCATCGCCAGGTGTCTCAATTCATTTAGAAACCCTTCCCTGTTGCATCGTTACAGTCTAGAGGAACGTTATTTCTGGCAGAATCAGAACTAAAATCTCTTTTTGTGAGAGATTTTGTAAGTCCTCATTCAGTGCTGAAACGACCCGTTGTTTTGTAGCTGTAATTTTGTTTGTTTCGTCCCGCAGGAAGCCCTTACCAGCCCGCTATTGACGCTTTGGAAAGCCACCCAGAGAAAAAGTTTTACAATGTGTCGAAGCTCGGAGGCGCCAAGTATGGTACGGTGGTAACTGGGGGTAATCGGGGTGGTACCAGAAGCAAACTGCACCGCTGGTGCCCTGCGGTGGTAGGTGTTGCAATTGGGAATTCCTAATGGGTGTGTTTGGAAGCTGATTATATCCCAATTTCTTAGTGCTTTATGAAGTTGGCAGGGGTAATAGTTGTAGGGTTTTTTTAGTAAGGGAGAAAGTACAGGTGTTTCTGTAGCTTTCAACAGTATTCCAAATCAGAAGAATTATTCACTTTAGGAAAAAAAAATGAAGTGACAAAGAATTATTTAATGTTTCGAAAGTAAATACAGCTTTTATTGTAATTCTGTACAGCTTCATGGTGTTCTAGTTTCTCCTCCCCAGCAGCCTCACATAGTGGGTGACTGTTTGCTAGAACATGGTTCCTGCTGCAGGGTGAGGTTTTGTGGTGCTCATGCTGTTGCTTAATCTCAGCTTGTCACTAGTATGCAATAGCTGGCTGTGCCAACCAGACCTTCATTGGGTCTCTGTGTCCAAGTGCCTTCACAATGTTGCATGTATGGTGGGAGGGGAGTTCGCACAGGGGAGGGTAGGAGAGAGAGCTTTGCTCAGTGCCAGCTGCTACAGGCTTTAGTATTGCAGGTAATCAAAGCAATTATTTTCTCCCTTTGTCTTCATGTTAAACTGAAATACTTACATGGGCTACTTAGTAAAGGCATTTGGGCTACTTTTTCAGTTTTGCAACATCTGAATTCTTCTGTATTCACAGAATTTGTATGCTTTTTGAATAAAAAAAATCAGTGGCTGTTTCACTTTAAACCCATATTTGACCCTGATTATTAACTCCATGTTGTTTAAAGGGAAGAGAGAAGGGGGCACAGTATCTGCTGAAACTTTGTGCAACAGCTGTGTGCTCTTCCAAATTTCCCTTGCTTTTAGTAACAAAGTTAATCTTTCAGATAAGCACACATGGAGGAAACAGTGCTTCTGCTGGCGGCTTGGTCCAGGGAGAAGCGGTGCTGTGTTAGTAACAAAACCAGGCAGTCCACAGCAGTTTTGTGAAAAGCCTCACGACAGGAGTGGAAATAAAGCAACAATATATGACTTTCTGCTAAAATGTGCCATAAAGCTCGCAGCAGCAATGGGTATTCCTGAAGATATTCTCAGGAGTCAAAACAGACTGCACTTAGAGGGTCTTTGTCTTCCAGTAGAAACTTCTGTGCAGAAACTGGAAGCCTCATGTTAACTTCAAGGTATCAAAATACTAAATAACATCTAGACACAGTGTGGGACAGCACTGGTAGCTAATCCAGCATCTGGAATTGCTCACTGCATTTGTTGCTAGAACAGTTTGAGTTTTACCTGTTTGCCCTGTGCCTTAGGGCTTCTGGCTGTAATTTGACACTAATTGCCAGTTGATATTAATCAGATTACTCATGTAAATATTAATTGGTTTAGTTACCGGTTTTCTAGTGTTTTAAGACTTATTGGGAAAATGAGAAGAGCTCAAAATGATTTAGGACAGAGAGGACATGTGGAGATCTAGACCAGGCTCTTGCTGGGGCTGGAGCTCATGTGGGGAATCTTCCATGGTTAAGCTGTGCCAGTCTGGGAGGACAGAGATTCCACTGCCTCCTAGCGCTTAACCACACCCCTGTGAGCTGCTTTTCCCTTGTGCCCAGTCCCAGTGTCCCTTCCTGCACCCTGTGACTTGTGCTAAGTCAGGCCTCCCTTGGCTGCAGTCCCTGGGAGGTGCTGGGCACTGAAGCCCGGTCACCATCTCCCCTCAGGGGGAGCCAGCCCAGCTCTCCCTGCAGCTCCTGTGTGTCAGGCACGGCTGTCCCAGAGCCTCCTAGAGGGCCCTGTGCCAGATGTGATCACATTTCTGGAGCTGTCCTGTACCCTGGAAGCCCCAAACTGCACACAGTGTTCCAGATAGGAGCTGCTGATGCCTCAGGGAGAGAAGCAGCTGCTTCTCCAGAGCTGGTGCTGAGCAGCCCCTGGGGCAGTGAGATTTGTAACACACAAGAAAGCAAACAAGTTCTTCTCTGGGAATATGGCTTTCAAATCAAGGATGTGGTGGCATGAAGGTTCATGAGGCCTTTTGGATGGCCTCTTTATACTCAAATTTACTCAATCTTAAACTCAAAATAGTGACTTATCTAACTAGACAACAGTGGATATTATCTCAGACACAGTGGGAGCAGAGTCAGCAAATTCTGTATTAATAGTTTGTGAACAAACCACTGGATTAGGTTGAGACCACCAATTTTTTTTTTTTATTAAAGCCTGAACTTAATTGTTTCACTTCCCTCCAGCTAACTTTTTTTAGGATTTCTCACCGTTCTTATGAAGCTGTTTGCCTGCTTGAATGATGCTGAAAATAGTGGGATTTGAGAGAGAAATGTCAATCAATCTTGATTTTTTTTTTCCCGAGTGGTTATTTTGTTTTGTTTGCAGTGAATAGTGACATTAGGGGTTTTTTCCTTCTTCTCTCTTATTTAATTCTCATTTCCATTTCCCCTTTTTTCTGTGAAGGAAGCTGCTGCTTGTCAGTACCTTGATTCGTATCAGTAGCAAACTAACTCAAACTGTATTTAATGAAACGTTCTTTATATTTTATGGAATGTATTAATTTTAATAGGGGTGCATAGCAGAATAATTTCTGGTCTTTGTATCACTTTTATTTTTCTTTGTATCATTTTTACTTTTCACATTTATTGAAAATAATATTCTGGCATTGGTTGCTTTGGCTTGGTATCTTGAGTAATGGAATGGCAAAATTTACAGTTGAAATGGTTTTCAGTGTTCCAGTAGTTGTTGCTTTTGTCCTGCTCTGATCAATAATCCCAGGTCTGTATTCCTTGCATCTCTCACCTGCCAGCCTGACATACCTTATTAAATGTCACTATCTGAGCAGTGCACACAAGCCATTGGGATCTCCCATTAAAATCCCATAGGATAACACATCAATATGTGCATTGTGAAACTCTCTGTTCCATATTGTGTAGGGAACATCAAAGGCAGATGGAAAAGCAGGCTCCTGAAGCTCTCATCCATCCAAACCGTAGAAAAGCGGAATTCCTTAGATATGTGAGATTGTAATTTTAAAAAACTGTGTAAGCTGCAAGTGCTATGCTCATGGGGTCTGTCCCTTGCCTCACCCCAGATACTCTGCCTTACTCCATCCGTGTGTTGTTTGAGTCCAGTGTCCGTAACTGCGATGGCTTCTTAGTGAAAGAAACAGATGCTATGAACATCTTGGACTGGAAAACAAAACAGAACCATGTTGAAGTGCCCTTCTGTCCTGCCAGAGTTGTTCTTCAAGACTTTACGTAAGTGTGTGGGTGTGTGCAAAACCCCCAAAAGAATCTGTGCAAACTCACTGAGTTTATGTTGAATTCTTTGGTGTGAGAATAAATCACACCTCCCCTCTTGATACCCAGGTGGAAACCTGGGCACTGCCTCTGCTGTGCAGTAGATTCCTCATGATAATTCCATATGATGCGAGGGTAGGAGTTGTTCCATAGGATACTCCGACTTTGGTGCAGATTGGCAAGGCTGAAACTGCTGGCCTGCAGGGAGCACTTTACAGGATAAGTGCCAGAGTGAAAAGGGAAGTGGTGATGTTTTGGCTGTAGCCAGATGGTTGGCAGTTCACACTGTCACTGATAGTTCTTCCTTGAGATAATTGAAAATTAGATAATGCTTACTCCACAATGAGTAGTCCAGTCAAATCCATGAATAATACGTATATTGAAAAAGCAGCCTCTTAGGACGTTAACTTTCTTTGTGATGGCATAGCTAAAAGGGCAGTCCTTCAGCAATTTGCAAATACTCAATTTAAGCTGTCTTGCTGACTCTGTATAATTATTAAGAATTGAGATAATTAAAAAAAGGAATTATGATAATAAAAATGAGGTAACATTTGCTTAGCAGGCAAAGCCAATAAGATTTACGTAGTACTGGGTTCTATAAACATTGCCTCTGTCTGTTTTGTTCAGCAATACGAATATTGTGAAATGCTATGAGCTTCAGAAATGACTCTGTTAGACAAATGATACATGCTGAGGTGTTAAATGTATAGCACAAGCTTTGCTTGTATTGCAAGGCTCTGTTGTAAAGGTAAGGAGTATCTAAAAATCCCTTCTGTGCTGGAGTGCTATCACACTTGAGAAACAAAGCAAGACACAAGAGAAGTGTGGTTATCTTTGAGATGGTCCCATGTTCTTGTTTGGTACATTGCCTTCAGACATGCTGTTGCTCATTGAAAGGGTATACCAACTCCAGTGATTTCAAAAATGGTTCAAGTCCTTTAAAATTTAGAGAATAACAGGTGTATTTTCCGAAATAGGATACAGCTACTTCTAGACTTGGATAAAATGAGAAAGAAGTTTGTGCATTTCCGTGGGTTAATGTCTCATGATGTTTTACTATTTTGTTTGTCTGTCAGTGGAATTCCAGCAATGGTGGATTTTGCTGCCATGAGGGAAGCTGTGAGAAGTGCTGGAGGAGATCCAGTGAAAGTCAATCCTGCCTGCCCAACTGACCTCACTGTTGACCATTCTCTGCAGATTGATTTCAGCAAATGGTAACGTACTTTTTTTTAAATATTTTTACAAGCCATACATTTTTGTCTGACACTGAAGTGTGGGTTCATTCAGGTCTTGTTACTGTCCCATCAAATCATTTGCCATGTGTAGATCCCTAAAACAAGACGTGGTGGTATCTGAAAAAGGGCTAGTTGAAAATGGGTAAGCACTCTTGAGGGAGAGAAAGAATGTTTGTGAGGCCTTATGGGTGAACCTGACTGATAATCCAAATTCTGGGCAAGATTTTGCTGAAATAATGGGATTTGGCATGGTTTTCAGAAAATAACGTGTCTCAAGAGAATGAGGCAGAGGGCAGTTTTTGTTATGCTTTCCTCTTACTTTATTGTTCAAGTTAAACAGAACTTTGTTTCCAAACGTGGCTGCCTTGTCACAGCTCCACAGAAAGGGCCTGCAGTTCTACTGGGCGTTTTGAAAGACTGTCATTGCAGCCCATGGCTTGTGACTGGTCTGTTTTTTTATGGGCTTTAACACCAGATAAATGAGACTGCAGATATTTTCAGAGAGAGAAGTGTACTTGGAGAATTCTGGTAAAGTAAGGGGACTGGAAAGCTACTAGCATGGTTTTCCTTGTCTGACAGGCAGTGATGTGATGAATACAACCTGGGGCTGCCTTTGCTAGAAGCGTAAATACTGCAAAAGAGGAAAAATTTGGAGTTTTTATTTAGTGTTTGCTGAAGTAAATACTAAATAATGCAGCTTCCCTTTACCTTCTCCCCTGCCCCTTGATGGTGGAGCCTTCCAAAACCCGTGCAAAATTGCATAAACTGCTCAGGCTCTTGGGAAATTTTAAAAGTTCATGGGGAAAAAGCCTGTGGTCAGAGGATATGGATGTGTGAGTCATTTCTGTCAACCTTCCAAATACTCACAGGATTTCAGTTTGCTGAGTATTAGAAGAGCAAGAATCTGCAGATGATCTGTTGTGCTGCATATGTGTTGTATCTGTTCTGTGCTCTATCCATGCCTGTGTCCGGAGGGACAGCTGATTCCTTTGCAATTAGGCCAGCCTAAAATTATCAGGCAGACCAAGTGTTGGCAAGACATCTCCACATGCTGCTTTGTAATGATAAATCCGGCCTCTGGAGCGTCCCTTTGGAAAGCTGTGGGGGCTCAGCAGCTGCTGGCTTATGATAAGAAACCCTTCATTGCAGGGTGATTTGTGCTGCTTTTATAGAGAGCTCTCATCTGTGGGTTACAGCCTAGTGGGCTGCGGTGGGATGTAGACAAGGTATCTTCTGAGGCCAGGCAATACCCTGTACTTGGGATAGCTAAGGATCTGGCTGTGTTACTGAGGCAGAAGAAAGCAGTGGCTTTAATTGCAATTTTGTGATTTAATAATTATGGAGAGAGGTGAAAGTAATTAATTTTTCACAATAAGCTTTCTTTGCTCTCCTGCAGAGACTGAATGTTGCACAAATAGAGGGTAGTGTGCTATATGGACTTTATTGACTTTTCTCTCTTCTGACTGGCTTGAATAGTGTGTACAATTTATCTGCGCCTTTGAGAATTTGTATAAAAACCCTAATTGTGATCATGTTATGTTTATTTCCTTGAGAAAGGTTTGCCTGCAATCATTCCTCTGTAGTTTTAATAGAACATGTACAGCACTGTCTTAAAAAAAGGAAATAAGTTCAGTCTACCATTTGGATGAGACTACACCCACACCTTCCAAGTTTAAAACTCTGAGTTCAGCCTTTGCAATGCTCTTTATAAAGATTTCTGGTCTGTTGTAAACAAATGGAAGGGATTGTTTGGTGTTAGTCTTTCAGACAATCCAGTTCTGTTCACTTGTTGGCACACTACATTACTTAACTAAGCTTATCCAGTGATAGTTTACTTTGCAACAGGGTTGTAATAAAATAACTCTCTTCTTTCAGATACTCTTTTATAATCTATTGAAGGGATTGCAAAAAACACAAGGTGGGGGCAGGGGTGCTGGGTGTGTGCACGAAGAAGCAGATTCACAGTGTCTCAATTAATGCTGTGTTTGATGTTGCAGTGCAATCCAGAATGCTCCCAACCCCGGCGGGGGCGAGCAGAAGCCGCTGGCCAGGCTGTCCCCGCTGAAGCCGCTGCTGCGGAAGCCGCCCCTGTGCCGGGGCCACAGCAGCTGCCGGGGCTCGTGTGGCACGGGGGAGGCCGGCCGCAGCTCGGGACCCTTCTCTGCACAGATCGAGAACACACCTATCCTCTGCCCTTTCCACCTGCAGCCCGTGCCTGAGTATGAAAGCTCCTTTGCTAAATTGTGTTGTACCTTTGTGTTGTGGAACACTGTCTCTGACAGCTCAGGGAAATGGAATTTTTTTTTTAAACATCCTTCTGTAGTCTTCACCTATGTCATAGATAAGTTGTTTCAGTATCCAGAAATGGGTCGGATATAGCAGGTATGAATTAGTCTACAATAAATTTTGCTTCTTACAAGAAGAGCTTTACTGAACACTCTGCAGATGGCCACCTATTGGCTTATGGCTGTGACTTTTAAATTAAATATTACTACTTCTCTCATTTCTTTACAACAACAGCTAATCATTGGAGTAATAGACAATTTTGTCTGTTGCAAAGCAAGCCTGAGTGAGTAACTCAAGCATTAATTTATTTCTAAAAGTAACTCATAGATTTTTGTAATAACTTTTCAGAAGTCTCTTGCACTTAAAGAACTAAGAACTAGCCTATACGTCATCCCCCAGCCTGGACAGGATCTCACAGTCGATCTGTCACTGAGTTGAAATTCAGTAAATATCCTGCCTGTGTAGTAGCCCAGGAGAGCCTCATGTCTGTGCCTCTCCCAGATTTCTGTGTTATTAACAGATCATTGTGTACTGTTCCTTCCATGCCAATTATGTGTAATCGTCCTCCTTCAGCTGCTGCCTCTGTCTGATGGACTGTTGAGATCCCTATCTGCCCATGCTGGACAGGTGTACAACTAAAGAGCTGATCAGTTCTGTGTCTCACAGTGATACTGTGTGGAATGCCGTGATAGTGTTATGGATGTGGAAATGTTCCTGCTCAGTACAGGTGTAGGAATGCAGAAGAAGTGTTGTTTTCAGCAACATTGGTGTTCTGACAGCACACCAGCAGTGGTATTTATGAAGCTGCAGTGTGAACACAGACTGTACCTCGGGGCTTGCTGAAGCAGGAGAGCTGCTGACCTGCTGCAGAGAAGAAAGGGAAGGGTTGTGACTGAAATACACTTCTAAAAGTTGAGGACTTCCTTCCTAGTATAAAGCAAGTGTCTTCCCTTCCTTGTTCAGCTGCTCAAAGCAGAGGTTATTCCTCTTAAATTATGGATTACTCAGTTCCAACAAGTATCAGTATCTTAGTAAATAACACATGCAAAGAAAAGAAAGTTCATTTGATGAGAGTGTACTGATGAGTACTTGTGAAGAAAAACTTGTGGCTTGGAGGGAAATACAAAAATGTAGGGTAGTTACAATTGAACTAGTGAACATCTTGATTCTTTAATGTATGTAGTTTTGAGATGTGCAGCCTGTGAGTTAACTGATAGGGAGCAACAGCTTCTGAGTGTTGTAGTACATGCTTGGAACAGATCTCTCAAAGTATTTTTGAGATCGCACACTTTAGGCAAACCATACCTATAATAAATAGGTTCTCAGGCATAGCACATATGAAATCAGCTATTTCTCGTTGTTTACAGAAAGCTTGCTGCAAGGAAGCAATTATCTTTGTTCTAATAAACCTCTTCAAAGAATCCTGCAGGCTTAAATAAGTCTTTCATTAAACAAACTAAAACTACAGCTTGTTCTTTAATTTGAAATAAATTATGACAGTACTTGTAAACTTGTTTTCTTCCTAGGCCTGAGACAGTATTGAAAAATCAAGAGATGGAATTTGGCAGAAATAGAGAGAGGCTTCAATTTTTTAAGGTATGTCTGTGTACCTGCAGGCTTTGTGGTTTGGGCTTTTTTAAGAGTCATTTGTCTACCAGTATTCAGGTTTAGATGATAAATTAAATGTAATCATTTGGAAACATCAGGTTTTCAAATCTGAATTTAAACAAGAACAGAAAATTTGCTTTCTAATTTGAAAAAGTTTACTCTGATTTGGTTCTTGTCAGTGGGGATTTATGAAGCATTAGTGTTTTTAATGCCTTTCATGAGCTCAGTGCCCTAGGTCACAGTGAGTTTCTGGCTGAAAGGGTCATTTATCCATAACCATGTTAACAAAGTTCCCGAAATTGGAAGTGTTGAGTGGAGACCAGTGTTCAGACATGGCTGCTCTCAAACTGGGCAGTGGAAGTCCTGTGGTGAACATCAGCTTCTCTGATGCTGGGCAGGGCTCTGCAACATTCCTATTTGATCCTTATCCACTATTTTGACGTGGTTTAGGAATTCAGTGCAATGATCTAAAACTCTTTTCATGGATGTAGACTAGAGGTTTCTTTCTGAAAGTTGCAAATTAGATTTTACATTATTAAAGAAGGAAATGGCCAGGCTGAATCTTGTTACAAGTTTCCATGTCAGCTCTATTAATTGTACCACCCTGAGTTTGCAAGCAGTTTCACCCTTGAGTGTCAAACCTAAACTCAGTTATGCTATATATATTAATTCTGCTATAGATACAAGTGCTTAGGTTCTGTTGTCTGAATACCATTCTTAGGTGGGCTTGTAATCAGTTGTGTGAACTGGAAGGTAAGAGATTTCTGTAGCCCTGCTTTTGAAAGGTAGGCATAAATTACTAATTCAGCCTTCAGAGAAATTGAGTGAAAGCTTTTGTTGATGAATAAGAATGTATCCAAGGAGATCACACACCTCTTTTTGACAAAGGGACAAGAGCCGCTTGGGTGAATAAAAGGACTCTTTTATTGTGTCATCATTTTGTGGTTTTAGTTATGTTCTAAGAATTGAATATAGCTTTGAAAAAAATGCAACTCTTTTATTCTCCTTTTGGAAAAATCACAGTGGAGCTCAAAAGTTTTTGAGAATATTTCCATAATTCCACCCGAGACTGGAACAGCACATCAAGTGAACTTGGAATATTTGTCCCGAGTGGTTTTTGACGTGAAAGATTTCCTGCATCCCGATAGCGTGGTTGGCACAGACTCGCACACAACCATGGTAAATGGCTTGGGTATCTTGGGCTGGGGTAAGTATGTTCAGAACTTCATTGCTCTTGGAAAGGCAACTAAAGCTTCACTAAAAAATATTTCTTCCCACTGGATGTTTGTATCTCAGGCATAACAGACTGTCTTGAATTATTGTTCTGAATATTTTTTGTATACAAGTTATCTTGAATAACATTTCTTTCTGTTGAGAATTGTAATTAATCCCTTGTATTTTAAAGGAAAAAGAACCAAAAGACAGCTGATGTTCAAATAAGTGGTGTTTGTACAGCAGAAATTTGTGTGAAGGTTTCTTTTCTCACAGAAGATTAGTTTTAGATATAAAATATTTTCTAGTTGACTGTGATGTCTAACTTGAGCAATAGTCTTGCTTGATTTTATTGTTGATGTGCAAATATTTAATAGAACTTCTACATTTGTTGCTGTGTCCTTGTTGGAAATGGAGTGATGCCCTTCATTTGTGAGAGAAAAGCAGCAATATGTTTATAGTCATGAGTCTTTAGGCTTAATATAAAGGGGTTTATTATTTTTTCGGACCTGAGCACATGGAGCATAGGTTGGTGCAGGTGTGAAAAGCCGTGTCCTGCTCTCCCTGCAGGTGTCGGGGGCATTGAGACGGAAGCGGTGATGCTGGGAATGCCGCTCACCCTCACCCTGCCTGAGGTGGTGGGCTGTGAGCTGACAGGCACAGTCAGCCCCTTTGCCACATCCATAGATATCGTTCTCAGCATTACAAAGGTAAGAGTTCAATGCCTTTTCAAACAAAAGAGAGATTGGTGCAAGTACTACCAGTGTTTGAGAAATGAATTAAATGTGGGGAGTATTTTTAGTATACCTTTAATCATGACAATGCAGAAAGGTACGAATGATCTCTAACCATTTTTATTTGCTAGTCTTTTGAAGTAGTTGGGGTTTTTTTTTCTTTCCCCTCTATAGTGGTTTGCTTATAGACCCTCTTTAACTAAAAATAATTCATAATAATTTTTTTTTTCAAACATAGGCCTTAGGGTTTTAACTTTTTTTGTTTTAAATGCGCATTACTTGTGAATTGTGACAAACACAGCTTGCACTGTACCTCTTCATATACCAGGTATTGTGTGTTCTTTCCAACAGCATCTTAGACAAGCTGATGTCGCTGGAAAATTTGTTGAGTTTTTTGGGAGTGGTGTTTCCCAACTGTCTGTAGCAGACCGAACCACAATAGCAAATATGTGTCCTGAATATGGTGCTATTCTGAGTTTTTTCCCTGTTGATAATGTGACATTGAAACACTTAAAGCATGCAGGTAAATATTAAACTGAAGCAAGGATTCATTGTAATTGTGTTTTTCAGTTGTGGTAATATATATTTTTTGCTCTGCAGAAAAACTCAGTGTAAGAACTGTTGAGTTTTTGCTTAAAACTCCTTAATTCTTATATTGTGCTTTTCTGCAGAGTTCTGATTTAACATGTAATTAGACTTGTGCTTGAGGTTTGTGTCCAGTCTGGTCCATTTGTCTAATGCTTGATTTATGAACATGATACTGCTTTTCAACATCCAGAGTCCTGGTTTTTGGAAGCGTATGTAAGCCTACAAAAATATTAAAGAAATTTTTAATTTTATTTTGAAGTATGTATAGAATGTAAGTCTTCTTGATTTGAAATGAAACCCATAACCACCTGGAAATTCCCTACGAAATTAACATTTAAAATGATTACTAGAAACAAGTGAAACTACAGAACAAATCTGAACATGTTTCTGATTTTTCCCAGTGGTTTATATATCCGATTTTTCCCAGTGGTTTATGTTTCCCTTTGAAGTGCATGATTTCACTGGCACCTCAAGCTAAGCAAGGAGGTTGTCAGTTCCTTATCAAGCTACTGCAAACAGAAAACCACAGGGTGACAGATGCTAAAAAAAGCTCATTCATGAGTGAGACTTTCTGAGACTGAAATCTGTCACTTTCAAATAAGAGCTAAATGCTTTCAGTAGCAAACAGTTTTGTCTGATCAGTGCAGAGCATTTCAATGGGTTTGGAAGAGTAGCCAACAATACTGCCTATTGTCAGCTAAGCACAGGGTCTGTATTAGACAAGGAAGCACTAACACAGAAAAGCCTTATGGACTTCAAGGACACAACTGTCAATTTAGTTAGAGTTACCACTGGTAGAGCTAGAATAGCTTATTTTGTTGCTTGACATAAGAAGACAAGATGATTTAGAAAAAAAAAAAGTAATAATTTATAAATGTTTTCATTTGTGTGTTATTCCTGACTAGAAGTTGGGATATGGAAGTGGTGTACTTGGAAAAAAACGTACTTTGAATATTACACTTAAAACAATAAGAGTGTCTATAAGTTGTGTGATTTGTTTTATTTGTGTCTTTAATGTGACTTTTCTTATGTTTGACATGACCTCCCTTAGGTTTTGATAAGGCCAAGCTTGAAGTCACAGAAGCATATCTTAAAGCTGTGAAGTTATTTAGAAATGATGAGAGTTCTTTCAGAGAGCCTGAGTATTCCCAGGTATACTTGAAAGGAGTTGTTTGTTTGATTCTTATAAATAACTACTGATAATTTCACAGTCTTGTCTCCCACTGTAACTTTCATTGCTTTCAGCAAAGTTGTTTTTATTAACTCGGACTTTTGAGAAAGCAGAGTTTGTAAAACATAGAGGGGATGGGCATAAGAAGGGAAGCGCAGTAACATTATGTCAATACAGATACTGAATTCCAGTCATACCAAGGACTGTGAATGGTAGAAAAGTTACGGATAATGTTAAAATGCTTGGAATAAGAGGAATAGTCTCTTAGAGTGAATGGTGTTGAAAATGGAATCCCAGAGTTCTAAATGTCTGAGAGCATTCAAATTTGGAGCAAGAGTTCCTGGGTGTTTTGGGAATATATTCCATGCACTGCTGGGCTGGGGTTGGTAATGCCTGCACTTTCTGTTTCTTGGTTTCTTAGGTAGTGCAAGTTAGTCTAAGTTCTATAATTCCGTATGTCAGTGGCCCCAAGAGATCCCAAGATAGAGTGGCTGTTAATAACATGAAAAGTGACTTCCAAGCCTGCTTAAATGAAAAGGTTTGTATTGCTGATGCTCACTTCAAGCGATATTTCCTATCATTCACACGAATAAATGTGGTATTACCTATTCCTTGCATACCTACTGAGCCCTCCTTATTGCTACACAACTGCTTGTCCAGGGTGTTCTGTTCTTGCTTGACAGGCATCCCAAGAGTAAATCATAGGTGTGTTTGGCAGGAACATGAGCTTCCCAGAGTCCTTAATTTCACGGTTTAGATTGCTAGGAAGGAAGAACTTTAGGTAGTCCATAGTGTGAGCTTTTCACTTTTTCAGGGTTTTTTTAAGCAGTTTTATATTACTTAATTTCTGAAACAGAATTTACCCTAAGACAACTCATCATACCTTAAAGGAGATGCCAAGATTTGTAGCTGAGTGTTCTGAGTTCTTACATTAGCAAATTGTTTTTGCTTACAGCTTTATTTGTCTTCACAGACTGAATGTTTTTACTCTGAAGGTACTGGTTTTGGATGGGTATATCCATGGGTTTCTGAAGAGTGCAGCTAATATAGGAATGTACCTTCATTTTAATTTCATTTATCATTAAAGTTCAAAACTTGCAGCAGTATTAGAAAGAGCTTATGATGAGGCCTGCAGTTCAGTTGTGCTGGAGGGAGATCATAGCTGATGGTGGAAGACAAAGGGTGAGGTTGAAAGGGACCTCTGGAGGATGTTTGAGTGCTGAAGGTGAATGTGCAAAATGCTAATTGACCTACTCTGGTTTAGTTACCACTCTCTTGCAATTAATCTTGGACCTGCTTCTAATTCAGGAACAAGTATTGTGTAGATTAGACATGTATTCTCAAGGGGATGTTCTTCCATGTATACAAGGAAGTGAGTTGTGGAACAGCCACACATAGACTGACATTTGTTCACAACTGTTGCAAAGTTAAAGCAGTTGTGAAGGAAGAAGGCTGAGACCAGTGTACAGACAGAGGGACATGAAAAGAACTGAGGGCTGCTTTTAAAATGATGTAAGGGTTCCTAGTAGCACAGCTGAGTATTATTTCAAAACCAGCATTCACTTGGTCTTGCTGTAATGTCATCCTTTCTGTACTGTAACAACTGCTAATGTGTATTTTTGTCATCCAGTCTGGTGTTAAAGGGTTTCAGATTGCAGCTGAGAAGCAGAATGACATTGTGCCTGTTCAGTATGAAGGAAATGAATACAAGCTGTCCCACGGCTGCGTTGTCATTGCTGCAGTCATCAGCTGTACAAACAATTGCAATCCATCTGTCATGCTTGCTGCAGGTATGTTGGGACCAGATAGCTCAGCTTCTTAATGGTGCTCCCATGCTTCACAGCCCTCCCCTTCACTTTTGTAGGTTCTCTTTACAGGTTTGAAACTGCAGACTTGTAGTCTTAGCTTGTAGGTTCTGGAGTTCATATAAGGAAAGTTGCTTTTCCATAATACAATCTAAGTTTGTCCCATAAAGCAGTATTAAGGACAGCAATTATAAAATCTTTACACTTGGTAGTATGACAGGAAGTAAGCAGTTCTAGGGCTTCTGTTAGGTGGATGCACACAGTGGCGCAGCTGATGCAGGAGGTAAGCTTTAGCTTTAGCTTCCAGCCTGTCCTGGATGATGAGCTGTCATGCCACAGCCAGCACAGAAACTGAGCATTGCTGAGCAGTTGTTCTGTCACTGCTTCAGGGGTACCTGCCACACCCTCACAAGCTGCAGATGGTTTTGCTGGAACAGGTCATCTGTCAGACCTTGCTCTCCTTTTTTTAAGATCCTCTGTGGTCAAGGTGAGCTTCCCCTTAGGGCTGTGTGGCCTGACTCTGGAGGTTGAATGGATTGGCACTGTGAGCTAGAACATAGCAAATAAATTTGTCTTAAAGAAAGTAAAATGGGTGTCTGCCTTCCAGAAATGGGAAAAAAACCATGCATGGTATTGTTATGCATCAAGAAACTTTATTCAGGCCATTGATTGCTTGAATAGTTTAATAAACTGAAAGTTGTCTAATCCTCTGGGGGTTTTTATGCTTGATTTAACTAAGGTAGAAGTATACAGATGTCCTATGAAGGGATATACAAATCAAAATCTGTGTCCTTTTTTCCCTTTTGTTTGGTAGGACTGCTGGCCAAAAAAGCTGTGGAGGCTGGCCTCATGGTGAAACCCTACATCAGAACAAGTTTATCACCTGGCAGTGGCATGGTTACACATTACCTCAGTTCCAGTGGAGTATTGCCATACCTCAGCAAGCTTGGGTAAGGCCTGGCTCTGGGGTGGGTTTGGGCAGGTAGCGCATATAGGGGTTGTACAGGCTGATAAATAGGATTGCTGTTCGTTTCGGGTTGGCTAATTCCTGACTTAATAGATTGCCATTTGACTTACTTGCTGACTTTAAATTATTCTGCTTCATTGTATTCCCACTTCAAAATTTATAATGTGTAGCTCTAATACATCAAAGCTGTTTTTCCAGTCACAAATTACTTTAAGTGACTTGCAGAACGGGATGTACTTGATTATGTATTTTAAAAGTGGAAGCTGGGTGCAAATTTGTCAGGACAGTCTGTATTTGTCTTCCCTTACCATTGCTGCTATCAAGGGTTGTTTAGTATGTTTTTGGTTGCTCTATAGCAGTAACAGAATATGTTCAGTATTCTGTAACAGTGCCCAGCTTTGGTTTGCATCAGTGACATATAGTATCTGTTGTTCATTTTCTAAAAAGTCTTAACTATCAAGGGACAAAAAATTCTTGGGGATTGTTAATAAAAGAAAAAGCAATTATGTTAACAAATTGCTCATGACTATGTGTGACTTGATTGGTTTTTCCCACATAGGTTCGAGGTTGTTGGTTATGGGTGTTCCACCTGTGTTGGGAACACAGCCCCTTTGCCAGAAGCCATCAGGAATGCAATAAAGCAGGTAAAGCTCTGGCTGGCTTGTTGAACATAGAAATGTATTTCTCACCCAGTTAAGCAATCAAGAAATACAGTAATCCCTGCAAAATACACTTAATTTTTGGTTTGGACTTAACATTATATTGTTGGCATATTTGCTTGTTAGAGAGAGACCATGTCAAATCATTGCTGTCTAAAATGTAGTAAGTGGTATTTGTAGAATACAGTTATAAATTACAAGATAAATACATATGATCTACTCTTGCAGAGGATGCAATGTGTAGATTTTGTATCATAAGTGAAGAGGGGGGTTTTAAAGAGCTATGTGCTTGAATAATTTTAACCAGCGCTGTCTAAACAGCTACAGCTTTTTCTCTTCTGAAGCAGAAGAAAAATAAAAGAAATAAATGGCAGGAGAGGAGTTGACTGAAGTGACAGGAGAGCACATCAGAAGGTCAAAAGGGAAAATGAGAAGGGTAGTGAGAGAGAGCAAAATGCCTTTCAGTTGTAGTGTTAGAGTAAATATTTGAAGTGGAATGCTAAAAGCACACTTAGTCAACAGAAACAGCATAAGCTGTTGAAGTACTCCAAACTGCTGGACCAGTATGTCTGGGTCTGCCTTTCAGGGTGATATCATTGCCTGTGGGATATTGTCTGGCACAAAGAACTTTGAGGGCCGCCTGTGTGACTGTGTCCGTGCCAACTACCTGGCGTCCCCTCCGCTGGTCGTGGCCTACGCCATTGCAGGCACTGTGCAGATAGACTTTGACACAGAACCCTTGGGTGAGTGTTCTCCTACAGCTTCTGTTTCTGCAGCTGGTGCACATGGGCACAGATTTCTGCATGTGATTTCAGCACCCAGAGCCAATACATTTGAAGAGAAAGCACAGCCATATTTGGTTTGCTCATGGCTAAAGCAAACCATTCACTTAACTGATCAAATTCTTTGCCTATCTGGTACCATCTCTGCAGGCCTGAATATATACACATCTATAGTCTAATACAAATCTCAAGTCTACTAGTTTATTCTTCCAAACTACTGTTGTGTTTAAAATCTTACTCAGGCACTGGCTTTAATGGCAAAAGCATTTACTTACGAGATATTTGGCCCACCCGACAAGAACTTCACACCGTAGAGGAAGAGCGTGTGATATCATCCATGTTTAAGGAATTGAAAGAAAAGATGGAGGTAGGAGTCATCTGTTCTACATAATTTAAAGGTTGCATTTCATTGTAGTTTTATATTATCTTGCAGTTGAACGTGATTGGTTTGCCATTTATTTCTGTTATCGTATTGGAGGGCTTAACTGTGATGGGTACTTGTATTTAAAAGCAATTCCTAAGTAATACCCAGTGATGTGACTTGTAATATGTAATAGAAATTTATTTACTAAATAATAGTAATTAATAAAATTACCAGTATATCTTTAGTTTTTGAGTGTAAAAATACAATAAACTAACTTGGTTTTTTGATTAATTTTCTTTCTTGTAGAAAGGAAACAAACGATGGAATTTACTGGAAGCACCAGAGTCAACTTTATTTCCCTGGGATTTAAAATCTACTTATATTAGATGTCCTTCCTTTTTTGATAAACTTGTAAGTACAGTGGATCTATCCACCAGATTACATGCATTGCATTTAAGTAAAGGAATTACAGCAAAGCTTCAATGTTGAACTAATAAATTTAATTATCATTAATATTTCTCAGTCTTTTAAATACTGTTTGTGTCTCTGGAATGAGTGGGGCCTGTTCATGCAGGGGCCTTCCTATACTGCAGATATGTTTTATGCCTCTAGTTCCTGGAAGAAAACGTTTAATGTTCCTTTTGTTCCCTTCTGTTGTGGTTCCCCCCACCCTGTCAGGCCAAAGAAGCAGTTCCACCACAAGCGGTTGAGAATGCCCACGTGTTGCTGTTCCTGGGGGACTCTGTCACCACGGATCACATTTCCCCCGCCGGGAGCATTGCGAGGAGCAGTGCTGCTGCCAAGTACCTGACCAGCAAAGGGTGAGCACTGCTGAATAATTGATCAGCACTGTCACCTTTCTCTAGAAATGCCTGTCTGTAGAAAGGGGAGACTATATGTCTAAGCAAAATAATTAATCAATGTTAATAAATATGCTGGTAATGGTAAGAGGATTAGTAAGGTGGGTTGTTTCCTAGAACAGTCTCCCCATAATTAAGTACCACACTGCTTGCAGCACTTCATAAAAAATTGTAGAAAATTAATTTAAAATTGCAGCTTTCTTCATGAATAACCTAGCAGTGATTTGCACATTGTTCATGATTTATAATAATTACATTTGTTGGAGGTGCAGTTCTTTACATATTCCCCTGAAGACTTAGATATGCTGCAATAATTACAAAAAAAAGTCATAATATCCTTTTAAATCAGATCATCTTTAGCTGATTTCTTTCAATTTGCTTTTTATTCCAGACTCACACCTCGTGAATTCAACTCGTATGGGGCTCGAAGAGGTAATGATGCTGTGATGACAAGAGGTACCTTTGCAAATATCAAGCTTCTGAATAAGTTCATAGGAAAACCAGCTCCTAAAACAATTCACTTCCCATCAGGACAAACGGTAGGAATATATTTGTTTGCACAGCTACTCTGGAATGGGGAGTGCAGGTTTAGAACTCACTCAAAATGTGTCATTTTGTCATTCCACAGCTAGATGTGTTTGAAGCAGCGGAGCTGTACCAGAAGGAAGGCATTCCTGTAATTATTCTAGCAGGAAAGAAGTATGGACTGGGTAGCTCAAGAGACTGGGCTGCAAAAGGACCTTTTTTATTGGTACTGCTGGTTTGTTTGGGTTTGGGGGTGGTTTTATTTTTTCTGGAAATACCTAAAACCACATGGTATAATTTCTTTGTTAGAATCTTCATGGGAGAGAATCACTAGTCAGGATAGATCTGAATTTCCTCATTAAGTAATTTACTGTCTTGGATACCAGGCTTTGAGACAAATCAGACATTTGTCTATGCTGACCTCTGTTTGGTTTCCATGGGGTGTTCAATATCTCATTGTTGGAGGCTAATTTCCACTAATATTGAGAATATATTCAGAGTCAGCCATTGATTCATGTCCTGTTAACCCCAGCATGGTCACTGTCTATAACAAGCTCCATTTCACACTGCATGAGCCTGCTCTGGTTTGTTTGCTTCCATCTAGCTGGGAAGCTAACTGATGTTACCAGGGTACTTAAAGGACTCTGTGCAAAGCACTCTCTCTACTCTTGAGTTTGAATTGCAAGGTATTGGACATAATCTGTCTTGGAAGGTTACTTCTGTGTTTCACTCTGCTTGTATTTTTGCAGGGTGTTAAAGCTGTCCTAGCTGAGAGCTATGAGAAGGTTCACAGGAGTCAGCTGATTGGAATTGGCATCGCTCCACTTCAGTTTCGTCCTGGGGAAAATCCAAGTACTTTGGGACTCACTGGCAGAGAGCAATTTTCTATATTGTTCCCTCCAGACCTGTCACCCAGAATGACATTGGATATTAAGGTATCTTTGCAATATTTTTCTCTGTTGAATGTTCTGATGCAGAGAAAAAAACCTTAATTCTGATGATAGAAAGCAAAGCAAGAAAAGACAGAACTTAATTCTCTTGGAAGGTAAGCTTATAATCCTGCCTCAAGTTTGCCATGGCTGTTGGAGTTTCCCAAAGTACATATACATGTGTTCTTTGTACACAACTTTGTTTGCAGCCTGATATTCTTGATCATTCTGCGTGGTATTTTGCCCCTCATGGGCTCAGTCTTAGGGTAGAATTGAGTTTGTCTCTCATAGGTGTGATGATTTGAGAGAGGCTTCAGCTCTCTATGCTCTATAAGCAAGCCCATAACACAATTGGTGCCGTCTTAGGGACGTGATGTTCTTTGGTTACCAGCAGGCCCCTAGCATGCTCCCAGCGGCATTTAAATTGCACTACAACAAGCCTTCCTTGCATCTGGCCCTAGCAGGCTTGGGGCTGTACAGGCACATGAGAGGGCTGAATTTGCTCGTGTTCAACAAAACTTGGGGTTAGAATGTTGACTGAGAAATAAGCAAGGGGAAATGAAAGCAAAGTTTAATTGGTTTCTGTTTTTTGCTTTTCTTTTGAAGACAAGCACTGGAAAAGTATTCAGCGTGATTGCCTTGTTCGAAAACAATATGGAGATAACTTTGTACAAGAATGGTGGAAGTCTAAACTTCGTGGCTCGAAGATTCTTATAGTAGCTACTGACTCTCTGGGTACCCTGCATAACTGGTAACTCAGCAAATGCCTTGTGTGAACCCAGGAATCTGTACTGTGGAACTGCAAACAGTCCTAGTGTGCTCAAAGTTACTTCGTCCATGGATGTAAAAGATTGTGAATCATTGTAACTGCAACGAGATCCTTTCTGATTTTAAATAATATTCTAATGGTGCTATTAAACATTGCTAAAATCAACATGTGTATTGTGATAAGAGAGCTGTAAGTATGGAGGGGATGTTTTATCAGACCATTTTGTAAATAAACTATGCGAAATTGAAACTGATCGTGCTGAAGATTATTATGTAAGAAGATTTTCTGCAGTTGTTTCCACTCATTTTTTGTACCTGTAAATCTGTGTACTGCTGTTTGTTGGTTTAATAGTAGGAGATAGAATGGAATCTTAAAGGCCAAACAGATTTTTTTTTTTTCTCATCCAGAGCTTAAAAAAGATACTGAGTTTTCAATTTCTTTAGGTTATGGGCTGAACAAAAAGCAGTCCACATGAGGCCCATGCTATCCTGTATCACAGATGTTGACTTCCCTACCTTTATGAGATTATATTTCCTCTGGATCCAGATTTAAACTGCTCATGCTATGAAATACATGAAATACTGTGTGCTTAGAAATATGGGAAACATTTCTGCATTTAAAAACAAATCTCCCAGTTGTTTCATTCATGCAGGTTAAGCCATGTTTCTTCATGCTCTTAAATTGAAGCTTGTCATATCTGCTTCAAGGGATGCACTTCGTCATTTGTGATGTCTGTTTTTATTGTGCTCTCTGCAATATCATCATAGTACCTCCTTGTAATGTTTTAATTTTTAAAAACCTTTTAAAACATTTGCTAGGGCTGTTTAAATTCCTCAGTTTTAAATACAACCTATGTCTAATATGTTACACTTGTCAGATGTTCAAGAGCCAGGTGGCCACACTGCCTTTGAGGGCTTTCTCACGTGCTGGCAGCTCCCAGCTCTTACAGAGCATCCCCTTCCGAGGAGGAGCCCGGAGCACTGAACAAACCTCATGGCACTGCAGTAGCTGTGGCTGGAATTGTCAGCACACTGAGGGTAAAGCCCCTGTCCCATAGCTCATATTGGCAGGAGATGCAGAGTTGCTGCAGCATTGCTTGTGTTCCCACTTCACAGGACTTTAGTGGTGTGTGAGCTGTGCAAGTGAGTCTGCAGCTCCAGCACGTTCTTCCTATCCTCCTGTGTCTTGAAAAGCTTCCTAACTCCACTTAGAGTTTGTGTTGAGTTTCATTTCTGCTGGAGAACAACACTGCAATACTTGCCTATAAATCGTCAAGATTTTACTTTAAGGATTTTTGTTGTTGGTAAATGTTGTCTTGAATAACAAAACATTCAAGAGGACTATATTAGCTTTATTTACATGTGCTTTTAATTTATAACCAGACACTGAAAAAGTTGACTTGTGAACTAACAGATGCACTGTTCAAATCTTTAAATAGTATGTTTGACATGCCTTTAAAAAAAGCCCCAAAACCAAAATACCCCCAACCTCTTACATAATTATATCAATACAGTGTATTAATTTTTTGACACTTCAAAAGCCAAACTAATTTGATTGACATGAATTTGATTCATTTTTTTCTGTTTTGTTAGATAAAGTTCACTGAAGTTTGAAGTTCTGTATAATCTGTTTTTATATTTCACTAGTTTGCTGTGATTTTCTTTTAGGTGAAATGAAAACCATTCCGGTGATTCCTACCACTTCTAAGGGGGATAAATCAATGCAGTTTTGAATATTATATTCAACTGAATGCTGAACGAGTTCCTGCTCTGTGGTACACTTCCATTAATTCTATCCAGAGTGACTGGGCAGATCTGTTTCTTGCACAACAGTGTCTAATACAATTTTATCCCAGCTCG
This sequence comes from Irena cyanogastra, assembly GCA_013397155.1. Taxonomy (NCBI): domain Eukaryota; kingdom Metazoa; phylum Chordata; class Aves; order Passeriformes; family Irenidae; genus Irena; species Irena cyanogastra. The sequence continues at coordinate 484,141 of VWZV01000394.1, read as the reverse complement.
AAGGTATATTCTTGATTTAGTTCAAGAAAATGTTATTGGGGAGAAAATGGGAATTTAGTGCTGCTACATAATGGTGCCTCATGCAGATGATACAACTGCAACTCCATGCCTATTTACTAATGCTTGAAGGAAACACAGCCCCCTGCCCTTTCTCCCTGCTTCAGGAGACAGGGATCCAAGCCATGTCAAGGCAGACTGATGAGGTGAAGTGCAATTTCAAGGCATGTGACTTACCTGCAAGTTGTCACCAGTAAAGCAAGTCAGCTCTTTTTAGAGACACAGGGGTCTTCATTACCTTAGCAGCTGCTTTAATTCTGCTGCACTCGTGTCTTGTAGTCCATGAGAGAGAAGTTCTGAGCTGTGCTTGGGCTGCTCAGCTCGAGGCTCCTATTGTTGCTACCGCGGGTCCACCTCTCAACAAGCCCAAGTCAGTGGCATCTCTGAGATGTGCAGGCTGACTCCTACCTTTGGACCTGTACCCTGCAGGGTGGGGGTGCTGTGTGGGACAGCACTGCCCATGCGCCATCTGCTCGGTGGGGAAGCGCCTGTGCAGGGAACAGCTGGCTTGTGACCCATGGGAACAGCCCTATTCCCTCTCCCCTTGTGCAAAGTGCAGCTCAAAAGCCCAGCAGCCAATGAAGACATTTAACTTTGGGCATGCTGCTGGGACCCTGAGAGCCGTAGGTGAACCGGAGTGGCAGGGGCTGGGCACGGGACAGGCTTGCTGTTCTCAAATGTTCAATTAGACCTCTCTTTCGTATCCTAAAGCATAGGAGGACATGTACCTGTTTGAGAAGTGACTCAGTGTGTTAGATGTATTTAACCTAGACCTCTCTCCATTTGGATTTGGGGGGAGAATCTTGTTGAAATTTTTGTAAATGTCTTCTTACTTCCCTCCTCCTCCCCATCCCAAACTACAAAGCTTTGGGATAGTGTTGATGTTTATACATTTTACGCCCATGTATTAGGACAAGAAGCTATGTAGATTAATCCTGTTTAAGCACCTGCAAATATTTGTCTGCTGTTTAAAGCCAACAGAACAGTCTTAAGTTCAGTAAGTATTGCATAGATATATCTTAAGTTCAATTGATGAAAATTGTGCATACAATGTTACCAATGTTGTAAATTATTTTTAATAAAGAAAATTGTATCACAGTTCTTGTATGTTACTGTCAATTTTGAATAGCTATTTTAAGTGTATAGTGTTTGAATAGCACATTTTAAGTGTATTCCATACTGTGTGTGAAGGGAAGGGATGAATAAAGGGAGGGGATAATATTGTGTATTATATAATGATGCATGTTCCTTTTACTTGTTAGGAGTGAGTTTGGGCTCACAAAGCACAAAGCATGCTTAGCTGGTGTAGAAGGATATTCTCCGTGCTCTGGACACCACTCTGGATGTTATATCAAATGCTTTTTTAATAACTTTTTCTCTCCCTTCTGAAAAATGCCTCATTTAGAATCTAGATGAAATCCTGTATTAAAGCAAGCTGTTGGCCAAGGTTACAACTCTGACAAGATCCTCAGAAGTGATTTGGGGATGTCCAGCACTAACCTACTTCAACCCTCGCTTTCAGCACAGGCATTAGACTGGAGTTCCACTCGAGGATGCTAAATTATTCAAATCTATCTTTCTACAGATAATAAGACAGGCCAAAGTACAACCTTCAAACTCTGCCTTGCCTCACAACCACAGTGAGCTTCCTCCAGAGTACCAGGCAGGCAGGAGAACAGAAGTTTATAGGTCTTTGGTTTTGACAGTCCAGTCTGGCAACTGAAGCAAGAGTAAGGAGTAGAGATCTGCAAAGTGCATTGTAATCCTCTTTGCAGAGATCAAGAGTACAACCAGCTATGTTAAACCACAGCAAGAATGCTTTCCCACTGTATCGATTTTATTCCAATGAGCTATAGTTTCAGGGCCTCAGAAATCAGGAGAGGGAACCATAAATATTTTACATAGCTCTATTCTTTTGGAAAAAAAAACCTTAATTTTGTGATTTCTAGTGAGAAGAGTTGGTCAATTACTTTTATTGACATCTGTTCTGAAATTGGAGAGAAAAAAATTGTTAATTGGGGAAATAGTTACCCTTTCTAAATTCCCTATTTGATTAAAATAAACATTTGATGAAGATAATGTTTTCAATTTTAGGTCCCTAATATTACAAACAATACTGAAAGTTTGTGATAGATTTTAACTGATTTGCTTAAGATGCTTTAGTGGTGGTTGTTGGGGTTTTGGGTGTTCTTCAGCATGTCTTTCCTAAATTGCTTTTTCTTCAGGTTCCTAATTCTGTCCTAGCAGGACGTCAACTATAGCAGATTACCTTTTTTTCCATTAGGAGTTTCAGAAGATATTTCTATATTAATCTTAAGGCTTGTCACTATTTTCATTAAGGGTAAAATTTTCTAGGACTGGACCCATTGTGCCAGGAAAAATTTTCTCTGGGACAGTCTAAAGGACATCCTGAGCAAGACGCCTCAGATTTGTTATATATATTTATATGTGGTCTTCAGTCTAAGCATTTGGCAGAGATTTAGATGTGGTGTTTTGATAAAAGAGTTTAAACAAAGTAATAAAACGGATGTCTTCCCTCCTGCCCGCTGTGAGAGCAGGGGTTTTTTAAGTGCTCTGCCTTTGTGACAGGAAGTCGCAGCTTCCTTCCTTCTCGTGCCGTTGGAAAAGAAAGCCCACGGCCAGGGCCGCGCTCCTGCACCGCGGGGAGGCTGTGGCGTGCTGCCCGCGGCCGGGAGGTGCGGGCGGGCCCGGGTGCAGCGCGGGACTCCGGGCCGTGCGCGGGGCAGGCGCAGCCCCGCGTTCCGCTGAGCACAGCGCGCTCCGGCCGCGAACCGGGCAGGCGGGGGCCGGGCTGGCCGGGCCCCCGGCTGACGGCAGCTTCTGCAGCGCCTCGGCCTCCCCGCGCTGGGCAAAGGTTGGCGCGGCTCTTAACGAGTCCAAGGGTTGCCCTCGTCTGGGGAGGCTCGAGATTCCTGCAGCTGGGCAGGCGAGAGACGAGCGAGCGTCTGCAGGTTTGTGCTGCCTTTCTTGGCTCAGAAATTCCGAAGGCCGCGACCAAGCAGAAAGATTTAATCTGCTTTAACTTTACAATTTACTAAAATACTTTTGCAGGCACGAATTGAAGACCTCCTGATCGGGGATTCAGCAACTCTGTTCCTGAGGGAGTCATTCGTACCTATCAACAATACCAAGTTAGGCTGCTGCTAGCAATGAGCTAATAAAAGCTTGGTTAATAAGCTCTTATGTCTGCTATTCTGAACAAATTGAGTGCATCTCTTTAGCAGTCTTTCTTTGGAGGGGCTGCAGCCTAAGTATTTGATAAGCTATGATGTAAGAAACCTGAGCTGGCACGGGGGGTTGGTTTTCTTTGTTTGTTTAATAAATGTAGGAAACTCTTCTCCAGTAGCTGAATGCATTTTGTTGCAGTAATTACTGCTTCCGGTGTCAGAATACAGATCAGATCATACAGCTTTTCTTTTTCTCCTAGAGACACAATGTCTTCTGGAAATGACTGTCAACCCCAAATCTTGACCAAACCCGCACTTGGTGAGAGAGAGGCAGCTGAATTGGTTGACAGGGTGTTTGGATTGAAGGTGTCTTGGATCAGGTCACTCCCCAGCTATGATGATCAGAACTTCCACGTGCGTGTCTCAGCTGAAGGTGCTGATGAGTATGTCCTCAAAATCACCAATTCAGAAGACAGCCAGGAGCCTGACCTCATTGAAGCGCAGACCCAGGCCATGATGTTTCTCAGTGCTGAAGGCTTCCCTTCAGCTACTCCTTATCTGACAAAAGATGGTAACATAATGTCTCTGGAGTCGGGAGGTGAGCCACTGTGGGCACCTTTACTGCCCCACTCACCCTTAGCTCGGCAGTAGCTTGCTATATGGCATATCATGTGTATGCTAAAGAAAAACTCTAGGCTTGTGTTTGAATAGTAGGGATATGCATCAGGTTACCTGTATTCCAGCCATAATAGTCCAAACTTAAAATACCAGAAGCAATGCAACTCAGTGTAATAATTAACTAGGAAAACACTTCAGCTTAAGGAATTGGAAGAAACATTTATCCGATATGTGTGTCCATGCACAGGAAAATTTAAAAACGCCTCATTGACTACGTGGTGCTTGAAGTTGTTTGCCTTCAGAGTGGTGTAAAATACAGTTATAGCCCATCTCTGAAGCCAGAATAGATTGCCTTAATAATGTTTGGAAAAAAAATTGTGTTGGCATTTAGCTTTTACTGTCACTGTAACTTCCATACAACATTGGGGATTCCTGAGACCTGTTCTGCTGCAAAACTTTATGTGGGTGTGTGCAGGCACTGGAGGAGCCCTGTTTGGTGCTGAGTTTTCCTCAGCAGAGATTTTCTAAGTGTGTTAAGGTTTGTACAGTGTTACACAACATTCTGGTAAATCAATCTGGTTTGCGTTTTTATGAGATATACCTGACAGCTTCTACAATGGGATACACTTTTTTTGCCTCTTGCATTAACTAATTCTTAGCACATAGCAGAGTGACTGACTGCATATCTCCTTGTCAGGTACTAGACTTGGGAGCAAGAAGTACGTGGTCAGACTGCTGACTTACCTGCCAGGTACACCAGTAGCAAAAATCACTACCAATGCTCAGATTCTGTATGAGATTGGGAGGCTCGCTGCCAGCATGGACAAAGTGCTCTCAGAGGTGAGTTCTCATGCTTTAGCTTCAGACTTCTCTCTTTATCCATGTCTCTTCAGCATTTGCTCACGTGCCTGCTGCTTGCTTTTCTGACCTGCAAAATGCAAGTTGGTGACTTCAGATGTCTGACTCATGCCTCAGGTGCCAGCCTGCAAGCTGGCTGCTGCTAAAGCCTTTCCCCAAGTACATGACAAGTGACATGGTACTGGTGATCTTCTGCAATGTGTTTTAGTACCATGAATGGGGAGATGAGGAGTTCTTTTTACTTATGCAAAGCTCACCCGTTAGGGTTTCAAACCTGGCAAATAAAGGAGAATGAACCTTTGAGGGTGCTCAAATTAGAAGAATGTCAAGCTTGTTTTAAAGGATTTTTGTGTAGTGCACAGCTGGCCGATCTATTATTTTGAATTCCTCTTTACTTGCTGACTGTCTTCTCTTCATTAGCACTGTGACCATTTCACATTGGTACCCTCCCTATAGTGCCAGCTGTCCCAACAGAGATCTGTGACACTTCTCATTTACACCACTTCCACTCAGATGGTCTTAATGCAAACTAAGTTCTATCTTTACTCTGTAGTTACACAGGATAATAAAGCTGGTCAAGTAATAAGTTTGATGCATGAAAGACCTCACATTATTTATTAACCTTTCATTAACCTTTCTTTCTCATGTTCTGGCTACCAGCTTCAGACAGTTATGAAATGTGAATCACCAGTTTTACTAAGCACATTCTTAAATTACAAGAGCATTTTTCAGTTGTGCAAGATAACTTACTGTTGCCTTCTGACACACTGGTCACACTCTTATAATGTGATTAAAATAAGCTAGTCTCAAAATATGCCCATGACTGAACCTGCTAAGGAGGAGGTAGTTAATGAGAAGCAATTCTGATGGAAAAAGCCCTTCATTCCCTTAACATATGTATTATCATCCACCAAGGTGGTTTAGGCTCGATCTTGTTCTTTACTTGTTCATACACCATCCACTTTTGGCTATCATTTAATGATCTTTAAGAGCTTTAATTACAAGCATAGTTTTTGTTGGTTTTTTTCTTAAAAGGAAGCCAGCTACTCTTGTGAGAATGTTGTTGTTTTTTTTTTTAATTTGCTCTATGTACTGATCCAGTCTGGCCCAGAGGTCACCTTAATAAGCATTTGAGGAATCCAAGATAAGCATGGGGTGTGCAGTGGGAGAGATGCTTTTCCTCTTTGAATATCACTTTCCAAACCATCCCTTCCATTTGCTAGTGAGAGAGGGGTTAAGGACCTTGTATGTTTAAAGTAGTGAGGCCTGGATGTACAAAGGAAAATTTTCATAAGCATAAAGCCATGGTCAGTGTCTCCATAAACTACTGTGCTCAGGAATTTTCACACAACAGCTGTTCCTAAGGCTTGTTCCCCAAAGGTCCCACCTTTAAAAGCACAGAGTGTGCCTACTCCCAGCATGATGGCAGGTTTTGTGTCTCTGGTGCTCCCACAGCTTTCTGCAGCACCAGCTGTGCAGGCTGAGCTCTGCCGGAGTGGAACTCTGGCCTTGGCAGAGGCTCAAAGTTGCTAACCTAACATCACCCTATGGGCAGTCAACAGCAATTTTACATTATTGAAGTGACAGATGACTTAAGGTAATCTTTGTACCTAAAACATGGGGAAAAACCATTCAGGCTGTATGTAGATATTAAGATGCTTGCCCTAATCATTCTTCAGGTTGTTACTTTACTTGATATAAAACAACAGTCTAACTCATGGTGCTTTTCAGTGAATCTTACTAGAAACCTGTTAAAATTAATAGGGGTTTTGAATCAAGCCCTATAATCATAAAGTCTGCAATTTTTCTTATGCCTATATTATTGTCTGCTTTTTCCAAAGAAATTCCAGCATCCATCAGTAAAAAGTCTGCATCGAGGTCAGTTCATTTGGAATCTGGCAAATGTTCCTCTTCTAGATCAGTACATTTATGCCTTGGGCCAGAACAAATACTGTGCAGTGGTGGAGCAAGTTATTGAGCAGTTTAAAGGCAAAGTAATACCCAAGCTAAGCAGTTTCCGAGCCTGTGAGTATTTTATTCTCATTGTAATTATGTTGAACTGAGACACAGAAATTTCATACAGGAGTTTGGCTCTGTAGAGAAGGAGAACAAAAATAGCAAAAAAAGTCAATCTCTTTTCCCTAGCCTAGACATGGACACAGCACAGAGTAAGCCAAGAGGAATGTTCTGTCCAGTCAGGGTCAGTTCTTTATCTTTTTGATGAGTTTGCTCCCAGTTAAGTTTATGATTTTCATGCTGTTATATCAGCTTTCTAAATATATACAGAGTACAGTACTACCTTTCATAAAAGCCCAAATAAGTACTTAATCCAAATGTTGAAATTCCGTTGACATTGATATTGATGCTAATTGACAATTCTACTGTTGTGATTTGCAAACACGCAGCGTGTCGCAGCTCACAGCAGCCTGGAGTGCGATCTTGTAATGCTCCCTCTTCTCCTCTGCTGTCAGCCATCTGGCAGTGCAAGGGAGCTTCACGGGAAGCAGTAAAGGTGTGACAGGCAGCACTTGATGCTGCAGGGGACTAGTGTGGTTTTGTAGCTGAGTGTTAGTTTGACATGCATCTTCCCAAAGCTGTTCCAGCTGTTTAATAATTATTAAATACTATTTCTATTTCTTCTGTGTTTAGGTATCAACCATGGAGACCTTAATGACCACAACATTCTAGTAGACTCCAGTTCTGCTTCCCTGGAGAATCCCCAGTACAGAGTGTCTGGCATCCTGGACTTCAGCGACATGAGTTACGGATATTATGTGTTTGAGGTTGCAATAGCTATCATGTACATGATGATTGAGAGTCCAGACCCTCTGAGTGTTGGGGGACATGTTCTCGCAGGGTTTGAGAGCATCCTGCCACTCTCCGCTGAGGAGAGAGGTGCCCTCTTTCTCCTGGTGAGTGGGAGATTTGCACAGTCCCTCGTCATCGCCGCCCACACGGCTCTGCTGTATCCAGAGAACAAGGAGTACCTCACAATCACGGCCAAAAGTGGCTGGAAACACTTAATGACAATGTTCGAGGTGGGCCAGGAAGCTGTGGAGAAGATGTGGTTTGAGACTGCCTTGGCGTACACGGACCACACGCCTGTCCCGTAGGTCGGCGGCTGCTGAATTACTGGGGGTGACAGCGGACTGAATAAAGCAATAAAGGTGGCGCTGTCTGGGCTGGATGGGGCGCCTCCGCCGCGCTTCGTCCGCAGGCAAGGGCGGGACCAGGCTCATCTCCCCGAGAGAGAAAGCCATTACCGCCCTTACAGCGGGGGGGAGTGTATGTGACCATTATGTACCCTCATGGCAAGAGCCGGGCCGTCACCTGCCCTCTCACAGCGGGGATGCGGTGTGACCGTTACCTGCCCTCACATGACGGAGCAGGGCCGTTACCTGCCCCCTCACGGCAGGGATGCGGCGTGACCGTTACCTGCCCTCGCACAGCGGGCGGGGCCGTTTCCGGCTTCTTTCGCGGGAGCCGGGGCATGCGCGCCAGCCCCGCCTGGGCGACCGGAAAGGGCGCAGGCCCCGCCTCAAGCCGGTACGCGGCACCGCGCAGGCGCGGCGGCCATTTCCGACGCGGCAGTGAAAGTTAGGGCGCGGCCGCAGCGCCCCGTTCTCGCCCGCCGGCTGGGCCTCGCCACCCCACGCCCCGGCCCAGCGATTGCCTCCGGCCCGCTGTGGGTGAGGACGGGCGGCGGGTGGGCCGTGGGGCGTGGGACGCGTCTCTGCGCGGCGCGGGAGGCGGCGCGGCCCTCGCGTTCTGCCGCGTTGAGGATGACTGTGCAGTGCGGGCGTGGGCGGCAGCGCCCCCTGGGGCCGTGCCGGGGTGTGCTCGGTGCCGGTTCCCGGGGTTCCCGGTTCACGTGCCCTGTGCTCTCCTGCAGGCCCGGTGCCGGTTCTCCTGCCGGCGTGCTGCCCTCTGCCCGCGGCGCGTCCCCGGCACCATGGTGAGTGACCCGCCTTCCCCGGAGCTTCGCTGAGCCGCGGGTGCTGCCGAGTCACGGCCCGGGCGGGGGCGGCGGGCGGCGGTCACACTGCAGGGGCCGGGCTGCGGGCACTGCGCACCAGTGACCAGCCCGAGGTCACCGAATGGCTGGGTCTGTTAAAGGGGCTTTAGGGCATTGGTGACAAGAGACTGGTGATACTTACTGAGCTATTCCTTTTACAGTCTCGAAGATATGACTCCAGAACTACCATATTTTCTCCGGAAGGTATTTTTTAGACCGACACTTCCAAGTCAACTCTGACTGTTCTGTTTTCTCAAAACTATCAAAACGCTTGCACAAAGGGTGGTTGTTAGTAGCATGTTTCTGTCTGAATATCAGTTACAGATATTATATTTACCCGCACCCAGTTCTGTAGCACAGCGAGTAATATCACCTGCCATGTTTTTGAAATAACCATTTATTTCTTTGAGTATGGTTAGATTTTGTCACTATTCCCTGAGAATGGATAATATACTGCTGGTGCAGTCACACCTCTCCTTGTTATTCTTGCACGTGCTGAAACAAGTACGTACAAACCACGATTTGTTACTTCTTAGGTGGGACGAACCCAAGAAATCCAGTATAAAATATTTTCTTTGTTTATTGAAAATTTGTCTTGGGTTATTCTACTGCCACAGAGAGTTCTTCAATTTTCTTCTTTTATTTATTTTTTTTAATTGAATGGGGTTTTTTTTCCCTCAGTGACCATGTCCAGTATTACCTTATTTTCCTTCTCTGACTCCTTCCTCCTTTTCAGCCAATTGATTTATAATTGACTGGTAAGAGACTGAAGAAGTCAATGGGACAATGAGCACTTGTCAGATTCTTATAATTTTAAGTCACCTGGTGCAGTTGGTCTTCTTCAGTGTTATTTTTTAATGATGGGAATTCCAATCCTTTCCCAGGTCGCCTGTACCAAGTTGAGTATGCGATGGAGGCCATTGGGCATGCAGGCACGTGCCTGGGAATTCTAGCAAACGATGGAGTTCTGCTGGCAGCAGAGCGGCGCAACATTCACAAGCTTCTTGATGAAGTGTTTTTCTCAGAGAAAATATACAAACTTAACGAGTAAGTCGAAATGGTGATTAAATGTCCAGTGATGTTATTAACAACAAAGCACTGATTAGCACATGACCTGGTCTTTATTTGAAGTGTTAATAGTCTTTTTGTTTGGTGTTTTAGACAAGTATGACTATTCTGTCATTGCTCACTTTAGTAGTTCCCTTTCTAAAGTAGAAGTATTGCTGGTTTGTTTTTTTTTATCTCCAGGAGAATTTTCTAGGTGGAATAGCCAGTTTGTTGGTACTATGCCATACAAGGTAATAGTATTGTAGCAGTTAACAAAACTGGGAAATCTCAGCTTTACAAAATCCATTGGGGGGAGAATAAAGAGTGTACACAAAAATTACTGTGCTATTTCAGCTCCTTTTCCACATCTCTGTCTCTGTTTTTCTTTGGTGGCTTGAAAAGTATGAGGTAACTGGGTAAAATGTGCCTTAGGCTTCTTTGCCACAGTTGTAGGAAAGATGAAATGTCTGTCTATTACCATTTTCATTCTAGCTCCTGGAAGTTAAATTTGTGATGTCAGAGAAAAGAGTTTCATGGATTGTGCTTTTTTGTTGCAAGAGAGTTAGAGCTTCATCCTTGACAGAAGCTTTGCATGAACACAAACAGTTTTCCACCCTGTCTGCTTCCCATTCCATCTTGATCTTGAAAGCACCTGGAATGGTAGGAAGTACTGGATTTTCAAGGAGGCAGTGTAACAGCCCACTGGAGTAGTCACCTAGAAAGTCTTTTGGAAAAGACCTTCCATCTTTTGGAAAATTCCTAATTTCACAAATCCTTTTTTGTGTAGCAAAAGGTTGTTGCATATCAGATTGAGGTAAAGAGATACTAAATTAAGATCCAACAAAACAATCAAGGATTGAAGTGCTCATTTTTCTTAGGGGCCTATCAAGACCATGAAGTTTCAGTTACACAGGTGCCATGTGTCAGCCAGCAGCTCCCACTGAAGGCCTGTCAGATCTGTGTGCCTCCTTCAGTGTTGAGATGTGCTGTGTCAGGTGGCCTCCTGAGAGGCATCTGTATGTATGTGCCTAATGGCTCTTGCAAAACCACTCAGAACTTAATCATCCTTGGCATGACCCTCTTCTCAGAACTGTATGTATAACTAACATAGTGACTCGCTGACTTTGGCTGTCTACCTTTGCTCTTAGCAAATGGTTAGTGATATTTTTGGTGCACCCTAAAGGCAGGAGCTGATGAACCCACTTTGTACGGCAGCTGTGTAGTTCTGATCAGAAAAGCCCAACAGTAGGTGCTCTGCTTGAACCCCTATATGAAGATGTGAGTGTTGGTTGGAGATTGACAGGAATTCAGTTAATTTGTATGTTTTTCTTGCAGGGATATGGCATGCAGCGTTGCAGGAATAACTTCAGATGCCAATGTTCTAACAAATGAGCTGAGACTTATTGCACAGAGGTAGGTCTGCTGACAGGTAACATGGTTTTACTCACCTGTGCCTTCACATTCAGCTGTCTTTACACATTAGATCAGAATAAACATGCATTTAGTAGATCAGAAGTAGGTTAAAATAGAACAGCTAGATCACAGATGCTTTAACCTGGGAACTTGTTTCCTCTTAAATGTTGTGCAGGATATGGTCAGTAAAACAAGTTTTGAAAACTGGTTTTTTCCTCTTTCATATTAGGTATTTGTTACAGTATCAAGAGCCCATTCCTTGTGAACAACTAGTAACAGCACTGTGTGATATCAAGCAGGCTTATACACAGTTTGGAGGTAATGAAGTGTGATGAATCATTGTGTTATTAAATGTCTCAAGAACAATTCTCTTACATAATGTGAAGGATCTTAGTCTGTGGACAGTTCTACTGAAATCTCTTAAAAAGTTATACTTAGGAAAAAAATAGCCTAATTTAAGAGGGGAATGGGTAGTCTTGGTTACTGTTTTTTTCTGCTGAGGCTTCTACTTTTTATGGCTTGGGAAATTGATGGCTGAGATGCTGGCTCATTGCACAGAATGCTTTGAGTGTTCTTCCATTTAATGAATGCCTTCAAAAGACCAGCAGAGAATTGTTTAGGCAACCTTTCAACATTTTGGGCCCATCCAGCACAATGGCACAATGAATCAAAAACAAGGCTGTATGTAGGGTTATTAATATTCTAACACTTGAAAAAAGTACTGTTTATGTGGCCCAAGCAACATGTTAGAAAATTATATTGTAAGTAGTGTTCCTTAGTATGTGAACTGAGGATTGTTGTTTTACATATATGTAGTGGGAGAGAATTACCTTTTAAACTACCTGGCTTTTGACCCTGCAAGTTAAGTGCTTTAACAGCTAAGCTACATACTTGAAATATTAAATTTTGATTTAAAGTCCTGAGATGATCAATTACAATTTGTGGAGACACAAATGAACTGCTCTTAAGGTTAAATGGAATAAACCCCTGCTGCCTCCCACCCCATGACTTAGAAGGAAATGCTTGGTGTGCTTATCTCAAGCAACAGAAGTGCAGAAGTCTGTTAAATCCTAGTTCACAGGAATAGATTGAAAAACTAAATCAAAGAAAATAATTGTAACTCATGACCAATCTTGTACTAAATTTAGGTTGCTAATAGCCTTCTTTTCAACAGGAAAACGTCCTTTTGGTGTTTCATTGCTCTATATTGGCTGGGATAAGCATTATGGATTTCAGCTGTACCAAAGTGATCCCAGTGGAAATTATGGAGGGTGGAAAGCCACATGCATTGGGAATAATAGCGCTGTAAGTTCTGGGTTTTTTCCTCTCAAAAAGACAAGATAAAAAGTGTAAATTGTACTGTATTAATTAAGCTGAGCTATTGATTATTAGTGCAGGATAGATTTACAGGTAATTGTAGGAATGCTGCTGCTAACTCATGTGTTGGTATTATTTGGCAAAACCCCACACCCCAGCTGTGTGGTTGATTGCCCAAAGACACCGTTTTAATTTCTGTGACATTTACAGGCAGCTGTGTCAATGTTGAAGCAAGACTACAAAGAAGGGGAAATGACCTTAAAGACTGCCCTGGCATTGGCCATTAAGGTTCTAAACAAGACTATGGATGTCAGCAAGCTCTCTGCTGAGAAAGGTGAGCGTTCACTGACATGGGACAGCACCCTCTGCTTAAACAAAGGGAGCAGTGAGTGCGCATATTCCAGATGTGGCTCACTGGACTGTTAGTTGTTACAAAAAATGTTTTCAGAAGATGCAGCAGTTCTCAGCCTTAGCCTAAGAGGCATTCAGATACCTTAGTGCAGGCTGGCCCTGTTGGCCAGCTAGAGGTGAGGCTGCACTTAGGGGATTGAAATGCCTGCGTGTCTGGGAGCAGAACCCTGAGAGGAGCTCCCCTGCTGCTGTGCTGTGCTGCAGGAGGGGGACTGTGGGTGGCTGCCTTCAGCCAGGCTGTATGGCACAGGGAGCATTGGAGCCTTCTGCCTCACTGTCACTTGTAATATCAAACCTTGCCCTGCTGATGATTCCTCTGCCTAAACGCTGCTGTCTGTTCCATGTGTTTCAGTTGAAATTGCAACACTGACAAGAGAGAACGGAAAGACAGTAATAAGGGTTCTGAAGCAAAAGGAGGTGGAACAATTGATAAAACAACATGAGGAGGAGGAAGCAAAAGCTGAACGTGAAAAGAAGGAGAAAGAACAAAAAGAGAAGGATAAATAGAATATGAAATCAAATGTTCTCTAGATAATAAAGGACCTGCTTCAGCAAAAGATAATCTGGATTTCTGTGCTGTAGACGCCTACAGCTATGCCGTGGAGGACCCAGAAGTACTTTTGATGAACCAGGTCCTTAGTCATCATTTAGATAATTAGTTTACTGCTCCTTACATTGACCAATAATTGCTTTAATTCTTGAACACTCTTTCTTTCATCTTCTCTTTTTTATTATGGAATAAAGTTTAAGACGAATAGTGATGAGTGTCTTTATTTCCTCAGTAATGCCTGGATATGCACAATCTTGAGGAATTTCATTGCTTTAAACCATTAAAACAAGGTATATGCTAGTGGTAAAGAACAAATGTGGTGTTAGAATTGTTAGAATTTTGTGTGTACGTGTGGGTTTTCCTTTAAAGGTAGTGAAAAGAGCTCCTAAGTTTGAAAAGTCATTGCACAAATACAGAATTAAAGTATGCTGGCATGCCAAGTTTTAGTTTTGGCCTATTTTGTTCTATAGCAGGCTCTGTCAAACTGATGGTCTTGCAAGCAGTAGTGTTTTAAAAATGCCCTGTAGCAAATGTGTTCAGTTTATCATAGCCTTCACAAGTGCATGCGTTTTCTAAGGAATTAATCATAAAACACTAGTTATATTCACACAAACTAGAAAGACATTTTACAAAGGCCATGTGAAAACGCTTTATCTTGTCAGAGTACAAATAGGTAAGTAAAACAGTGCATGATTTTTAGGCCATGTTGACTATTTCACATTTTATCCTGAAAGAAAATTGAGATGTTTTATGTTTAGTTTAGTGTTGCTGATACTTCCCCAGTGAAATTTGATTCCTTTCTCTGCCACACCAGTCAAGAAAACTAACCAGTTAACCACCAAGAAATCCTAATTGTACATGAATTAGGAATCACAGTCATTTTTGTCCAGCTTGCCCCTATACTGAATGCAAAAAAGTATGATTATCAGATTAGCAAAAATCTCTTCTACTTCTGAAAAAAAAAAGTTATCTGGAGTGAACAAAACAAATGAAAAGTTACTGAAAATTACTGTGCACCCATTGAGATATCAAAGGCAAAGTGAAAAGCCTGAGTGACGTGCTTAAGAGTGAGGCCTTGCTGAATTTCAAGCTATGGCAGTGGTGATCCAGCCCATTTGTGCCCATCCTGGATTTTACTGATCTTGTAGCTTGGTTTGGTTTGGTTTTCTTACCCCAAAGGATATTTGATGTACACAGGATTTAATATGACCATTTAAAGAAACTGAGTGAATCCATACAGTGTTTTTTTTGGTTTTAATCCACCTCAGACATTTTTGACTAAAATGTACTTGGTCAACATGGCCAGAAATGACTCTTCCTCTTGACTAAACCCATTTTTGAGCTCAATGCTGTAAGAGTCACTGTTGAGAACAGAGGGAAGGAATCTGACTCAAGATGTCTGCGCTGCAGATTGTGTAGTTGTCCTGCACTCATTCTGCCAGCCTCTGTACAGAGAGGGGGGAGGCTGTGGGTTCTCTGCAGGACCTGCTTGGTCAGTCTCTAAGTCCTGGTGCAGACCAATTGCTTTAGTCTTTAGCACTGAACTTGGATAGCACTTTGTTAGTACTCAAATTTTATAGCTAATGAAAGTTCAACTGTCTTTTATTTACACCTTGTGCAACAGTGGGTCTTCCAAATAACAATACAGGAATGGTATTTCATGTAACGAGTCCTGAATACTTGCAGACAAAATGAAATGGGTAATATTTAATCTCCATTATAAAGGATTGTATAAATACCTCAAGCTCCATTTTATGTAGAAATTCACTGCTCAATCCTTCTATTTTTTGATACCATGAATGCAATATATCAGCATCTTTTGCAGATTTCTGGATCACTGATGATGGTTATACAAGTACTTGGAACATGCTCTAAAAGCAGCAATGCCAAAATGGAGTTTTTTCTCATTTCTCAAAGATTACTTGCAACAATATGTGATAGATTCCAGCAATGCTTTCTGTCATCTAGGAAACTGTTAGTGCATCTTGTGTTCATCAATGTATACAGTTCATAAAAGGCAGTTTGTTTTGTGTAATACTGTAAGTATTATCAGATAGCTTGGAATATAGACTTAGTAAAATATTTTTCTTAGAAGCATCTTTTTCTAAAAAAATGGGGATAACTCATATATGCATATTTTGGTTTAAAGAATTACCAATAGCATTTTCTTGACAAACATGGCATCATTTGCTGGTAAAGGAGAACTTTTTAGATACTGTAATAATAAAAAGTTGGAATGACTTTAATAAATGTATTGAAGCATTGTGGTAAGTTTTAAAAGATCTATTCATTTAAAGGTTTTGTTTGCACAAATTGGAAAAAATACTGTCTAATATTTTATGAATATAATCTTTGAACAGTAATTGCCAATTATTTAAAAAAACCATCATCTCTCCTGAGTGCCATTAATAGCTGATTGTGAGCTGAGCCTCAGTACTGCCTTGGAACAGGCAGTCATGTCCAAGAGGTACAGCCAAGTTCTCCTAATCAAATTTAATTTGTGATTCTTTTCTGCATTTGAGCCTAGGGCAGTAAGCAGATGCTGGAGATCTTTCATTATTAGAATCTTCCTGAGCCATCTGGACACTAATGCAAGTTTCTTACCTGTTCTTCCTAGAAATAAGAGCAGTGTTTGACTGCATTGGCCTATTGTATTGATTCTGGCTTTGTGTGTTTAAAAAAAAAAAATCACCACCAACTGTGCCTTTTCTGGGAGTGGTTTGGGGATAAGTCGTAAGAACAGAGAAATGATTCTGGCGATACATTTGAGGTATCTTTGCTAATTAAAATGATCTTCCTGTTCTTTGGTTTTGTTTTTTTTTTTTTGATGTATGTAGTATTTATGTAGAGATTACAGTGTAATACGTAAGTATTTGAAATATTTAGCTATTGCTGTGGATTTAATGTTATTTTAAAACAAGAACTTCATGTGGTGCTGTGAAACGTGACATTTTTCAAATTAGGTAGAACTATTAAAATTGTTTGCATAATATGATGTTTGGAAACTTAAACTGGATAGCTTATATTTCACTTGAGTGCATGATAGAACTTGTTAGGGCAAATATGCAAATATTCACAAATAGATTGTCCTAAGAAATTGTAATGTGGTTTGTTATACTAAGTAGTTTAAGAGATAATGAAACTACTGCTTCTCCAATAATTACCTGTGCTGTCTCTTGCATCTGTCAGTGTTTAAAAATAGTTAGCTTGTTTTCTAGGTGACTGTATTCTGTTCAAATAAAGTCAAATTAACTTCAAGACTGCTTCTTACATGATCTCCTTTAGGTATGCTTCCCTCTTCATCCAAATATTTTACTTGTCAGTTACAAAAGCACCTGAATTAAGAGACAACAAAAGGCTCCTGATGTTAAATTTGACAGGTGCTTCTGGTTTGTTATGTATTTCCAAGGTAATTATTTATTCTTTCTCTTCATAACCTTAAAATTAGGAAGAAATACTTATCCACTGTGTTGTGAAAATGAATATAATGATTGAAAGGTCTTCAATGGTTTCAGAGGCCTCAGGACTGTATGTGATACATAGATAACACAGCTCAGTACACAAGACATTTAAGTCCAAGAAGCTGGTGCACTCAAATACTTCATACATGAGAGAAATTGTGTTGTTTCAGACTGGAGGAGATTCTAAGACTTATTTATGTTTTCCATTTTCTTTAAAGAGTGTTTCCCACTACATTTTTCTGCAGTAAAAATTACCCTAATTTTCAACTTTTAATTGCAGTTATTTCTACTACAATATGAAAACCTACTAAAGTTACTGGATCTAAGAGTACCCTTCACTGGCTTTAATCTGGAGAAAATTCAGCTTCACAAAGTTTTTAGAACATTTCTCATTTTACAAATAGAACTGAGCAGCTGGCTATTTTTATCTGGGTTTAATTTGGCATTTGGCTTTCCAGTTAAACTACTCTTCAGTCTACAGTAAAAGCTGCCATCAGCCAATTTATTGCAGATTCTCAGAGCATACTTTAGCAGGGACCTTCAGATGTCACCTCCTGCTGACAAGGGTCCTTTGAAAGACAGCCTTACTCATGTAATTGTTTAGGCTTTCCATTAATGGTAAATATTAAACTTAACATGCTGCTGATACTATTGACATTCTGCTCCAAGTTCAAAGCAGCAGGAAAAAACAGCTACTTAGTTATAACTACTGTTTTCTAAAACAGTAATAATACAACATAATTAACGTGTGCCAGATGATGCTACATAAAATATTTAGCAAAACGTTAGGTATGTAACCCAGACAGTTTAATCCTTTTATATCCTATAGCATCTGTTTTGCCTAGTTAGGACCCAGCTGCACACAAATCCACAGTTATGTAATAAAACCAGTTTCCTATGTCCTGCATGTTCTAGTGGCAGTTATATTCAACACTGGTAGCAACACATCATGGCTCTAAAATGCATCTGCAGCAGTGCACAGAAAAAAAAGGATTTTACCTGATAACCTCATGTTAGGAACACCAGGTGCAGTGCAGTAGTGAACCAGCTTCCATCAAAAACTACAGAGTTGCAATTTCAGTACAAATATTGCACAGTAATTCTTGAAGCACTCAGAAAATATCAGAACTACAGTGTCACAAAACCCACTCCCCCAAAAAACCCCCACAAACCAAAACAAAAAAACACAAAAAACCCCCAAAAAACAAACAACAAAAAAAAAGGTGGGGGTTTGTGCCCTGTTTTGGGCTAAAATATATTTTTCATTTACTATAAAATCTTGAGTTGACTACTGCATATACATTGAGCATTTCAAAATAAGAGCTTGCTGCACCCTTTACATAAATATTTTGATTGTGGAAGATATGCCATATATACAAATAAAGTCTCAGTATATAAAATTACTATTTACTGCAGAGCATTCAAATCAATACAGCCTGTCACTAGAAATGTGCTGGAAAAAACTCCTGTGTAAGCAGCCTTTTTTGTGTGCTTGTACAGACTGCATTATGTCTTGCACAGACATGCACAACCCAAATATGGCAGCAGGAAAAGATAATACAGAAAAACAGGAGTTTAAAAATCAAGAAATGGATTGAAATGCCGCAGTATTCTGTTTTGGTCATTCAAAAGAGTCACTGTTTACACAGAGATGCAGTTTTTCTGTAAAATAAACAACTGGCATAAAATAATTTTGACAATTGACAACATGCTTAACGAAATTGCTGTTTAGGTAGTACTCATTTTAGAAAGGTATAAAGTTGCTAAATTATTTGAGTTAAATAAGGACTATTCTCCTGAGGAATGCAGTATCTAGCACTTTTCATGTAGAAGCTGATTAACACTGTAAAGTCATTTAGCCCTTCTTTCCAAGTCTTTTCTCTCTATAAAATATTAAACACTGTCTTAGATGTAAAAAATTCATTAATGCCAGCTGCTTCTATTTTTTGTGCCAATGAGTATACTATACATTTCCATTAGGATGATTTAGGAAAAATCACTGATTAAATTTCACAGTGTGTGTTGAAAGTTGTCTTTAGTAACAGATTTTATTTATCTGATACAGAAAAAAGTGGTGTTTTGTACAGAGTATTTATTATATATGTTGTATATCTATAATATACCTAAAGATGTGAAAATATCCTAAGTCTTTTTAGCTTGCCTTAGTTTATCTATTTTAGATTAAAAGTTCCAAAATATTCTGAATTAGAAACTTTTAAAAATCGTATTGATTTAGAAACTTAGGGAAAAAAACCCTACTGAGTGTTTCAAATGCAATGGAAATTAAAAGGTTTTTTTTCGCCAGAAGTCACTTACACTTGCACCCTCCCAAAAGCACGGTGCAGAAGCAGCAGGCGTTGCCCGGGTGGGTGCGCCGGAGTTACTAAGCGCTGGCGCTGCAGCAGCCGCCGCGCGGGACAGCGGCCCCAGCCCTGCTCGGCGCGCACCTGCTCGGCCGCAGCAGGAGCCGCTCCCGGGCCGTGTTACGGGCACGGGGGCGCCGAGCCTGTGGGTGCAGCGCTGCCGCCTCCTCCCCGCGGTACCGGCTCCCTGAGCCGCGCCGAGAGCGGCTCCTGACAGCCAGAGAAGCGGCCGGCGGTGGGCGCAGGACCCGTGCTGTCCGGGGTTCCCGCCCCTCGCACCTCCTCACGGCCCCCGCGGGGCGGGGCCAGCGCCGCCCGGCCCCAGCGGCTCCCAGCTCCCGCCGCCGCGCCCCGTCCGCGCCGCGGGGCTCGGAGGGAGTGGGGGCCGTTCCCCAGCCATGGCCGGGCGTGAAGCGCGGCTGCGCTGCGGCCGCCCCCCGTCCCTGCTCCTCCTCACCTGGCTCTGCGCGCCCCTTCTCGGCCAGCCTCGAGCCTCACACGCGGGTAAGGCGGCTCGGGGCGACCCCGGGGGGTGAGGGTCGGCAGGGTCACTGGGAAGAAGAGCGAAGGGTGAAAGGCGCTCCGGTGGAGAGCCAGGAGTGTGTCGGAGGGGAGGGCTCGGCCGGCCGGTGGTTCCGAGCTCACCTGGCGCTGTGCGGGGCTGCTGGGGATGGAGCGAGTGGTACCGCGGCCTGGGGGTCTGCGGGCGCCGCTGCCCTCCCCGGCTGTGCCCGGCTGGGAGCGCGGGCAGCGGGAGCAGTTCGTGAGGGGAAATGAGGCGGGATTTTGGAGGGGGGGTGGTGCTGTCCGCGATGGGGTCTCTGCTGCGCACCTGCTTCGTTTTCCGCGCCATCAACTCTTTCCCGGACGAGGTTAAGGCTGGTGCCGGATCCGATGGTGGCTGCTGGGGGAGGATCGCAGGGCTGCGCTGACTTTAAGAAAACGAGCGGGACATCCGGAGACCGCTGTCAAATGAGCTCACCAGGGCTGCTCCCTCGCAGAACAGGGGGAAGATGTCTTTGCTAAACTACAGCTTTTCAGGTGCATTATCACTGCCTCACATTTCATTACATTGCGTACGCTTTCTAAATGTGTCTATATATAACGCTTTAAAGATCTCAGCTGCCATAGCTTTCAGTTTTTAGTCTGCTCACTTTTTGAGAGGAGGTGCATTTGTAGGTTTGTGGTGCGTGCTCGGCATCTGGTACAGACGTAAACTTGCAGAATATATTTAATAACTGTAATTTTGGATATGGATGTGACTGCACATGAAAACAACCCTCTTAAGACCTCTGTTTAGTTTGGCCGTGCATTATTTCTTTGACTTCAAAAGAGGCAGTCTCATAATTCAATCAGGATTTAACTTTCCAAGCTGAAGGATGTAAAATAGAATGGGAAGCTGGAATGTTTACAGAATTACACAAAGATTAAAGGAGCAAAATCACTGCTCTTCCACAGATTTATTTAGAAACAGTTGTTTCAAAATGTTGCACTTACATAATTTGTGAGTAAATTCCCAAGAGTTTTGCAGAATGTCTTGAAACCATAACTGCAATAATTAGACAGAAGATTAATGAAAGATAATTTTGAGGATTTTTTATATTAACTGAATATTGAAAAAGTGGTTATAAATATGGTTTATGGAAAGTTTATTGTATCGACATCTAGGTTTTAATTCAACCTACAAATACTCAGTCTGTTATTGCTGAATGTGATTTAAAAGACTATTCTTTGTCCCAACATTTGGAAAAGTAGTGTTTTTCATGTTCTTCATTACAGAAGATGCAAAATCATTATGTTACATTATATGATTTATATGACTGCACAGAATTCCCTGCAGTCAGGGTAAGTCAGCTTTTGCCTTTTGGCGCAAGCTGGCAGTTTTCACTTCACTGAGAACTGATCATATATAGTGAGGCTAAAGTTTCTTTTGACAACTTGTTTTTTCTAAAATAAAATAAAATTTGCTATAAGAGTGCTTGTAAATTAATTTAGTGTTTCATTCAGTTAATAGTGAACTAATATTTTATCTTACTTGGCTAACTCTGAATTGTTAGGAGAAAATACTTGCTGATTTAAAATACAGTCAAAGTATGTTTTGTTCTTGTTCTGATTTTTCAACTAACAGGTGAGATTCAAATGCCCAAATGGAGTTGAGGTTAACAACAACCTCTAGCCCTGCTGTGCTGCAGACCTGTGATGGTGTTTCCTTAGCAATTCATGCACCTGAGCGTTTTCCACTCAGTTTAACAGATCAAATCCTTCTCCCTCCCCAACAGGAAGCTGCAAACCTTCCCACTTGTATGGGTTTCTTGTGATTTTTCTCTTAAAGTATTTTGTGCTTTCTTTAGAGATTCTTTGGGGGATATATGTGAGCATTGAATAGTGGAGAAATGCCTGTGTTGATTTGTAGAAGGAACTATGGAAGGAAGTACTTCCATAGTTTCCCACTTTTTAGAGTGGTAGAACCTTGGGTTCGTGTGATATTATAGGTTTTGAAATCTCCTTATCTGGTTTTGAGCAATGTAGCTGATTTCTGTGAGCTGTAGGGTTCTATGTTCCAGTGTATCCAAGACTAGAATGGAGCCGAGTGGGCAAAATACTCCTGAGGCACAAGTAGGGCCAGTGCCCGATGTCTGCAGCACCCAGGCCTGCACTGGCAGCTTGTGAGAAGACCATATTTCCATATGGTCTTTTTTACATACATTTCAGATTTGTGTTTAATTCCATGACACATAGCCTCTAAATTTATAAATGGTTCTACTTATCAGATTCTACATATTCTTCCTTGTGCTCCTTGTGCTATCTGCACTTCTACACACCCTTTTTGCTTCTTGCTTTCAGCATTCCTCAGTGCTGACTTCACAGTCCATCTTCAGTCTTTACTGACAGGTGAGCAATCAGTGAAAATGATGGAATGATCAAAAGTGGTACAAAGAGTGATGACAAGATCCTGGATCTGTTATAGGAAAGTCCTCCTGCCTTCAGCGTGACAGGATTTTTCCCCAGGGCAGGCTGACATGAAGCAGCCTTTTCCTGTGGCCCGGCTGTTGGGCAGGGAGAAGGATCCCAGTTCTGTCTGTGGGACCTGAGTGGAGCACATTGCTGTGTCAGTGAGCTCAGGAGGAAGTGCTGTGGCACTGCACAGACCTGCAGTCACAGCTGCAGGTGACTGTCACTGCTGCTGGCAGTCGTGTCACTAGAGAGAGCAGGAAGGTGTTTGGCACATGGCGTGGGACTTACCCTAGAATCCATAGCACAGGTATTCAGAAAGGAGTTGTTTGTGGTCCAATTAGCTCTTAATCTAAAGACTGACTGTCAGTTCACATCTATTTCTTGGTTAGTTTACAAACTACATGGCTGTCTGTTATGGTCACTAACCAAACTTGTACATGTATTCAGAAATATGTGCCATAATTATACCTTGTTGCTAAACTGTTAGGGGGTAGTTTCATTTTCCTTTACAACTATCAAATTGGAACTTTAACATTTTAAATTTGAGTTGAATGTAAGAAACACCTTCCCTGCTTTCTGTGAGCAGCTCTTGTACCTCTGTGCGTATTGGTAAGTACTAAGCAGTACCACAGTTCAAAATTCCTCACAGTTTCATGTCCAATATATGTCATTTTATTTTGCTACTGGTTAGCTGGAGGTTGATGTGCTAGGTAATAAAGAAGGCACAAATCTTCTCAGTAACTTTAAAGCCACCTTTTTCATGCTTGTAGGTATGGTGATAGGTTTGCTTTTATTTTTTAAATAGGGCAGGAAAAGATAGTTCTGGGAAGTTCAGAATGTAATAATTGGCTTTTCTGACTTCTGTTCAGTAAATGGAATAGGGTTAGTATTGCTGCTTTGACTTACAGACATCCTAGTTAAGATGATTGTGATCTTTCTAAATGCGTACTGTTAATTAAACACTGGACTGTGATTGGACTCTGGGCAATTGCTAATGCATAGAAGGAAAAGTAGGCCAAAAAATTAAAGACCATGCAGGAAGTATGACTCGTGATCCTTTTCAAAGGGAAAGAGGAATCAGTATAAAAATAAAACTTCAATTTAATACATTAACTGTCTTTTCTACGTAATGAAGTAATGATGGGAGATCATCTTAATAAATATACTAGAGTACTGAAGGCAGGTGTACTGTATGTATTCATTTACCTTCCAGATTTCTAAGCAAATTATTAGTTTTAGTGTGTAGCAGTTAAATTCGTGGATAATAGTTTGTGTTATAAAACCCAGAGTTAAAGAATATAGTGTTAACTGCAAAGTATGGATATTTTGCAATGCTTCTTGTCCTTAATAGTATTTTTTTTGTTGTTGTAAGGGTACGTGATTATAAACATGCATTAGTAATATATATTACTTCTGAATATACATCTTAACATTACACTTCTAAAGAGTGACTCTTTCCCTTTCCCCGTGGGCCTCCTTTGAAACTGCACCCAGTAGTGACACGAAGAAAACCTGAAATCATTAATGCCCAATTCTGTCAATTAGAAAATGCTTTGAGTTACACTGTTTAAATTAGAAATGCTTTGAACTGCACTGCTTAATGTATAAGTTACATTTGCACTGCCAGTCTGGCTCTTAGACTCTATCTAAGGAAGTGCAGAGGAATACAGAATTCAAAGAATGCTTATTATTTGGAGAAACATGGACTGTTGATGTTCCCCTATTTAAAAACAAAGTTTTCTGAAACTACGTCTGGGATCAAGCCTGTAACACTAAGTATTTCACTGGTAATTCTTACAAAAGGAATAATGTTACTAAATCATATTAAGATGCTAGGAAATTTAATCCCCTAACGGTACAGTAAATTACAAAAGTGTTATTCTTTTGTAGAACCCATCTTTTGTTTCTTATCTACAACATTTAAAAAGTCAGCCATTAGCAGCCCATGTGAAATTTTGACTTGAGAATGTTAACAAGATAAATAGACCCGTACATGTTTCGTCATGCTATTAATGCGTCTGAGGCCCATATAATGTGTCATCCTATTTTATAAATAATTCTTGCAAAGTACTTTAATAAATAAGTTTGTTAAATACCTATGGAGGAAATGGTAGAACCGAATTTTTAAATACAATGTTTTCAAGGTCAAGTGTTTCATTAGAATTTTTACTTAGCCTTTGCCAAAAGTGTTCTCCAGCTACTTCGGAGTTTAAAAAAATTGAATCATTAGTCCACTCTGTGCATAAACATTTGTCACCTTTGTGCAGAATTAAAATTTAGGCCATCCAACATAATATGTGATTTAGGTGTGGCTTTTTGGGTTTTTTTGTTGCTAAATATGGACTCATACTGAGGAGCAGTGAGAAGAGTTTAAATTAGAAAATGCTAATTATGTGCAAATAATAAAATAAACATTGTCATTGGGAGTTACCACTGAACAGTGCAGAGAGCTACCTTTGATTTAAATTGAAGAGGTTCCCTGGCCTCAATAGAAATGAAGACACACAAATACAGGCAAGCTTAGAACTGCCCTTCAAAGGCTACACATCTTTTAAGTATTTTTTAGTACTCTGAGCTGGCAAGGGTGAGTGTTGCCATAGTCTCTTGCCATCTGATTTAGTATGAGATTGTACTCGGAGTTGTTTGTTTGCTAATCTTGCTAGTCATAGGTTTTAACCTCTTTCTGTTTTTCTCCAACCAGCATAGCTACTCTGCTGCCTTAAGTTTTAGACCCTTTAAGGTTTTTTAAACCCTT
Source organism: Irena cyanogastra (assembly GCA_013397155.1). NCBI lineage: Eukaryota > Metazoa > Chordata > Aves > Passeriformes > Irenidae > Irena > Irena cyanogastra. The sequence goes on along the minus strand of VWZV01000394.1, from coordinate 459,133 downwards.
TTAGTTTTAAAACTAGAACTGTTTTACCTGTTTTCCTTTCTTTACATTTTTTCCACTTGTCACCAGCTCTTCACAATTTTTTATTGATGTTAATACAATGAACTAAGAATCACAGCCCCTTGTAATTTTAAAATAATAGATGTGTGGAAAAGACATATAAAACATATGCAGTCTGTGCATCAAATTATTCAAATGGCCTTATTAAATAAAATGTACAAAGTAGGGGTGATTACTTATTTTGTTTTTGCCAGGTCTTAATATACTCTTACTATTCCCAGCCTCCTCATGGAGCTCTCCTTTGTTTAAGGTGTCTTTTCTAGACCAGTTTGCCTCAACGTATTAATAAACAGAATAAACTAGAAATATTGAAAAATTCGGATAATGGTCATTGTAATAGATCAGTGAGTACACTATAGGTCTGAGTACGAAATGTTTGAAAAATAATCTGTAAGTGTATAAAACCAGTAAAGAAACATGTCCCGTTTTAGCATAGCAGAGGAGATGCTGTGTTTGAAGAGAAGCTTAATCTGGAAACAACACGTCTCCTCAAGGTGCTGTATCATTGCACAGGAGGTTGTCTTATGGAACACAGAAATGGTGGAAGTGCAACTTTGCCTCTGCATTGCTTCAAGGTCAATTAATTGAGAGATAATATCCAGCTGCATAGTCAGTCTTAAATTCAGTTGAGAGTTGTAACTGGAGGAGGGAAATGTAATTAATGCTAATATAAAAATCAAGTATTTATGAAATATTAGGCTGAAATATACACAAAACCATTCATAATTCAGGAAATGGGGATATAGAAATAGAGAAATTAAGTTGTGTATTCAGGAAGCATTCTTTTGGATGTCTGTAAAATGTAGGGCTTGGCAAATCTGTGTATAGTTGCAAATAAGAAAAAATCCTTGGCTGATGAGGCTATAGTGAACCAGTTAAATATATTTTTGGCACTTGTGCATTTACAAGATAACTTGTACACGTGCAGCATTCTGTTGCTGGATCCTTTCTGGCAGCAGTTCTTATGTCCTCTGAGTTTTTCTGCATCCACCTGAGCTATCTCAGTGGTATGGTGTAGTTGCCCATCAGTTCTTTGCACATCCAACAAGTCAGAAAGATTTGTATTTTGAAGCAGAAGGGTGACCTGTCTTAAAACCCAAATGCTGATTTGGCCCACAGCAAGAACCATTCAGCAGTACGTTAGTCTAGGGTAAGACTTGTAGGAAAAAGGGGTCCTGCTGCTCCCACTTTGCTGATCCTATTTCTTAAGCTACATTCTGCTTTTGCTGCTACTATGACACTTCAGGGAAATCTGGTTAGTGTGTAAACTAATAATATTTCTACTGGACTGCCCCACACCTGCAGTGCCGAAGAGGGGAACTGCCTTGCTAGGCTCTGCAGTGCTTTGGGTGTTCTGTCCAAAGGATCTGTACATGAAGCCTTTTGCAGCACAGCAGGAATCCACTTCTGTCATGCTTTGATGAATGGAATTGAAGAGAAATTAGAACTTAGGCTGTCCATCTTAGTTTGTCTAGGCTGCAGTCACATGGGACTGGGTTAGGTCAGTTCAGATTAGTGGCTTAAGTGGTGCTAGCCAAGCCTCTGCCACAAATGCTAAGTCATGGAAGTGTTGATCAAACTCTGAGGTAGCTTTAGCAAGTTTTGTGGGAATGAGAACTGATACCCTGTGCAGGTGTGACACTACCTGGCATACAGTGTAGTCATCCCAGGCAACTCGAAAATCCTAGTCCTCTTCAGTGTATATGAATCACTGATTTACTGAATGTTGATGGTAATGAACTTCAAGTGGACATTATTTATGCTGCCTTTAATTGATACTTTGTTTCCTGTAGCTTCTTTTATGAGAAGGATTAGATACCACCAATGCTTTTTCTGCTTGTATTGTTCCTAGTTGATCTACTTCTGTTTTGTTGACTAAATTCACCTCCTGTTCAAACAAAGTAATGTTAATCTTTCAAATCTCTCCTTGTATGGATGACTGTCTCCGGTTTTAATCTGTTTATGATATTCTCTGGTGATTTTCTGCTGCTGATATATCTTTTTTTAGATGGATGCTGTTAGTGAGCACGTGATTTCTAGAGAGGTTGTGCCATAGATTTATGTAATAGCATAATATTTTAAGTCTGCGTTTAAAAGAGATGGTGGTGAATGCCTTTATTTTGTTTATGCTGTCTCTTAAACTGATGATAATAGTTGCTATGTCTTTCTTTGGTTGTAGTTCCCTTTTAAATTTCATTAGTAAGTAGTAAAAACTTTTTCTAGAACATATGTCAGTGTTTTCTGGTGGTCATTCTAACTTAGGTCTGGGGATTGGAGACTCTTCCATGCAAAGTGATGTGCGTAGTTTGTCCTTCTTGAGGCAGTGGCCATCTTCAGGTCTTTCACAACACCTTTGAAAGCTGTTTGTACGTAAGTGATTTAGCTAGACTCGGATCTTCCCTTTTTTCCTCCCCTCTCTCTCCATCTCCCCTGAGATGACCCCTCGAGAGCTATGAAAAAGAACTAGAAAGGTCATTCTGGTCAGTGTAACATTAGAATGGGTAGAGAGTGGACTGGTAAATAGTTCGGGATATGCATCTAAGATAGGAAACAGTGTGAGGCAAAGTGCTCTACAAGTGCAGCAAAATTTATACATGGTAAATGTGCCCAAACATTAGAAGAAATACATTAAATGTGAAGAGACTGACGTTTCAAACTGGATTGCAAGTTATGCAATATACTTACAGGTGTGTAATGTGGATGTAGGTTGACAGAACTTCAGTCCCTCGTAGATCAGCTTTCAGTTTTAGAGGAGTTCCATAGTTGCTTGGCATTGGGTAAATGATATAAGAGCTTTTTGCCTGCTGAGATTATCTTAATGTTCTTGAGTCATCAATTTTAGAAGCATGATAATGGTATGAGGATGCTAATAAAACCAGGTAACTATAAAATTCTACTTCCACGACCTTGGGCTTCTAAAGAGAAGGGGATGACATGAGAAATTGAACTCTGCATAAAAAAAAAGCTGTAACTATTTGGACACAAGAATGCAGATGTACACTCTCATTTGAATCAATGTTAATAATCTCTTTTTTTTAATATAGCTGTATCTGAACCTTCTTTTATTGCTAAAAGTGAAGATCGTTTGTTTAAGCATTTATTTGAAGACTATCAAAGATGGGTTCGTCCAGTGGAACGCTTGAATGACACAATAAAAATCAAGTTTGGCCTTGCAATCTCTCAGCTAGTAGATGTGGTATGTATAGTAAATAAGTTATATTTTTTTTCCACTAGCTTTAAAATGAGCATAATTTCATGTGAAATAATTGTGCCTGTTAAACACGATAGATTAAGCACCTTAAATTATTATCTGTGTAAAAAAAATGCCCTGTAGATGGATATATAATGTTGTCATATAAACATACTTAGTGATTGCAATGCGTTCAGCAGTGTTTTGTATTTTAAGTTACAGACGTCTGTGAATTAAAGCAGCTATTTCCTATGGATAGATATTTTTTGTGATATATGCTTTACTTTACAGGATGAGAAAAATCAATTGATGACAACAAATGTATGGTTGAAACAGGTATGTGTAAAATATTGATGAAAAATTCTGAAGCTTCATAACTGCAAATCAAAATTTAGGAGAAAATTTTCTAGTTAATTGTATATCCAAAAAACTTAGTTCTTGCATGAAATTTTATTTCATGTAGTATCTTTATAGAATGTTCCTGGAAATGCTTTAAAGGATTAATTGTGACAAACCTCTTAAAAGTAATATGATATGGCATTGCGTGGCCATTTAATATACCAAGATGTATATATCTGTCGTAGTTTGACATGGGAGGAATTTAGAGAAGTAAGACAAAAAGTTTGTATATAGCTGATAGTCAGTTGAGCCACTAAGAAGCTAGACATGCCTCTTTGAAAAACAATGTTAATGACAAGAAAAACCCAAGAACTTCCTCTTTGTTTTCCAGCCAACAAAAAAGTAACACGCTCCGAGCCCCCCGTCTGGGCTGGGCCGGGCCCCTTTCCCTGCCTGGGGCACCTGCCAGCCCCTCCGTGGTAGCCCCTCCATCAGGTACCAAACAAAAAAAGAAGTACTACAAGACCAACCCTTTTTCGGGAAGCCTGCCGAGTGTCGTCCTAACCAGACCCAGGAAACCCTCCAAGCCCCGTCCCGGGCCCAGAGTCGGGCAGCCCTACCAAGGAGAGGCCGGGCCCCTCTCCAAAACGTCCCAGAGACTCCACACCCTGTCTTGGCCAGGCCAGACCCCAACAACTACCGAACAAAAAACCAAAATAAACTACGAAGCCCTAACCAGAGCAGGGCCGAACCACAACTGTTAAAATCTTACCGGCAAGTCCCCTCCTCTAGCTCAGCTGAAACCAGAAACAACCCTGCAGCCCCATAGAGTAACAATCATAAAACCAATGCTAACACAACCCCAGCCACAATCCCAGTCTAGAGCACCCAACCCCACCAGGGTCAAGTGAAACCCAGGCAACATGTTCACCCTTTCAGTACTTCAGTCCTTCCCCAAGTTAAAAAAAATACAAACATATAAAAGAACAACATGAAAGCATCATAGTCAATTAAAAAAAATTAAATCTCAAATAAGAAAAATAAAAAATACCTTTCTTAAAACTAAAATCCTCTTATAAACGAAAAAAAATTATAAAAAAATAAATAATCTAAAAAGTTTGTTTTAATTCTTACTACTTTTTTCCCTTTTAGTTACTATTAACAAAATTTTCTTTATACCCTTTTAAAATTTAAGCCTACTTTACTTTTCTCGTAATCCTATCTCACAACAAGAAATAAATACACTAATAATTAACCAAGACCAAACTCACCACACTCAGTACATTAACTAAAAAATCTCAAAATTAGTAAAAATCTTAAATTAACAAATCAAAACCACAACAATATCCAACCATAAATTGCTGCTTCAGTACAAAAGTTTTCATTCAAAAGCTTTATTAAGATAAGTATGGTTGGTGTATTCTTCTGCATAATATTTTTGAGGTCTTTTTCCTGTGGGATATTTGAAATTATTGGATATACATTACTGAAGAATTCTAGTTTCAAAGTTGAAATTTTTCTCTTAAAAATATTTGGGTTTGGGCAGGAAAAAGCCTCAAGCCTTGTAATTGTAAGAGTCCAGTGCTAAACCTAATTGCCACCATTTAGTTGGGTAATGCTGCTCACAAATCATTCTTGATTTAACTGAGAAGAATCTTTGCAAATGCTGGGTATACTTACTAGCTTATGGAATTATTTTTGTTTGGGCTAATTCCTTTCTGTCTGTTTATTTGATTTTTTTCCATTTGCTTCCCATTCCCTTCTTTTCAGTAGCTGTAATTTTAGGCCAAGTTTTTATTTTTAGGAAAACTTTGAGACTAATCAGCAAATATGAGATGGCCATGTGGGTTGATGGTTCTCTGCAGGTCTTCTTGAAGAGTTGGAGCATAATGGTTTTTTTTGTATAATGAAAATGTCTAAATTGCTTCTGATTAGCTTCCAGTCATTGGTATTCATCCACAACAAGCTTTTTTAAAATTTAATTTATGCAATTAAATTACATTATAATAGCTCTTACTTATAAATACATGCTCTGAAAAAGGAACAGCATATCTGAAGTTCTGTACAGAAACATTGTCAGGTAGCTCTTATAACAAAAAACAAATACTGAGTGAGGTAACTACATGCCTGTTCAGCAAATTCATTGTTTTATGCAAATTTTAGTTCAGTTTGGTGTTCTTAATTGCCTTGTTATCTATTTTCATCTGGTATTACCCTGCTTAAATCCACTTTCCAATAATAATGATTTTTACATCTCACATATCCACAGGAATGGATAGATGTAAAATTAAGGTGGAATCCTGAAGACTATGCTGGAATAACATCTATCCGTGTCCCATCAGATTCTATTTGGGTTCCAGATATTGTGCTGTATGATAAGTAAGATTTGAATCTTTTCATACAAAATGCATTTACTTTCTAACTTTGCTGACCAAACTGCTTCTAGGAGGTTCACTGGATAGACATAATGTGTACATTTAGTGGGCTAAGAACCTGTGGAAGAACTTGCCTCTGTATGCAGATAGACTTTGTTCGCATGTTAAATGCTCAAATGTTTTGCTTTACTTCTGAATGGAATTTCTAGTCCCTTTGAAAAGGAGACTATTTCTGTTTTGTTGTGTGAACTTTTTTCTTTATTGCAAAAAAAGGTCTTGCACAGTGCTGGGTGTAAACAGTGTAGTGTGAGGGGAGGGAAGCAACTAAATTATGCTATTGTAGGTCATATTCAGCATAGAATTAAAGTCAGGTACATTTAACTGTAAGGGGGGATTGGGTTGGTTTTGTTTTTTTTCTTTTGAAAATTAACAGATTTCAGAAACAATAACTTTTGAATTAACCCTTCTGCACAACTGAGGTGCACATACAGTACTTTTACATTTCCTTACTTGTCAAGTCAGGATAAAAGGCTGTTGCAGTGATTGTAAATTCAAGTTTGGGTACAAGTATTATTTTACCTGTTTTGTGGCTCTTTTTCTTTGGTAATTATGATTTGGCTAAATTTAAAAGTATTTATTCTGTCTTACTAACAGAAACACCAGAGCTGGGTCATGCTGTTAAAGATCAGGATTTTACAATCCTTTCATAAGTCATTGGGACCACAGAAAGTTGCACAGATCTTTCAGGACTTGAAAATATTCATCAATCTTCCAAAGCTGTTTACCTATGTTACCTTCAGATTTGAGGGGAAAAAAGTTGACTATGAAGACAATACAAAATTTTGGCTATCAAGGGATAAACAGCCAAGATTACAACAACAAAGCATAATTTCTTCTTTAAGTACACCCCCACACCCCATTGTAATTGCCTGCATTTATCTCTCTTCTTTCAGTGCAGATGGACGTTTTGAGGGAACATCTACAAAAACTGTGGTAAAATATGATGGCACCATTGCTTGGACTCCACCAGCAAACTACAAAAGTTCTTGTACTATTGATGTAACATTCTTCCCCTTTGACCTTCAAAATTGCTCAATGAAGTTTGGTTCCTGGACTTATGATGGCTCACAGGTTGATCTAATTCTTGAAGATTATGATGTTGACAAAAGAGATTTTTTTGATAATGGAGAATGGGAAATAGTGACTGCAACAGGGAGCAAAGGAAACAGGACAGATGGATGCTGCTGGTATCCTTTTGTTACATATTCATTTATAATTAGACGCTTGCCACTTTTTTACACTTTGTTTCTCATTATTCCTTGTATTGGGCTTTCATTTCTAACTGTCCTTGTTTTCTATCTTCCTTCAAATGAAGGTGAAAAAATTTCACTCTGCACTTCAGTACTGGTATCTTTGACTGTTTTTCTTCTTGTTATTGAAGAAATTATTCCATCATCTTCTAAAGTTATCCCGCTCATCGGAGAGTACTTGGTGTTTACCATGATATTTGTGACCTTGTCCATTGTGATCACTGTCTTTGCTATCAATATCCACCACCGCTCCTCGTCCACGCACAATGCCATGGCCCCCTGGGTTCGCAAGATATTTCTGCACAAGCTGCCCAAGCTGCTTTGCATGAGGAGCCATGTCGATAGGTACTTTGCTCAGAAGGAGGAAACAGCAAATATGAATGGATCAGATTCATCCAGGAACACCTTGGAAGCAGCTCTGGACTCCATCCGCTATATTACAAGACACGTTATGAAGGAGAATGAAGTTCGCGAGGTGGGTGTGTTAGTCCTGCTACACTGATTCTGCACAAGTGGAAATTAGAAAACCAAGTGCTTTACTGTGCAGTTGCATATTAAAGATGTGCTACAGATTTCCAGCTTTTGTACTTCACTGAAAGTTGTGTAGTTTTTTCCGCTGGGAAAAAAGTGCAAATATGGTACAATACTGAGAATATTTGGCTGATACAGTACAATTTGGGGTCTTCAAAAGTCTTTTGCTTTTTTCTAGAAGTTCTTGTCATTAGTTACGCTTGTGAGACACTTGTCTGTGACAAGAGCATGTACTGTAACTGTTCCCTACCGCACTGCTGAGATGATGGGAGAAGGAGCTCTTTTTCACTTTAATGTTGTACCCAAAGGCTATCTTGAAAAATGCTTTTGCCTTATATTTTCTGAATAAATACTGCCAAGACTCATCTTGCAGCTTTCAATTCCAAATAAAAACAGTTTCAGTGCTCTAACTTAGTTTAAATACAGGCTATAGCCATATGTTGGTCATTTTGTGCTCAGATGAAACATGGACTCAATGACTTTCTAAGTGTTCTCTTCTACCCTTTTTATTATTTATCCCTAAGTTTTATCAAAAAATATCAGAGTCTCTTTTTCGGTGTCAGAGTGCATTTGCACTTTGAATTATCCTTAATGAATGTTTATAGCATTTGTGTAAGAGCATTAGAAATCTGTTTTCCCACATGCTTTTTAAGCTAGGACCATTGGTACATCAGAGACTTAAATGCTATTTCCAGTCTAATGTAGAAGTTTGTAGAAATACAGAAGTTTGTTGTGTACTGTCTGTTTATGATAGCAAAGCCTGAGATTCTTTCAGTCTATATGGGAATTGCTGTCTTCAGAAGGCTCTGGTTGCTGAGAGTGTGTTCTCCCATATGAGACTAGGAGTAATGTGCCTTCTCAAGACTTGATTCTGACATTGTCACAAGGGATGTGGCCTAGATTTTTAATAAATGTATCTACTGTACTATTAAAGCTGTACTATCTAATAGCCCTGCATTGTATGAACAACAGAAACGTTTGCTATTAAATACATAATTTCCTGTAAATTAAGGGTTGACTGTGAGTGACAAGTAGTATTTTGTTTTTCAAGTGTAATGTTGTTACTATAAACCTTGGAAATTAATATACAGCTGACTGGGGATTCAATTGTTCTATTATTACTGGGCTCCAGAGAACATAAGCTTTAATTGTAAAAGTTGTTAATAAACACTAGACAGCTAGTGGTATTGTAGCCTTACATCTTAGGAAGCATTAGGCTTGGGAAACATGGATAGCTCCAGTTCAAATCCAAGACAATTGTTTGGCAGGGTTTTAATTTGCTTGCACAATTATATCTGCAATACTTGAAAAGCTGTGTATAGATATGAATAATTTTATCAAAAAGGAAAGTAGTTTTGAAACTACTGTGAGTAGTAGTTTCCCCAATGTATAATTCTTTGCAGCTTTCAGCAGTTTTCTATAACACAACAGCTGCTCTGTAGTAACAATTTTAATTATTTTTTTTTTATTTACTACTTGGGAGGTTTGGTTTTGACTTTCTGGTTAGTTTTTTGTTGTGGGTTGGTGGTTTTGGTTGTTTGGAGTTTTTTTACAACTTTTGCTTCCAACTCCTGCTTGGGAATTCCACATTATGATGTCATGTACCATGAATCCTCAGTATGTTAGAAAATGGCAGGCCAGTCTTATCTCTATAGATGAGGATGTTTGGTGCTTCTCAGGGTCAATTTCTGCGTCAAAATCTACACAGCTTATCAATCTTCACAGAGGGAAGCTTGCTTAACTCACAGTATAATTATAAAATATTGTTCCAGAGGGTTGTCATATGGACATGGTTGAAAAAGTGCACCTTGAAATAACTAAGAATTGCAGGATTTGGTACTGCGTTTTTACCTGTTCTTGCACACACTGACCAGCTCATGTGCTTTCTGTGTTTTAGGTTGTTGAAGACTGGAAATACATTGCTCAGGTGCTTGATCGAATGTTCTTATGGGCTTTTCTTCTGGTTTCAATAATCGGATCACTTGTGTTATTTATTCCTGTTATTCATAAATGGGCAAGTATAATAGTACCTACCCATATAGGCAGTACAAATACTTAAAATGTTTTTGGAGCCATGTCCTACTGATCTGGCTCTAAGTTTTGCAGTAGCTTTGTTTCCATGCATGTTCTTTGTAGGCATGTTTCTGGTAGAGTGAAAAAAATTCCAAAACTAGAAAATTAGGTTTATCTTAAAGCATGGCATTCCCAGGACAGATAGAAGTCGTTTTGCTTATTACCAGTCTATTGAGTTACTGCTAAGCCAGGTCAGAATTAAAAGAACCTTCTCAAGCCATGGCACTTATGATTTATCAAAAAAGCATACACTGACGCCTACTATGATACAGAAGGATTTCAATTTTTAATGATGATCACTGTGTAGTCCAATTATTAAATTACTATATAAATTGTTATACTGAGTATCAGATATTTGCAGTTACACAGTAAAGTTGCTTATCTCTATTTAGTATACAAAGGAGAATTTTCATCAGTTCTCTTCAGTGTGTTGTAGAAGTCTGAAATTTCGCCAGAGTAATTTAAAATAATAAAAATACAAGTTAAACTTCCTGTATATATAATATACAACTAAGAACAGAAATTTGGCCATGTTTGGCCTTTATAAGTTTTCAGTGGAATGTGCTGCTAAGTTTTAAAGCTTGTTAATTCTGTGATACCAACGTGATCATTTAATAAGTCTTAAAATGCCTAAAGCATGTATGTATATTGACGTCTCCATCAGCTTTGGAAAGGAAGGCAAAGGCCTGAGTTCCCAAGGTGTTTAAGTATTCTAAGGGGCTGGAACACTCAGATTTCTTTACTCTTGTCTTGATCTGAAAAGACAGGTGTCTGCCTAAGAAAGGCAGGAGCCTCCCCTGAAATGGAAAATACAAACCCCCTCCCTCCAAATTATTGTAATTTTGAAATTAAAAAGCTCTCAGGCAAAGATATGAGAATAGGAATAACAGTTCTTTACTAGGAAAACTAAAACTACAAATACAATAGTACAAACAGAAAAAAAAAACCACTGGCAGAGTCAGAATATGACCTGACACCTTGTTGGTCAGGGTGTTGGTGGCAGTCCCATTCGATGGTGGCTGCAGCCCTCCTGCAGTGACAGGTGTAGTTCTGTTGGAGCAGTGGTCCTGTAGAAGGGTGGAGTTTTCCTCTGAAGCTCCGGTGGTGGTGTAGATGGGCCTGGTCTTCCTCAGGGAATCCAGTGGAGAAGACAGCTGCTTCTCTGGGAATGCAGTGGGAAAAGGCTGCCACTAGTCTTCCAAATTCCAGATTATGTCCAGGTAGGAATGCTTGGCTTCTCCCTCTGGGCGGAGCATCTCCCAAAGGGATGATGTAATTTTATCAGCCATGCAGTGACACTCAGTGGCCCATTAACAGAAGATAATTTCCCTGAGGGAGGATTGGTTGTGGAAGAGATAAAGGAAAAACTGCCCAATTAATAGAAGATAACTGCCCCACCTCTAACAGATGGAAATAGAATACACACTTATCTTATAACACAGGACAGCTCTTGATGAAGAATTTGATACAGTATGTGAGTTTGTAGACGTGTTCATTATTTCCTGTCTTTGGGTGTTTCTCAGAATTAAGATTTTAAACACAGGCAGAAGGAATTTGTGGAGCATGTTTCTGAAGGAAATTGGTTATAAATTAATAAGCTGTGGAACCAAATGGAGATGATTAATGATTTTCACATTTGTTTAACTGAAGAGATCCACCTTGGATTAGTTCTTTCACTTAAAAAAACCATATGTAACTCTAAGCAGCAAGGACTTCAAGTTTTCTGTATTTCCTTTTTCCTAAGATCATTGAAAACAAACTTGCAATTTTTCAATTATTCCATTAAAATACATTCTTTACACTGATTCAAATGCCACCTTTCCTTCTTTCTAAATAGCTTTATTTCTGGAAAAGGCTCTAAAATAGTTGGATGTTTATCTACACTAAAGGTTTTTCAGTGTTATTCATAATATAATTGCATCCTGTAGGCCTAATACAGTAGAGCAGGCTAGAGCAAATCTTAGGAAGTTTTTGTTTGCTTAAATTACTACATGAATAATAACATATTTAGGTGAGAAGTTTTAATGTAAACTGTGGTATCTTCAATAATTTTAAGTTTTTATAGTGATTATAATTTTGAACAACAGATATATATTTCTCCCACACCCCCTCCCAGATCTCCTTTAGAAAAGCCCTGCATTGATTATAATAGTGATTATTTATGTCATTATTTATGTATAATTGAAAATTTATTTCAGAATGTTTTAATCTGCAGGACATTCTTGGCATTCTTGGTTTTGTGTAGCTTTTAAAGGCTGACAGGTAGGGAAATTATATTGGGCAGACCTTTTTTCTTTTTCTTTTTTTTTTTCTTTTTTTAATAACAGAGTTACTCTTCTTCAGTTCCACAATTACATCTGACATTGGATATCTATGTTTCCTCTATTCCCATCATAACTTTAAAGGTGAATTTGCAAAGATTATCTGTTTTAATTCATTAGTATAAGAGCTTCTCAGTATTACTGAGGTTAAACCATGCATCCATGTCTTCCTCTGTGTGCAAGTTGCAGAAATACTTCAGATAGCTTGTTTCCTCTTCAAATACAACATTTCTTTTTAAAGTCTTCCATAGGTTTGAATTACTGACATTTACTTGTAGAGAAAGCAAAGTGAGTACAACTGTAGATTAGATATATATCTTATTTTTTTACCTCTCCATTTCATCCTTTTCCCCTTGTTAAATGATGTCTCCAGGCTGCTCAGTTACATCATGATGGGCAGCACATTGCCCAGTGGAGTCACTCACTTTATTGTAGTAACTCACAGATTTTGCAAATGCATGAATTTCTTTTAGTCTGTAATGATGGATTCAGATAACATAGCTGACACTGGAATCTTTGGGGTCTTCTGCTTATCAGGTGTGTCTGAAACAAAAGAATGTTAATATACTCAGAAGCATGGACTTTTACTTCTGTAACTTACTGCTGAATGTATTGAACTATAGGTAATACTACCTTATATAGATTTCTGTCACTCGCTCAGAATAAATAAAAAAAAAGGCGCAATTTTCAACAGTTTGATTCTCTTTATTTTCATAAATGTTATATCACTTGATACACTGTATTTCCACAAAATTTTCGGTTTGGTACAGAGAGAACAGTTCATGTTTTTACAAAATATCTGATTACAGTGTTTTGTTGCATTCTTTATTCATGCTCTTAAATAATCTGCAGTTACTGATTAAAAAAAAAATGAGAGAAGATACATATGCCTAAGCAACAATTTTAGCACACTTTACAGAACTATTTTTGTCTACCTGCCTTCCCTTGGCATGAAACACTTCACTACATCAGGATGCCTCTGTATCCAAACTACCCTGTCAGAGTATTTTGATCCTTTGCATCACTTGCAGAGTGCCTTATTGTGTGTTTTACATGTACATGGTTCTAAACATCATTAGGTTTGAGCAGCTTTTTTCCTCACAGCCTTCACATACTTTGCAGTCTGGGGATACACAGAGTTTACTTTATGGCTGCTTTATTACCATCATCTATTATTTACCTATTTGTTCCCCTTTTGTAATGAACCTCTCCTCGGTCCTTACTTGCCACTGTGTGGGTGAGTTTGCACAGCAGGTGGCAATGTCTGCATTCCAGCCATTTGGTAATTGTGCTTCCCACCGTTCTGTCCTTGTGAGGGTATTCATGGAACTCGCTATTAACTCCTTCCAGAAGATCCTGTCGTGCTCTGAAGAGGCTTGGCGCCAGACTACAAAACAAACCTAATAGCCCAAAGCATTCAACCCATCTTGACTTTCCAAATACTCATGTAATTTTCCGTTTCTTTATTAACCCCTTCTTAAATCATTCCTATAAAGTTTAATGTATTGCCTCCATCTTCTCCAGTTATTGCAGGAAGTAGCTGTAAAGCATAGCTTGTATTACTTTGAGATTAGCTGTCGTAAAGGTTCCAAATAATTTCTTTTTCTGCATTTTGAACAAAGCTGGCTTGGTCAAGCAAAGTTGAAGCCAAGAGAGATCCTTGTTCTACTACACGTGGAAGAGACATGAGGTGCTGGGAGGGGGATGCAGAGTTGGTTGGCAGTTTTATTTGATTTCACAACGTTTTATTTAAGTTTTACATTTCATCTCCAGCCATCAGAGGTTGTAAAAACAATCCTGCTGTTCCTAGAATACATACCAGGATGAAAACCCATAGAAAAATACGATCAATTACCATGGCAACATATTTCCAATCATCCTGAATCTGAAAAGAAAAAAAAAGAATAGCAAGTTGGCATGTTTATTAGCAAGTTGGCAGGATATTTCTAATCATCCTGAATCTGAAAAGAAAAAAAAAGAATAGCAAGTTGGCATGTTTATTAGGTGAATAAGTTGCATTAGCAATAACACTATTTCATGTAAGAAGCACAATTTTTTTTGTATGTAGATATCCTTATGAATATCTACAACTTACACATCTGTTTTCACTGACAAATGAATTCATCTTGAAGAAACTTTATTTGAATATGCTCTTTGGAGCAAAGCCAAAAGCTGCTGCATCAAATCCAAAAGTTTGTTCACCAAGACATGAGGAGACACAACTTCTCTATTCCAAAAATGAAAGTGTAAAGCTTTACATTCTTAGATGAACATGTTTGTCCAGAAAACGTTACTGAAACAGACTGCTCCTACTGGCCTTTAGGTAGTATGTAAGAAGCAAAGATCAATTGGTACTTTATTATGTAATACTGAAATTTGACTGTTTTCATGCATGATGTAAAATTCATCTCTGTACCTTTCATGTAAGAAGGGAACCAAGTTTCAAAAAAACCTGATTTTTCTAATTTTCTTTTTTTTACAGTGAATTTTATAGCAAGAGTGACAATGAAGTATTCTATATGTTAAATATTAATAGTAACTCGGTGATCATTTTAGTTACTATTGAGATTACAATTCACTTTTTTTATTTTCTTCAATAATGATAAGAAATGAGTAATGCATTTGTTGTTTTGAAATTTGTTATTTTTAGCTTAGAACTTTGTTAAGGGAAACTTAAAAACCCAAAGCAACTCTGTATTTTCTGTACCAACTAAGTCTAAATAGACTTCTGATTTCAGTATAAACAAAGTGAAGTTAGAATGAAGTGCCATAGTTTGGGGATTTTAAAACTGTGATGGTATGGCTACTGCTCATAGATGTTTGAGGAATATGGCAGGGAAAAACCTTTTCATTTTTTTTCCCCTTTATTGTATTAAGATGCAACTTTATGAAAGATGCTGGTCCCTGCCTTGCAGTAGTTGCCTCATTTAGCTACAGCACTTTACTCTGCAGCAGCAACAGAATGAGCACCATCATCACTGTGAGGGACACTCACTCTTACATTTCTGTTGTTGATGGTAAGCTGTGGGAGGGAAAATGTAACTTTCTAAACGTCATAGGGTCGGCAAGTTCCACTATTAAGATGATAACTTGGAAAATCCTAACTTCAATTCTCATGGAATGGGTGCTTTGGTATGTTCCCCTAGCAGTGGTTACCTTAACGTGCCTCAGTCAGTATATATACTGTCAATAAAGAGATCACTGTGCAGCAGAGCTGCTTCTCAGTTATATAAGTTCAAAATTGCACATATTTGTAATACAGCTTGTGTAATTTACTTGCATAAAATAATGGTCTCTTTTATATTTTTTGTCTGAGATCTTTTTCTTACCAAACACTCTAATGAAAAAAGGTATCTGCAGTTTGAGTAACAGTAAAATATGTTCTTACCTCTTTTGCTTCATTCTGCATTTTCATATTTTCTGCAATGTATTTCACACTTTCAATAGCATCTCTCATTTCTGGTGACAGAACTGAAAATGAAAGCATAGGATCTACAGACTCAGAGCTTGAACTTCTAGTGAGATTGCCACTGAAATCCGAGAACTTTGTGCGCTGATACTGACAGCAGCTGCACGCCATATCTTGACAAACAAAGCCATCTTTGCAGCATTTGGTTTCAGAACCGTTGATGCAATTTAAGTTTGAAAACTCAGAAGTGAATAATGGTTTTGGCTTCTGATTATTTTCTTCATCACTGGCAGGCCTTGTCATGAACATGATCCGGGGAAGTAAGTTCAAGAAAATGGTTCTCACCCACACGGGCATTGTGTGTGTCTTGGGTGTTCTGTAGTGCACATTGAGTACAAATACTGTAATGACAATCGAGAGAGTTACAAATATCATGGTGAAAAGGAGGTATTCCCCAATAAGGGGAATTACCAGGGAAGTAGAAGGTATGGTTTCTGTGATAACAAGAAGGAACACTGTTAAAGAGAGAAGCACGGATATGCAGAGTGTCACCTTCTCGCCACAGTCTGAGGGCAAATAGAAAACTAATACAGTCAGAAAAGAAATCAGCAGACAAGGAATAATCATATTGATAGTGTAAAATAAAGGTAAACGCCTAATGTAAAGAGAATATGTGATGTCTGGATATATCTCTTCGCAACAGTTGTATTTGATGTCATGTTTATACCCAGGAGCTTTAATTATAGCCCATTCTCCGCTCTCCCAGTAATCTTTCAGGTTCATTGTAGAGCCAATTAGAACTAAGTCAATTTTGGCTTTGTCGTAAGACCAGGAACCAAACTTCATGGTGCAGTTCTGATAATCAAATGGGAAGTAGGTTACATCTATTTTACATGAACTTTTAAATATAGCTGGAGGTATCCAGGTCACATCACCTGTGTATTTTAAAAGGGCCTTTGTCTTGTCATCAACCTGGAAATCCCCAACTGCACTGTAAAGCAAGTAAAAATAACAAAAATTAGAATTATCTACTCCAGGTAGTTTCATACATTCAGATCATATACATTAACTCCCTAATCTGTTTTGGGGAAGTCAGCCATTACTTGTTTACTTGGAGCTGAATTGCTCATGCAAGACTGGGTTAGTGACCGTCATAAATTCACATGCTAAAACTGAAACAAATCAGTCTATTAACTCACCAGGGAGGAGTTGAAAGCAAATGCTTATTAATAGCATGGCTTGGTGCAATCAGTATTCAAAATGGCAAATAACAGATTGCAAATGGCAGTCTGACTAGCTGAGCCTTGTAGGCCCCTTCCAAGTGAATTATTTCATTCTACTCTATTCTAGATTGATCAAGCACATCAGAACTCAAGGGGTGATAAGGATATTAGTGGTATTTCCACCTCTTCTGTGGACAGTGCAGTAGTAACTATGGAAGGAGGGATTAGGGTTGGGGTGTATCTTTGCATAAGGAGTGTATTTGGTAAGAGGTCTTTTTAAGTCCCACTTTGCTAACTTATATGATCCAGTTGAGTCTATGAAAAAGTAAAATTGAAGGGTAATTTGAAGTTTTAAGACCCCAGTTAGAAAAGGAGCATCATTACTGTTGATCCATAGATCTGAGTTTTGGATCTATGTAGCTGAGTCCATTTCTATGAGAATTGCCTTCTTACAGATCCATTTAGTTATGGTTTGGGTCTTTATAGTCTCGGAAACTGACTTCCAAAGTAAACTTTATCTGTGGCCTTTATTTGTCAAAGGTGTCAAATTGTGAATTCGACTGCTAAAAAGCTAGAATTTGCATTCCTTTCAGTTAAACTTGTGACTTGCAGGAGCTCATAAAGGGGAAAAGCCAAGTTCACTTTGGCCTGCTCTCCTGCAGCCCCAGGTTAGAGCTGGCTCCTGCCCAGCGATGCTGACATAGCTGGCATGAAGGTGAGAACAGCAATGGGGGGATGCAGGACACAGGTGTGTTGAAAAGCAGATTTTCAGTGCATTCTGTGAACTTGCTGCTGATTTTTTTAGAGCTGGTAACATCACCCCTCTCTCCCTGAATTAAGAAGTTAATTATGCAAGAGCCTTACTTGTTATATAAAACAATATCTGGCTTCCAGATCTGGCCAGATGGAACTCGGATGAATTCAGCACCTCCATAGTCTGCTGGATTCCACCGAAGCTTGTAATCATTCCAGATCTAATTATGGTAGAAATTAGTCTGTGTTAGGTTTGTGAAGAAACTGAAATTCAGTGGACTAGATCTGAACCAAGTGCTGTCATATCACTTTCTGGGTTGATTTATTTTGGATACTACAGTGTTTAGATGTTTCTTTAACAAACACATATGTGTGGTGTTTGTTCGTATGCAGATTGTAAGTGGGCGTAGATATCTAGACCTTATACCCATACATGACTTCAATATATGTGACGGTCCCAGGAATGCCTACTCAGTAGCTGGAACAAGCTGAAAGAAGGAATGAGACACTCTCTGATTTTCAGAAAGTTAGGATTGTAATAATAACTTTGATCTCAAAGAAAACGGGTATCTGTGGAACAGTGAAAACAAGTTCTTGGAGGCTGGTGGTGCAAGTCGTGAGCATCAATTGAGGGACTGGGTCAGAGGGAGCTTCAGCGTGTTATGGCTCAGGTAACAGCCTTTGTCACTAGCCCTTGTTAAACCCCATTTTAACGAACTTGAATATCAAGCTGAAGGTGGGAACTAAGTTGGTTACTAAGCTGACTGCATCACTGAGTAACTGCATTTTTAAAAAGCCTTTTTAACATGAAATACACATTTTTTGTTTGTTGTCACTTTTCGGGAGCTAACCAGCACCAAGTGGTGCTGTGCGGGACCTCCGTGCCAACGTGCTTCCCTTGCGTTAGTGTCTGCCAAGGCAACGATTTGGAAGTCTCCAGAACAAAAATCTTGTATTTAGCGACTGCAGTAAGTGTAGCCGCCTTCCTCTCCTCTCCTCCCGTCCCTTCCCTCCCCGTCCCCGCTCCTCCGCTGCCGTTCTGTCCCCACCTGCCGGGCGGTGCGGCGGCCGCTGGGGGGCAGCAGCGCCCGGGAGAAGGGCTCGGGCGGCGCCGCCGGCGCGGAGCTGGGGAGCCCGCTCTGCTAGCCCGGGGGAGCCCGCTTTGCTGGTCCGGGATGCTGTCCTGGGCTGCTCTACCGGCACCCTGTCCAGGGATGCTGGCCCGGGATGCGTCTGTGCCCCGAGGGACCCGAGCCTGGCGCCGGCCCCGAAACCCGGTGCTCCCGGGGCCCGCAGACGTCTCGCTGGGCGGGCGGCTCGGGTCGCCCCAGGTCGGGACGCCTCGGCGGAGCGGGGAACACTCCCGCGCCGGAGGGGCAGTGAGCCGGTGCCGTCTGGGCTGTCACTGAGCGCTACTTACGTGCTTCAGCCACAAGTTGGTTTCCATTATCTGGTTGACTTCGTCCTGGAAAAGAGAGGGGTGTCGGGCGAAGCGCCGGCCCTGCCGGGTTGCCCGGCGGGGCGGTACTCACCACCTTCACCAGCTGCGACATGGACACCTCGAACTGGATGATGACGGGGTCCGAGACGTTCTTGACGGGCCGTACGAATTGGTTGTAGCTCTCGAAGAGGGCCGCATAGAGCCGGTGCTCGGCCTCGGAGCCGCCGCAGCCTGCGGAGGGCACGGGGTGAGCTCCGGGCCAGCCCCGTGCGGGGCCGGGCCGCCCCAGTGCTGCCCTGGTGCTGCCCTGACCGCTCAGCGTGGCCAGGCGCCGGGCAGAGCCCCTAAGCGGGGAGCAGTGTGCCCCTAAGCTCCTAAGCGGGGAGCAGTGTGCCATGGGGGCACTCGCTTGGGCTGCAAGGAGAGCAGTGAAAGGTAACGCTATGACAGAGGTTTTCTAAAACACGTCTGCAAATGAGCTAAAGAAGTAGTTTCGGGGAATTACTGAGGAACTAGGGGTGCAAAAGCCCTTTCGCCTCACAGTCCCAGTCCCCCAGACCTGGCAAAGCCACAGGGCCGTGGAGCAAGGAAAGGGAATATGTAGCCCCACAGACCAGGCCTCTGGTAAGGGGTAAAAAGGCCTGGCAATAGGAGGAATCCCAGGAAATGGGAAGTCTGCTTTGCAGCGTGAGTCATGATTGCATGATTACATGAGGATAACAGCCTGCTTCTTAACATATTAAAAAAATAAAAAGGATTAAAATTTGATTAACTGTTACATTCAAAGACTTTTCAGCACACTCAACTAATTACTCCTTTATTATTTTAAGTAGATTTTATTTATAATAGATACCTGTTGTCCTTTTGCCACTCATAAAGGCAGTTCATCGTATCCTGTGGCCAACAAGAAAAGCTGCAAACTGAAATTCTTAAACAACAAGGTACATCACTTCAGGATGAAGTGCAAGACCCTGTATTTTACACTGCCATTTTACTATCAAACTATCTAGTCAATCACCATCCTGACACTGTTAGAAGCCAGTGGTCTTTTACTTTTAGAGGGCTATCTCTTAAACTCTCTTCTGGACAACACATGTTCATGAATTCCAATTGAAACACCCAAAAAAGTGTTTTGTCATTAATGTATAGCACTATGCAAATTTGGCAGAGGCACAAACTGAAGTCCGTTGAACACATTCTACAGTTCCTTTCAAACAGAAATATGGATATATATGCAATGTGAATATTTGCAAGGACATGTTTGTTTTCTGTTTTTTAGTAGAGAAAGAGGGGAGGCAGAATTATCTGTAGGTGACAGACTACACAAAGCAGGTGTTACTTTTGAATCTGTGAGACCTCACCTCTCCCTAAGACAAGGGTTTCCCTCATATGAAACTATTCAGCTAAAAGGTCTTTTATTTGCTTTTGGTTTTGTTTGGTTGATTTTAACCCCTTGTGCCTTCTCTTATTCACTTGGAGTGCAATTTTGTTTTCAGAGCGGTGAAATCATTCAAGCCAACTTGCTAATTAAAAAATGAACACTTTTTAACTGCTAGTCTTGCCCATATTATTTCTTGATATCTTCTATCTCTTAGATTG
Organism: Irena cyanogastra; assembly: GCA_013397155.1. NCBI lineage: Eukaryota > Metazoa > Chordata > Aves > Passeriformes > Irenidae > Irena > Irena cyanogastra. The sequence goes on along the minus strand of VWZV01000394.1, from coordinate 438,512 downwards.
AGATTTCCTGGAATAAATACCCACCAATCTTTTAGGTAAATAATTTTAAATCTAGAGCTTAACAACTATTATAGTCAATCCCAAACTGCCAGGCTTTTTACATGTTACCAGCACTCTAATTAAATCCACTGTTTCCAGAGAAGTGCATTCATGTGGTTTCTTTGTTTAACTATTTTGTGCTTTCCATATTTGCAGAGAGAAGACATGCTGTTTGCAGCACATACTTAGAGCTCTTTAATGTTGTCACTTTCTTGTCTTCTCTGCAATATGTGAAACCACACCTTTATGTGTGAGATGCTTTTCCTTCATGTTAAAATGGCTTTATGTGTCCTGTTTGGCATCTTTAACCAGGACTACTTAACTACTTTGCAAGGATAANCCCCCCCAACTGAACAACAAGCTATGTAACAGAAAGAGCTGTACCACAGTTCTGTACATTTGCCCCTTAGGTTGGAGAGCACTTCTGCACTTCTTAAAAATAATTTGCACCAAAACCATCTCCTGCTCCCCTTTTCAACCGTCCCTTCACCATCAAAGAATAACAAATTAAGGATCACTCACCTTGACAGAGAAAGCAAACAGCAGCAGATAGAAAGAGAGTGTTCAGGCTCTCCATGGCGTTATGGATTACTGCCTGTGGACAGAGGCTGTGGAGGACAAGCTTCACTGCTAGGACTGTAGGAGCACAGGGAGCAGGGAGGGCTCGGCTCCTGCGATGCGTGAAATGCCTGCAAGCAGCAGCCGCCAGGACCCTGAGCGCAGCTCTGCGCACTGAGCTCCCATTAGCTTTGCTGTGCTGCCCCCTTTCAAGCTACTCAGGCTGTCAGAGCTTTGGAAACGGCAAACAAAGTGCAGGAAAAACAGGTCTTATTGTAGGCAAAGAGCAGTCTTCTGGCACAGATAGTGGGCAAGAGTCCTTAAAATGGTACATAAATGAGCCTGGTAATCTGACAACACTGAAGAGTTTTCCAGTCAGCTGCTATACAGGATCCTTATCTATCAGAAGCTCATGCCAATCTGCTAGGGGAAGTTTAATTAATACAAATCTTGTAATTGAATTGTTGTGAAATGAATATCAACATTAGGGATGCCTGATTTAGCAGTGAACTGAGATCATGGGACCTGATTTTCAATTATGTTGTTGAGGATTTTTTCCTGCTTGTGTCTAATCTCACAAGAGCATGTGCTGGGTGCTTGACCATGTAAAAAGGATGTGCTATTCCCAAGGAGTAATTAAAGGCATATACAATTGGTGGGATCTGAGCCCAGAGCGGTAAACATAGCAACTGGGATCTGGCAAGAATCTGGGGGCTTTGAATGGAAATCAAACTTGACCAAACCCTTGAGAATAACTGTCTTTGGACCATTCCTATTTTGTAGATTAGAAAGGTGAAATTTGAGAAGGAGAATACGAGCGCAGGATCCCAACTTGATTCCACAAAACCTTATTGTTCATGGGAAAGGACATGAGAAAGAAGGAGGAGCTGTTTGACGTTCAACCATAAGATCGTGATTTTCACAGTGAGGCAATTTCCAGGTGCCTATCAGCTTCCTTGTTAACTTACATGTCGCCTTTTGCACTACCCTCCCCATCTGGAATGACCAGGTGATGCAAGGCACATGCAGTGGTTGTTGTACACATCTGTGTAAAAGGAGGAAGGGCAGAGAGAAAAGTATGGGATTCTACCCTCATTTTTAGAACCGATGAGAAGGAAGCCCTGTGGGCTTCACTGTCTGCCCTTAGGGAAGGATAAGCAGTGACCTCCTTTGATGCTGTGTTAAGAGGTAGCAGTGGGAGAAAGAGCACCAGACTGGGTTCAGTTCTTGGCACTGAGCTTGTTTATCCTGTTAGCCCTATCATTCACTTTGTCCCCAGACACATGCTCTTATGATAATTTCTGTAATTCTATTAGCGTGGAGGAAATAGGCTTTACTGACTATTTGATTTTTTTTTTTTCCAGAGAACTCAGCTGCTTGGTCTTTTACCTTAACCCTTTGTGGATACTTTTGACTTTGCATTTCCAGGGCATTGAGGCTAAATGTTTTCCCTTTCTCTCTCCTTGCTATAAGCAGCATTATAACTAAGAATTTTGTTTGTTCTTTTTAATCCCAACTAGAAATTAGTTAAAACATCAAAGATCAGACCATAATCGGTGTTCCCCAAAAGTCAATGTTTAACCTGAATGATTTGGAAAGACTGATCTGCAGAGGAAGCGGAGATATCAAGAGATATAGGTGTTTTAGCTTAATTTGCCTAATTACTGAAATTTTCAGTGGTGTTTGTATGGCACAGATATTTTGTTTCTAACATCCTATGCTGTATCTCCTGGTGAAATCAGCTCAGAATTGTGGTAGAATTATTTTTATGGCTGGGGAGGGTGATGTGATGAGAACACGTCACCATGACTGCATTGCAGAACTACATAGAAGAAGAATTTGTATGGGTAGGGGGAAGCTGATCTACCCAGGAAGATCTGCAGTAACAAACTATGCAGCCTTTGTTTTTTAATAAGCATGTTCTATTAGAGGGGTTTTGCTTTGTTAAGATTTGTTAAGATCAAATCTTAACTCAGGTGATGAAGAAAAAGAATATTTTCCCACCTTTGGTCTGGGGTATTGATGCTCCCAGTTGTTCCCAGTTTGCTGTGGCTGCAGGGGTGCATAAAGAGTCCCCAGTAAACTCATCTGAGTGCAGGTGGTGAGTGGTGGTGTTGGAATTTCTACATGTTCTGATGGAAGGCAAGATTGGTTCAGGATTAAAGAGTTTTGTAATGGTAGGGAACGGAGAGAAACCAAACAGAGGTTTTTCCTCACTGGTAGGGAAGCAAAGACTTGTAGCATACTACCACAGAAAAACAATTTTAGTGTAAAATACATTCTGAATGTCCACTTTTTTTTTTTTTTAATGGAAAGCATTATGGTAAAACCCCTGAAAAGTAGAAATGTTGATGTTTATTTTGTTCAATGAGCTGGGACATTATCATACTGGTATTTGCCTGCAAGAAGACATTTTTGATATTTCCTTTTCTCCAGTCTTTTAGTTTTAAAATTTTGCCAAAAAATAAAAGCAGAAAACCCTGTAATTCTTCTACAAGCTAAACTGGGAGCAGTTCTATCTACTATGTAGGTGGAGCTGCTGAGGGTTAGGCAAAAATAGCATTTGCCAATTGGAAAATGCAGTTTTAGAAGGTCAGATTTTTCAGAATTTTAGGACTTAGGGTGAAATTTTTCATTCTGAAGTTTGCTATGGATTAAATTATATCTGGAAATGCTGAAGATACAGGAGTGGTTTCCAAGAACATAACTAGGAAGAGTATATTGTTTCACTCACGATTAAAAAGGAGTCAGGAGGACACAGTGTATGAAAAGCACTAGAGCCCACCGTTTCCTGGATGAGGAACTCTGCTTCTGCAGGGATCTCCCCGGGGCCAGCAATGTGCCTCTTGAAAGCTTTTTCTGGGTTTGTCAAGTCTGAGGCCTTCATCTGCCTGGACTCTGTGATAGCTGCTAACTGAGCTGCCAAATCCATTCTAAAACTTTTGTCCATGCTAAGGATAATTCAGCTGAAGGCTGCAGTTACAGAGCCAAGCATTATCAGTCTTTACTGCTCGTAGAGATAAGGCCAATTCTGAGATGGGAGCACCTGGGGCCTCATTTCAGTTGCAATCAGGCAGGGAGGGGGAGGATAAGAGGGGGATGGGTAGGAGAGTGATGAGGGTAAGAGTGGGACAGAGCCCAAAGTGCTGTTGATGCTGGGTGAAAACAACAGGAAGGGGTCTGTGCTCTGCACAGGCCCGTGTCAGCCAGGGGGGCTGCAGCTGCTTTGCTGCATCCATGGCTGCTTGGCTGGGTGAGTCCTTCTCCCTCCTGCCCTGAAGGAATGTGCAGCAGCTCTTACAGTTTGTAAGTCTGCACTGCCTCTTCAAGATCCCCTGTTCAGGGTTATTTTGGTATTTAAAGGGCCTTCACCTTTACACTGCCTGCACAGAGCTGGCACCTTCTCTGGCTTCCCTGTGCCTTCTCTGTAAGCAGAAAAGGCTGTTCAGCTGCTGGGGCAGTGTGTGCACCTGTGGTTGGGATGTAGCCTAACACACAGCAGCATCTCCTTGCCTGGGGAAGGCACCGCTCTGCTCCCGGGGCTGTCCGTGCCCCATCTCACCTCACAGCTGTTGTTACAATTGCCGGTAGAGGAGTAGCTCTACTGTCTAGTTCTGAAAGGGAGAAGGAAACACTTGAGGCGAGGAAAGCCTGTTTGACCCATTTAAACTTTACACCACTCACCGGTCACCATGGGAGTGTCCAGAATAGTTAAGGTTTGGAGAGACGGCCAGAGGCTACCCCCTCTACGAGAGGAGGGTGCGGTGATCCCAGGGTGTACCTGCATCAGTAGGGCAGGCAGTGCTACAGCTATCCCTCACCACCCTGCCCTGTCTGTGTGAGGGACACAGTTACAGCGCTTAGAGGAAGGGGAATGGAAGGGAGAGTGACAGTGTGAACCCTTCCTTCTTCTGAGGTGGGGCTGAAGACAGCCTCACCCACCCCACTTGTGATACTTTTCCCCCATCTCCTTCTCAGACTGCTGGGCACCCGGCCCTGCTCAGCCCCTGAGGAGCCCCCCCAGGCCTCAGGGTTGGAGGGGTTCAGCCACAGGCTGGGAGGGGGTGAATGCAGTCCTGCAGCTGCTCAGAGCAATGGCAAAGGTGTGGATGCAGCTGTTTTGGCAGAGCTAGATCTATGTGCTTATCTGAGGCTGCCTGGGAATGGCAATCTAGGTGGAAATGTAGCTTGGTCTTGATGAAGACAAGTAGAGCTGGAACTGTCTTCAGCTGTGGCTTGTTGAAGAACACAGGTTTAGATGTCACCTGGGACAGGTGAGCCTCAAATCCCCTTCAGAAGTAATAGTAGATTTCAAGTTTGTTCAGCAGGCGTTAGTTGTACTTACCAATGGTTGGTACAATTGTTGTGTGTCCTCACAGCACACCAAGGAAAAACTGAGATTGGTTTAACTTGATAAATGCCAGGAGCCCACTTCTCTTTTTGCAGGTTACCTGGAACAAACTGTGGTGGGATTGTCCTGTGATGGGAGTCTAGGGCCTCAGTCTGTCCTTTGCCAAAGACTTTAAGACTCTGCTTGCATCCCTAGCTGATTTTTTGAGGGTTGTACTGAAACCTCTCCAGAAAAACACACAGGTCTGTGTGTGCTCACGTGTCCTCTCATTCTTGCTGCCTTTCACTGTTGTCTTCTCCCATTGTTTTCCTGTGCTAGTAGCCTTATGCTCATTAAAGTGTGTTTTGCCCCAGATACATCAGCTGTTAAACTTGCAGGAAATTTGAGGACTAAATCTATATAAAGGAAAATTTTATGTTTTATTTATATTTCATCATCAAACAGAGTATTATGTACATGTTAGTTTATCATACATTAATTTGGCCATTGTTGATCCATCAGCTACCAGAGATGGCAAGGTGAGAAACCTTTCAGTGGTTACCTCAGAAGTGTTTCTGTTTCTCAGTTCAGATGTAAGTATCAAACCTGCTTGCAAAGCTCTTTATAAATCAGATGTAGATAGTTCTGATGCATTTGAAGGAAATAAATTTCACAGCAGTACCTTCTTTGTAATAGGGAAATTGCAGTACTCTAAGGAAAGAAAATATCCTTCCTAAGGCAATATATTTAAAATACCTAATAATAAGATGATGATGATGATGGTGGGATGATATCTTGTACAGTAAAAATCTTTCACTGTAATGTTCAGACTTCAAATAATTGAAAAAAGGGCAAGATATCACCAGAAGTACTGGACTCACTGGAAAAAAAAACCAGTTTTCTCTTTGTTTTTCTTTTTTCCTACCCCAGTAAGTCAAGTTCTACTTCCCTTTTTCCCTGTTCTAAGGGATGTAAGTGCAACTCACTTGGCACCTCTGTGGAGTTAACAAAGGGGAACTGGGAGCAAAATGAGACCAAATGTCTGTGTAAGTACTGGCAATTTTAAGTAATAGCTAAGGGTTTGTGGCAGCAGTGTGGTTTTGAAAAAGTGGTTGCAGAAATAATCCAACAGTCCCCAGGACACAAACAAGGACAAATATCCAGAGAAATAGCCTGTCCACTACCATGGCAACATACTTCCAATCTTCAATGACCTGGAAGAAAAAGCCAATTAAAGATATTAGCAATTTGTCATATTCTTTTGGTCTTCCTCTTGCTAATGCTGGGTTTTTGTCTATCAAAATAAAATGAAACTGATCTCAAGGTTCAGAGAATAAACTGGCTTTAGGCTTGGGAAGGGATTTTTCTCCTACAACCTGTCTGAGCAGTGGAGAAAAATACAGTAAATATTTCTTAGCTTTCTTGGATACATCAGATACTGAGTGTGGCTGCCTGGTGTGGTGCCAGCCCTGAAGGACCCACACTATAATCCAATAAAGGAAATTTTTTTCTTCAATTTTAGTTTGTAAATGCTATTAATCTCAGTGGGCAAAAATAGAGGGTTTACTGTTGTTAAATAAGGTTAGCTTCAGAGTTCTTTTCTTATCAGCAGTCATCTTATTCATGGGGTTTAATGCATATTAATACTGTTGCTTTTATTAAAATCTCTTTTTGCTCTGCATGTGTTGTCTGTGAAAGTCATGGCCTTAGATTTTGTCTCAGACTGAAATGACTAATTGGGCTATTATTGTAAAGGGGAAATATATCAATCTTCATTTGCATCTCAGGAATAATTTTTCCTCTTTCATTGATTCTGGTTACACAGGGAATGTGTTATATCAGTGACTTTATCATCCTTGTCAGTGGAATCATATCAGATATTAGAACATTACATATTTTTCCTTTGGTGCAGACTTTTAATTCCCACTGCTGCTAATGGGGGTTGAATGCTTCTGCAGTCAGAACATATAAATGTACATGAACAGTTTTTATCAGACCGTTGTGATGAGGGAAGGAAGCAGAGAATAAAGTTATGAATCTAGAAAAATTGTATGTAATATCAGAGGACCCAATGTGAAAAGCAGTAAGTGGATTTTCAATATATAAAATGCTCTTGAAAATTGTTCTTACTATCAAGTGAAAGCTTTGTAGATCCTTTAGCGTGCAACATATCCTTGCAAGAATTTCTGAGCTATTAAAAAACCTTTTCCTGTACTATGAAGTTGGCTTCTGTTCAGTCAGTTTCAATGTTTACAAGCTCATGTCTAATGTTAATAGCTGAACTTCTTTATTTATATTGACAGTAATTTCAGTTAATAGAAAACATGAACTACACAGCAGCATGCTCCTCTAGGGACTGCTGCAAGATCAGAAACCAGACTTTATTTAATCTGCTTGGCTGAGGGAGGGGAAGCACAACAGGAATAGAGAACCTGGAGTTTCACTGTGGTCTGGATTAGAGAGAGGACAATGGAAGCTATGAGGATGATTTTTCCCAACTCTGGGAGCTTGTCTAAAAAAAACCTGTGACCCACCCGAGTTTTCCAAGCATTATTCACAGAGTGTGTCTGTCAGCTCTATTGTGCTAGCTAGTGGCTTGTGAGCAGGGCAGGGGAATGGAGCAGCAGCAGCACAGCTTAAATAAAGTGTTTCTCTTAACCAGTAATGAGTCTGGTATATATATAAATAACTCAAATGAAAGAAGTGTCAGCTCTGCTGAGGTTTTTAATCCTACCCATGGTGTTTGCCATAAACAGACAGGTGTCTTAGTCTAGAGAGGGTGTTTGCAAAGGGCTTCTACCAATTTTGCTAAATCCTCCTGCTGTGCTCGGTTAGGTAAATAAATGCATGAGCTGCAGGTATGTTGTTTCTGATTAACTTGGCCTGGCCATGGATCGAATCACAGTCTTACTGCTTCACAATGGTGAAAAATACTCTATTTCTAACCCGGAACTGAATATTGTTGTCTTCCCCTGCCAATCACCATTTGACTCTGACAACAAATCTTTTTAAAGAGTGCTGGGCAATCAGCAAACTCTTTTTGTAGAAATAGCCATGTTATTTATCAGGAGAGCATTTGCTGCTACCAAATTGCTGTTCATTAATGGCATAAATTATTTCCTCTTATGACCTGTATCTAGAATCTCTCTAAAGTCTTGAAAATAGCTAGAGAGTTCAAATATACTTTCTGAGGAAGAGCATGTTACAGAGGAGGACAGGAGGTGAAGTTTGGAAGGACAGGGATTTCTCATTTTTACTTACACTCTGGTCGTTGTCATCACTTTTCATGTGCTCTGCTATAAAACTGACTCCATCAATTGCTTCTTGCACTTCAGGAGAAAATTTCGCACCTGTTCTTAACCTAAAATCTCGATGACTGCTGACATTGTCAGGTGTCTCAGAGACTTTCATATCATATCTTTTGGCAGAAGCTGTATTCAAAAAATAGGTAGAGTTCTTGTAGAAGTCAGATGGCTCCATACAAGGATTCTCAGCTTTTGTCTTTTTGCAGTTGCATGGCTTTTGCCGTGGAGAATTACTCTCTGGGCGCTTCATGAACAGATAGGCCGGGAGTCTTTCAAGAAACACCAGCTTTACCCAAGGGGGCATAGTGTGAGTACTTGGGGATCTGTGGTGGACATTGAGCACACAGACACTGGTAACTATTGAGAAGGTCACCAGCACCATTGTAAACATGAGATACTTCCCAATCAGTGGAACATCTAGAGATGTTGGAGGGACAATTTTGGAGATCAGCAGCAAGAACACAGTCAAGGCAAGCAAGACAGATATGCATAAGGTCATTTTTTCACCACAGTCTGAAGGCAAGTAGAATACTAGGATGGCTAGGGATGTAATTAGGATGCAGGGAATGATAAGATTGATGGTATAAAAAAGCGGTTTCCTTTTAATAATGAAGTCATATGTCACATCAACATAATTGGGGTCCAGAGGATTTACAGTCCTTCTTCCTGGGAGTGCTACAATGTCCCACTCTCCGCTTGGTGTGAAGTCGTCCATGCTCGCCATGGAAGTCTTAAGCACCATATCAATTTCTGTGTGGTCGTACGTCCAGGACCGGAACTTCAGGGTGCAGTTCTGTTGGTCAAATGGGAAATGCTTCACCTCAATCTTGCAGGCACTCTTGTAAATGGCTGGTGGCAACCAGCGAATGCTTCCATTGTTCTTTACAATGGCATTTGTGTACAGCGAGACTTCGTACGTGCCGTCCGCACTAACAAGAGGAGAGAAGAGAAAGGGGGGAGAAAGTGATAAAATATTAGGAGGAAAAACATAGTTCAAAACAGAAAAGGTCTGACATTCTTGATCTTGTGGGCCCCAGTTGTTCCAAGAATCAAAGTTTAGTAATACTTTTATTCTGAAATCTATGCTGTAGGGAGCTATAACTTGATAAGGAAGATCAATATATCAATCAGAGAGTTGATTTTTGGTCCAATAATTACAGAAAAAAAAGTTATAAAATTAATATTAAATACCAAATACACACCTCTGTTTCATGCAAAGAAAACAATGTATTTTGTAAATGTTTGCTCACATAATTAAAGCTTCCTATGTCTCTGAAGGCTAAGGAAAAATGAGATCATCCCATGTGAAAACAGAGTTACCTTTGATGTGGAACATAGCCACTGCTAAGAGCACAGAGCAACACTCCTAAATGACTTGGACAAGGAAATAAGGATGAGTAGCATTAGTTAGAAATGCAGGGAGAGTGTAGGCAGAGGAAATGTAATTATATGGGTTATAATGTATTGCATCACTCCCTTATTACAAAACCAGAACAGACAAGCCATGGTGTTCTTAGTGCCCACAAATAATCCTGACTTTGTATCTCTTCCAACTGCTGAACTTCCACCAGGGGAGTCTCATATGTTGTGATGGGCCCTTTAACTCAGGAAGAAGATCGTTATCAGGAGTAGTATCTTCTCCTGCCCAACAAACTGGGCAGACGAGGTGGGGCTGTTTAAGCCATTAAGTATCCCGAGGTAGTATTCGTGTTTGTTGACAAGGTGTCATGGAAGATAGTTATTTCAGTGCTAAGGGTGATTTTTTTTTTCCTAAGCAGGGAAATGCTACAAATATCTAAGGCTTGGCACATGTGTCTGAATCAGTTGAGTTTGGCTCTGGAAAGGGCTTACCTGGGTAAGGCAATGAATGCCTGGCACTGAGCTGAGACCTTTGCAGCTAATTCATGCAGACAGTGAAACAACCAGATGCAGAAGTGAGTGGCTACAGCCACTAATAGGGGTCGTTAGTTCATTGCCAATAAAATGGCTATTTTTTGAGACATTAATTGTATCTTAATTCTGATATATCTGTACTCCCTGAGTTAGCTTTGCCATCGTGCCATGCCATGTGCTAGGCAGACTCCTGGGCTGGGAGTTCTGGTGCTGACTGCCCTGTCTCGGTTGTGGGAAGAGGCTGGGCTGCAATCTCAGAGCCCTCTGCACAGGCCACAGACAGAGCTGTGGGCATGGGGACATGCTTTGTGTCTTCCTGAGCACCTGGAACTGACTGATGCCTGTGAAACTCTGCTCTAGCAGCAGGAAGTTACATGGAGCTGTCCTTTAGCTAAAATTTAATTGAAGCTTTGTACTAATGTAGAAATCCAATACAGTGAGGCTTGTTCCTGTGCATTTAAGAAACCTTTTGAAACTATTCCTTTCTATTTTTATAAACTATTAAATGGTATCACTTGGCCAGTAGCATAAAGAAGCAGAGGGCAGAGGCACAATTTACCAGAACAAGATTTAAGCAGGCAGAGTACATCCTAATCTACTGGCTGAATTATTTTGTGACTAATATGTTAGGTTTAAGTGTTCATCAAATCTGGTTTCCAGTAGTAGGATTCCAAGGGCTTAACTCAGTTGTATATAAACTTCCTGGGTTTCCCATCTGTATATGTTCATAAATCATTATGTGTTCATGAATTCATCGGTTTTCAAAGTATCATAAAAGTATAAATTTTGATTATTTAAAAAAAAAGTTTATCATCCACTTTGAAATTTTGCTAGAGACTTAAACCAAAGCAAAACAAAATTGTCAGTTAGTTCTTTGTTTGAAAGAGGAACTGAAGTATGATATTTTTCTCAGTACTATAAAGCAAGAGGGTCAAATGTTGACAGATTGATTACATAATCAATGTAATCCATTCATAGAATGGTTTTTTTCAATGCTTTATGAAAATGGAATATAATTTGGTTTTCTACATGAATATGAACTCCTGGAGTTATGGTATGTGTGAACTTTGTAACAGATTTATGTCCTGGGGTCTGTAGTAGAAGAATGAGTGGGGAAAGGAGACAAAACTGTATCTCAGACCCTAAGATGACTGATAGGATTCCAGATGTCTTCTTGCAACTGCACTTATACCTACAATTTATTCATTCTATACAGTCTATTTTCATATACATCTGTCTCAGTTGTGAGCCTTGTCATAGATCCTCTGCTGTAACTGCTCACACTGCAGACATCTTCCAGCTCTGCTGGAATTTCTTTAACCAGAGTGCTGATGTTACTAAAATTATCTTTGAGCCCAGTAGCCCAGTCAGATACACTTGCTACTATCTAAAAGTGATGAAACTCAGTTTTAAAATTTTACCAGACCTACTTCATTGTTTCTGATGTTTGCTCCTTGGTTAAAATTTTGTTCATTGTCTTTGTAAACTACACCAGTTTTACTTACTTATTGTAAAGCACAATGTCTGGCAACCAGATGTGTTTTGCAGGTATTCTCAGCTTATTTATTCCTTCATAGTCAGAGGGCTTCCAAGCCAGCCGATAATCAATCCACTCCTAAGAGAAGAATCGTACAGTAGTGACAGGAGTGTCCAGAGCAGCACTAACAAAACAGTCATGTGATGGAGTCAAAGCAGTCACATTCGTGGTTTGCAAGAGCCATTTCTCTGTGGGTTTGTTACCTGGTTCAGCCAGACGTTCGTAGTCATGATCTGTTCCCGTTCATTCTGCAGGGAAAAAACAGAGACAAAAACTAGCCTCTAAAATGTTTCACTTTATTGCAGTAATAAGATTTATTCAGTGGGTTTTTGAGCATGATTTTGTCTAGTGTATTTCAAGACAGACATTTCTCTAAGGTACAATGGCCAGTCTTGTACATATACTGATCATAAATAGTAACCCCATAAATGCAGAATTTCAAATGCCTTTTAACAAGAACAGTTATGGCAGGAGTGAGTGTAGTTATTTAGAAACAATGATCACCACATTGCTAAGCTGGTTTCCTCCTCCACCCCACCCCACCCCACTTGTCCATCTTTGATTTGAAACAAGAGGGACAGTTGGCCATCAGGGAAGCCTACATAAGGTTGTGTGAGGTTTGTGTAAGGTTTGCCATGTAATCTCTCAGCTGGCAGGCTCTGCTTCATGCACTGCTGTCTCTGGACAGCAGTCCAGAAAAGAAACCTCTCTGTATAAGATCTGTCGGGAGGATTTCTGCAGGAAAATCAGTTAATTCTCTGATCCTGAAGATGCTTGAGATTGTTGGAGCCTGCAAGATGCCTAATTTTGTTCTGCTCGAAGAGTGAGGCTATAGAGCGATAGGGACTGAGCTGTGCTGGTCTTGGTCTTTGCCCATTCATCCACCTTGCTTAGGTTGTTGATTTGTTGAGCACCAGGGCCTTTGGAGCAAGACACCTCCCTTTTTATGCCCGGAATCTGCAGTCTAGGGGAACACTGTGATCGTGGTGGTAGTGCAGGATGTAAGGAGGCATGTCTGTGTCCAGATGGAGTTCCCCAGGAGAGAGAGAGCACTTAACTACAATAATCTGGTATAAATGGCATTGAATCCTGTGTGTATATGTATGTACGTCTCCATGTATCTGTATATATTATATCTAGTCTGCATGTGTGTATGAAACCTCAGCTGTTTGTACAGTTTCCCTTATGTTCCAACAGAGTCTTTCTCATTTCCTCTTGAATTTCAGAATATAAATTCTTTATGTCTCTAAAAACTTGCAGCAGTCCAGTCACTAGCCCTTTCACAAATTCTGATGGGGAAGCAGTCATCTGTATCCTTCTTTGTCATGCAGGAAGAGCAGCAGAGTTGAAAGCCCCAGTTCAGGAAATTATTGCCACTTATATGCTGGCTCTCATTCCCACTGCAGTTAATGTTAACCTCTCTTAGTAATGATGTGTTTATACGTTGGAATAACTGTCAAACACATACTAACCTTGTGGGTGAAAGTGTCTTTTAGACTCACTGAAGTAGTTGTTATTGAATATGAGGAGTTGCTTTCATGAGGATTGTTTTAACCATGTTAAGCTGTTCCAGACAGAATTAATGTGTGTTTTTCTTTACAACATTTCAGTGTTCTTTATTAATATGCCTTTATGTCATGTGGTTTGGATGTGGCTTTGTAGCTTGTTTTCAGGCCATTGAACCACTTCAGCAGAAGATGGATTAGCATTCCACTGATGGTGGATGGTGTGCACAGTCCAGGATAGGTCCTGACCTGAGGTAACTTATAGTAGCTGCACTGAAATCAGTGGAATGATTTTAGCTAGGTGGATTCTGTTGCATGAAGATCTTAGGCACAGACTGATTTCCCCATTGTACCTCCATTGTGAGGCATAAAACCAGCAAATTGCGTGTATGGGCTCTGCCTATTAATGGTGTTACATGAATGAGAAAAGAGCAGAAATGTAGCAAGACATCAGCAAGCACAAGAGTGCTGTGCAGGTAGTATTGAATGTAAAGGCATAGTCCAATTTGAACTTACCACACTGATGAGCTGTGCCAGGGAAACCTGCAGTTCTATGGATACCAACTGGGAGGAGTTGACAGCTGGTCGAATTAACTTATTGTATCTGTCAGGACTCAGCAGGTGGTTCATTAGCTTTTCTTCAGCATCTGCTGCCATGCTTCCTGTAAAGCATCACAAAACAGGATTGTGGAAGGGAGACTAAAGTGACTTGATGTAGGGGTCACAGAATATATGTGCATCACATCGTCTTTGGAAAATAATGACAGCTTTTGATTTTCTAAAGACTTGTGTGAACAGGAGGATACGGTGCTTGCACTGATATCTGTTTTGCTGAAGTTGACTGTCTTTCACAGATCAAAGCAGATCCCTTTCAGGGTTTTTTTGCAATAAAATGTGAAGCTCAAATTGGTAGATACTTTTGGGATTACACTCAGAAATAGAAACTGGGAGGAAACTACCCTCTTAATAGCAGGGGAAGAATTATTCTATGATCCGAAGGGAGGGGTCCAGCTGTGACTTCTCTCTTTAGTGCTGTAGGAGACAGAGTTGCAGGTAGACATACAAATTTAAAGACTCTATGTAGAGAAAACATAGGGGTCATAAAGGATTTTTTAATGACTGGGGACTGTATGGTAGCTAGTGATGTTTCTGCTTCAAAATTTGAAAACCCAAGCAGTATGTTAGACTTATTTTATATGGAAGTGAAACCTGATTTGTGGACTAGCACAAATACTGTAAATCTTTGATTGCCAAAGCTGGAGTCCAGTGACTACAAAATACAGTATCTACAGGTCACTACCAAACAAGCCTGAACATTCCCCGTGGAGCAGAGCAGTTTCTGGCACAACCCCAGGGTCATTTATTCTGTTCTTATGTTCTTTGTGTGCTTTTTAAAGTCACCCCAGTGGACTTTTCAAACCACTATTGACCACCTGACAATACTGATGAGCAAGGTCCTGGTAACATCCTGCCAACAGAACTGAGCCAGAGACATTGTGCTCTTTGTTGGGCAGTTCTGTGTTGTGATGCTGATGAAATTACCATGTTAGCGAAAGCAGGTTCCAATGCAATGGCTAGAATGACTCTTCCATAGAAAAGATATCCTAGGGTGGCTTTATGCTGCTTGTATCCAGTCGTCTGTTCTGTGTATGGTGGACGTTATATTCTGTGCCTTCAAGGCTGGTTCTGAGAGCGAAGGCAGGGAGAAGAAGAAGCACGGAGTTTGTTATCAGAGACTGCAGTGACTCCTCCACACTCTGTCCTGGACTGTGTTGTCTGCACATGGACGGAGCGGAACAGAGCTCTCCTTTGCTTTTTAGTTAGTGTTAGCTAGCTGAGGCAGAGAAGCCTTCCCTGGATTGTTTTCCTCTCTCTCTTCTTGGAACTGTTCGAACCTGCTCCAGGGAAGCACCGAGAGCTCGCACTTTGCGGCCCACACCCACCGGGCCTGCTCTGGCAGCGGCCTTTGCCAGTGCCGGAGGGACTGACAACAGAGCGACTCCCCACAGGAGAGACTCTCTGAATTTGTCGTCTCTTCAGAGCGGCCAGTGAGTTTTATCATCTGGTATTGTTCATTTCTTGTGCTGAGGAGTGCTTCGCCTGTTAAGTAAACAGGTTTTTTCCATTTCTCTCAGAGGAAATTTTTCCCGAACCGGTTGGGGGGACAGGCCGTGTGGTTTGTTTTCTGGGGGGCTCCTTTTGGAGGTTTTCTCCCAAATTTGCCCTAAACCAGGACAAAAAGTCATCTAATTCAGCTCACCTAATTCACCTCTAGATATTGCAGAAATGAGGATAGTGTCCTTACAGCATACATGCTTCATTATTTCCCAGAGCAATTGCACACAGTAAAAAACACTGGCCATGCAAGTATTTTAAATTTGTGGTATATTAATTTGTTCTGGGGGTTTTTTTATGTTGTAGCATATCCATGAAATCTGGGGAAAGGCAGACACCAAAAGGCCAGGATCAAATAAGCAGCCAAAGTTTGTGTGCATGTCTAGAAGGTGCCACATTTCCTTGTGAACTGGGCTGCACGTTGATAGGCTGAACAAGTCTCTCTTGAAACTTGGAATTCTTCTGAATCCAGCTCGGGCTGAAAAATACCCTAAGACCTTCTTGTTTCTCATCCAATGAGAAAGTAGAGTGAGGTAAAAGGAAAGATTATCAGGAAGAGATTTCACATCTAGGAACAACTTTTACTTAAGTTCTGTGGAAAGGCTGAGGTAAACACCAAGCTTGATTTGATTCTTGTAAGACCAGCATGGGCTGTGGCTTGGTAGCCCAAATTTTTCACCTACACTTAACTACAGCATTGTTCTTCAGATTAGGCTTTTCAAATACTTTCCAAGGCATTTGGGAAAATTAATTTGGATTGGATGAATGTATCTGTGTTTGTTGGGTCAATTTGGTTTTTGATTCACACTTGCTTTGTACCTCCCTGAAAGTCATTGTAAAAGCCCTATACCAGGTGATATTTTAATATGACATTTGTTCTCAATGCAAGGTGCCTAATCAAAAGCTTATCAAGCTAGAGCTATTCTGAATCTTGCTAAGCTTCAGATTCTGGGGTGGTTTTCTTGTGTATAGCAATTAAGAAAAAGCTAAATTTGATACTGTGAAGAAAAGAGGGCCGTGTTCTAGGAATGAATCTTCTTGTGATTATAAGGATAGGTTAGAAGTCCTGTGGTAGTTCAAGAGAGAATCCTTGTTAAAGTTATTTTATTGTGTTCTTTGGTGGAGTTTTATGTTGGGTTTGTTTGTAGTAGATATTTTTAGTAGACATTCCCACTGTTACATACATTAATGATGTAAGCTTATGGCTATAATTCAAATATAAATAAATTGTCAGTTGGTTTGTTTCATTCAGTGGTCACTGAATACTGTTAGCAAAGATGTGAGTTTTTGTTTGACTTGTTAACTATGTTTCCACTGCATTGCTGCCTTTGTCTATGAATATTCCAGCACAGAAAGTATTTGCTAAACAGGGAGTAAGAGGTAGGAACTGTAGAATATTTGCAGAAAGCTAATTCTGGATTTGTAATTAGTTTTTACTCTGAAACCTGCATTTAGCAATCACAGTCGTCTGCAAATCCAAACATGGTGTGGGGTCTGCATGTCTGATGAGAACAGCTCAGATTTCCAAGTACTGACTGTTCACAAACTTTATGCAGATTAATGACAAGCCATGGCTTTAATTATAAAAACGATTTATTCAACAATGTATCCCTTTGAGAAATTATTACCTGTTCTTAGTGAAGGCATTCCTTCACTAGGGATAATCCTTCATAAAATTTCAGCCTTTGTAAATTAGTAATCAGAAAAATAAGGGCTACTCTGTCACCTTACTCAGAAGCCTGTATCATACACCACTAGATGTCAGCCCTGCACTGCCTTAAAACTTGTCAAAACCAATCTCTCTAAATACTGGGGGAAAATGAGTGTTTCTTGTCTAATTTTTATAGTCTACTTTCCATTAACAATCTACATATAAACCAGATGGCAATTAATGAGAACAAAATTACCAGGCATCCAGTTTCATCTTTATGTGTATTGTGTGTCAGTAGCCAGGCCTGTGAAACTTCTCTTTTTCCTCTCAGGGTTGGAAGAAGTGGAAGTGCAGTTTCCCCCACGAATGATTTTTTTTTTCCAAATAGCAGTAATCACCAGAGATGTTGCAGAGGGCAGACTGATGCTTTTAGACAAATTATTTTAACAACAGTGATCAAGCAGTCCTAATTTGGGAGTGGAGTATTTTTGTGTACTGAAAGCAGTAATAAATAAAGGCCATTGGGGTGAATCCTCAGCTGAGGAAATTATTTTAGCTTCACTGAACACGCTACACATCTGCTCTGTGACAAGGAGAGCAATCACCACATAACTTGCAGTACACATTCCTCAGTAGGTTTGTCTTCTCTGTGGGACTATGAGCATTAAAAAAAATTGCACCAAGGTGCTTCCAGTTTCACAGCAGAAGAAACTAAACCACAGACTTAATTCGCTCTGCTGTGGAGACTTTCCTTTTTACATAGTCTAATTTAAATACAAAAAATGAAATAACTAGACATCCTGTGTTATGCTGTTTGATTTCAGTGTAATAACAAGTTCATTGGAGTGATTTCCACAGAAAAGAATAAGGAGCAATGCTGAGAGATACAGGCAAGTTCACTGTTATTACTGTCTACATTTCAAAATGTAACATAAGACATATTTCTGTTGTTTCTCTGAATCCAGTTCTTGTAATAAATGTTGAAATAATATTTGTTTAGAAGTTGCATTGTAGCATGTGTTACCATTTTAATCCTTTACTCTCTCACAAAAAAGTGACATACCAAGTTCCCATCTGTAATTAGTAAAGAGCTAGTAAGAAGCAGCAATGAAGCAGTTCCATTATATTCTTTGAAATTATTTCATGGTGTTGTTACTTCTCAACATACTCTCAAGCAAAAAGATTTTCTTAGAAGAACACATGCTGATTTGGAATGTTTTTTGTTCCAATTGAAGTAGCAGTGAATTTACTGTATTTTAAAGACTTTTAATTTTTACACTGCAATTAATGAAAATAAAAAAGGAAATACTCAGGGGTTTAGAAGTGTAAAATTTAAAAATATAAAGTGGGCCCTCACTCTCCTTTTGTTACAAAGCAGATGTTTTCTAAAGTTGCCTTTCAGAGACCAAAGAAACAAAACAAGTGCGGAATGAATAGGTAAAAATGGGAAGTGTGTGATCTGACGATCTTGGTTTAGTTTCAGCCAGTTTCTCTCAGAGCACTTCAGTGGAGCCTCTCCATGGGAAGAAGCTCCCATGCTGAATGCACTGTTTCATGCTGCTGTCAAGCATTTGTGTTTGTTGAAACATATCCAAGAAATCCTGACAGACTGAGGGAAACGTTCTTGCATAAAAAGCATAAATATATGCTTTTTGTAGCATATATTTACATATGACAACTTAATTTGAACTGTTTCCATTCTAATTTTAAAAGTTAGGAAGTATGAACTTTGCAAAATACAGGAACTTGAGAAAACAATGCTAGAGGGATGAGATCTGTTATATTGTGGAACATGTCATGGTTCATTTTTTCACCTTCAGTGCAATATGCTGCTTTTTCTATCACCGATGAGCACCTGGGAGCACCTAAATGGATGTTATTTAGTCATTATCATTGTCATGTCCTACAGTTATGTAATTTTATATCCAACCTAACTGTCCATATTCATTGTAGTGCATGTGCTGATACCAAACAAGCCCAAAACAACACTAAAATAATCAATTTTATACATCCTCTTAAAGTCAGCAACCTCCCGAGGTGATGGTTACGAATTGTCTGTGAGCTCATGTCACTGTCCTACCTCGTACCCCAAAAGCTCTTTCTGCTCCAAAACAGCATGAGAAAGAGAAGATCACTTACCGTTCAGACAAAAGGAGCCCACTACAAAGAGAACGAGGGTGTACATTTTCCTCATGGCAGTAAGAAGATGTAGATTACTGTTCTTCAGCTTAGACAGCTGGCAGTAGGCTCTGTTGGCAGGAATGCACAGGGAAGAGATGTAAAAGCAGACCTGAATCTTGGAGGTATGAAATGCCTGGAAAGAGACAGACAGTAGGACCTGGCAGAAGCATTCTGCAAAGTGCAATTTTCGTGAGCATAGTGGTCCCTCCCCCTTTGCAGCTGTTTAAAGAGCTTTGTGAAGAGGAAAAGCAAATAAGAAGAGTGAACATAATGTGATAATGTTGAAAAAGAGGAATTGAAAGAGCAAGCTAAGGGACATGATGTGCAAAACGCAACTGCTTAATTCTTGCTACTAAATAACATTTAAAACGCTTTCTGATTAATGAGTGCAGTGGGTGAGAATAGCTGTGTGGGAAGAACTGGTTATGACTTTGTGCCATAAAACCTTCACTCTCAGTAAATTATAGCCCCAGCAGAGGGTTATTTTCTGTGACAAGAGAGAAAGTTTATTACCTACTGCCAACCCTTTTTCACTCCAAGACCCACACATGTGATCTCTTTAAACTAGAGCTCCAAAAACTTTTTGGGAGCACCAAGAAAGGAACAGAAAATTTGTTATCATTAGCATCTAATAGGATTTTTAAAAGAAAGCTAAAGCAATCTGTGGTGAAGTAGCAGTAGAGATAAAGACACTCCAGAGGAGCATTAGAGAAATTCTGTGGAATTCACCTTTTAGAGCTAAAGGGTTTAGCAGACTGTAGGGTGTCGTGTATTTTGGGACTTGCTATAGGAAGATTTGTTTAGAGGCAGGCAAGATGATCTTAGGTGCCCTTTGCAAGCACTGTAGCACAGGCTGAAGTCCATGGATAGAGAAAAAAACAAACCAACTTTGATCCCCTGTAACTTCTAAAATTTTCTGTACGTACATGTCATCATTTTGTTTAGAGGTACATTTATTGCATTTATGCTATGCAAACGTCTCAGATGATAGAAAGTTCTGTGGACTATATAGTGAAATTGATGGTTGATGACTTCTGTATACTCAAAAAAATTTGTCAGCACACTGTTGCCTTATTGTTAAACATACCAACATTAATGTGCTGAGTTTGCTACAGATCTTAATTAGTAAGTTGAGCCTAGTATCAGGGGTCACCTGTGCAAGTTCCTGCCTCTTATTTTCAATCTTTTTTTCTGCTTTCAGCACTCCCTTTTCTCTCTTATTCACTATCCATTCGCTAGAATTGGTTTAAATTGGGACTGTTTAGCCTGGAGAAGAGAAGGCTCTGGGAGACCTTAATGTGGCCTTTGAGTACTTAAAGGGGCTTATAAGAAAGATGAGGACAGATATTTTAATAGGACAAGGGGTGATGTTTTTAATCTAAAAGAAGTTGATTCAGTCTAGATATAAGGAATTAATTTTTTACAATGAGGATGTTGAGACACTGGAACTGGTTGCCCAGAGAACTAGTAGATGGTAGAGGCCCCATCCAAGGAAACAGAGTCTGATTGGATGTGGCTCTGAGCAACTTGGTCTAGTTGAAGATGTCCCTGCTCATTGCAGGATGGAGTTGGACTAGATGACCTTTAAAGGTCCCTTCCAACTGAAATTATTCTGTGTTTCTAGTGTGGGATCCAAGAGGGATTGTGAATGTTTCGGTAAGACAAACAGAACAGTCACTGTGGGGAAATCTACTTGACTTAAAAAGACCAGTGCAGTCCTAGTGAGTACCTGTAAATAGACTAACTGCTTGCACATATAACACTATTTCTCTGTTTTTCTCATGTTTAATCAACAGCATGTAAAAAGGGGCTGTAGAAAATTGTTGTCTTGCAACGGTCAAAAAACCTGGGATATGCATCCCAAGTAAAGCCTTTATCCCGAGCCTTCCACTGTGCTTCTCTCCACAGTATGCTTGTCATGTACTTTGTCAGAGGCTTGTACATCAGAGACCTTGCTACACTTCTGAGCCTCCTGGGCAAGATTGTCTCTCCTAAAGTACAGGGAATTGCTTTCACAGATCTGAACCTTCAGTTAATAAGGATGTGTTTGAGCAAAGTACCAGTGTGATAGGGAAGAAAGGCTGCATCTGTTTCTCAGTTTTTACTTTCTGATATCTGACCTATTTCTCCCCAAAGGCAAATCTTTCATCTGCCAACCCAGCCTCTCTGCATTTGCAGTGGTTGTAGAAGGAACAGATGTGTGGCTGAAGTCACTGTGCTTGTACCATCTTATGCTGCTTGGTGCTTGAGAGCTCAGTAGCAGTTCAGGGTACAACAAAACAGGCTGGGGTTGCTTTTCCAAAATAGTGGGCCCTCACGGAGCCACAGGGTCACTGACCATGCACTGATTGCTCAGGTTATCCTGCTGAAGCTGAGGTGGAAGGGAGGAATTACCACAGCTGGTTTTCACATTCCTTCCTTTGCCATCCACTTTCATTCATTCATTCTGATAGAGCACTCAAAGTCTTCCTTCATCACTCGTGCTCTGCAATTGTTTTCCCCACGGTGATGCTGTAGGATTCCATTTGTTCATTTAGTTGAGGTCCCGAAATGAAAAGCCATTTTAGCAGACATTAACATATGCGATGTTGTGGATTTGCACGTTAATACACTGTGAAAGCGTGGGAATGGCACGGCAGGGAGCCGCCCACTGAACTGGCTGGGGGTTGTTGCTAGTGCTGTGATGCTTTGCGTGCCGGAGGGTATTTAGAGCTCTCAGATGCATGAGGAATGCGACATGTTCAAGTGTCCATGGAAACTCGCAGTCCCCTTCTGTGGATTTATCATGGTGATTTCCAGCTGCTGTTTGCATTAGGAAAGAACCAGTCAAAAGTGCTGGAGCTTTCAAAGTGGAAGCAACTAGGGTAGAACCGGCTTCCTTAATCAACAAATACAGGTACAGGGAGTTTGCTGCAAAAATAAACGCTTCTGGGTGGAAGGGCAGTTAGTTTCTGAAATGAAGTTTCAGAAAACATAGAACTGACATAATGTTGCACCAACAGAACAGCTGTCACTTTCTGGTTGAAAATTGCTACAGAGAACGTCAACTAATGGCAATTTTTTTTCCCCTAGCCGCTTTTAGGTGTGAAGTTAATGATATCTACCAAAATCCTGGCTTATGTCATCAGCAGCAAGGCTTACATTGCTTTCTGTTCAGTTGAAAAATGGAACTTTTTACAGGTAACTTCTGCAAATACCCAGAGGGCTCTGCATGTAAAATCCTGGTTTTCCCTACTCGCCACTACCTAGATGAGCTCATTAGAACTTCTGTACTGGGGTTAACATTTTGCATTTCTGGAATTTTTTCCAATACAAGTGCTCTTACAGTCCTATTAGACAAGTGGGATGCCTCAGTCATTCTGGTGCTAATGTTTTTGGGTTAAATTGTACTGCTGCAGCTCCATTTTACAGTGCTGTAGTGTAGCTACAGTGTAAAACCTGCAAGGCTAAACAAAACTGTGGCACTATAGTTCCAGTAACTGTCAGCTGGATGAGCTTAGCTAGGTCCTCACAACTGCTAGTAGAAATTAGTGGGAAGGGCAAGGGTATGTGGAACATTTAGTCCGCTGTAATCTAAAGCTTTGGAATTTACTAAGCTTTTTTTGGATTAGTAGATGATTTATACTGGACAACTAGTTTTCATCCAAAGGCTTACTCTACAGTGATGGACCGTGTCTATGTGGGTAATCGTGTCATAAAGTCTGTTTCCTACAGCATTTCTGTAGATGCATTTGCCTTCCCAGATGGGTTCTAACCAATTTGTACAGGTATTTGTAATAAGCTGTCTTCAGGCAAGGCAAAACACCATCAAGCTTTTGCGAAGGGCAGGGCAAAACAGCTGTGGATGATACCAAATTATCAGGTAAATAACACTCCTGTAGGGTTTGAAATGATGATATGTATGTTATCCCACCAGAATCTGCTCCAAACCCCCAAAATGTTCCAGAGAATTGCCACTCATAGCACTGGGAAAATGTTACTAACAGGAACGACTCGGTAGCAATGGATGCAATTCCAGCTTTCATGGTTAAAATGCAAATTATTATGGATAAATGAAAAGCCACCTTTCTGCTCTGGAATATGCCTGATGGCAGACAAAGTCACTACTGAAAAACAGTGCTTTCCTTTTCTGGTTAATTTTGGAAGTTGTTGCCATGTACTTCGTGAGCTACAGTTGTGTTGTATTTGTAAAGTACTTAGGCAATAATATTAAAGCCTCTACCACTCACTGATTACCTTCAACATCTTTAAGCTTCGAAGTACACAAGTGTGTACTCTACAAAGCAATGCAGAAGCATCAGCTGGAGGTGGTTATGCTGATAGTCTTATTTTTATTAGTCTTCTTCTGCTTCCTCTTTCTTGCCTTGAGATTTACTGCACAAAAACCCGCTGAGTGCCCAATATATGACTGGCCAACAGTCATGCATTCTTTGAAAACATTGGAAATGAAGCTATAGCCTTTTTTGCAATGCCTGTATTTTGTATGAAGTTAATAAAAAGGGGCTAAATATGTGCACATCCTTGGCAATATCAATGTGTTCTATATGCAGCATAAGCATTTTTGTGTGCTCTTACTTTCTGAAGTAAAAACTCTAAATGTAGATTCCAGGAGTAGGAAACAATTTCTTAAGTTTATCTATCTTGCTACAATAAGAAACTGTGCCTGTTTGCCTGCCAAATCAGTGTAATTGCTGTGCAGTTTCCAGCTTTGGTGTAATGACAGAGTGTATTACATCTCTCGATAAAGGTCCATTTGTAAGTTTTTAGTATTCACAGGTTTTTCTAGATTCAGTAAATTGCCCCTTTTAATCCTCATCACTTTCTTTATTATCAAAGCCTAATAATCAGTTACTAAGGATTTATTTCCAGCTTTTTCAGTATTTACAGCTTTCTACTGCAATATATGGAAAGCCTTATAGCAAAAACCTGTAGCAAAACTCTATTTACCATGGGTGTCAAAAATTATAATATAACATTGCTGTAATACAGATCGTTATCCTAAGAGTAAGGAGTAAGCAGCCTGTGCTAAGGCAAATGTACAGTCAACTATGCAGACTGAAATTTTAGTACCATTTACTACTGTGTTTTCTGCAGTAATTGGTAAGCTATTGAGAAAATCTCTACTGTCTACCAAAAGTGAATACTATGAAAAATCAAACATGGTATTTTCAAGCTGTTGTGGAATTTATTGTTGGAGGGCCAGACCTGCAGGTCTGCTTGGACTGTAGAGTGATGTGAGTTTTATCCATGAGGTTGGTAAATTTTGTATTGGCCAGACTTGTATTAGAAGGGTAACTTTTTTGGCAGTAAAATGATTTTCCTTCTCGAGATGCCTCTCTGTGCTGCAGGATGTTAATAGCAATAGATAAGTACATACCTGGTCATCTGGAAAAGCCAGCAGTGCTGTGGTGCAGAATACATTCACTTCTTCAAAACTGTGAAGAGTTTTACTTGAATTCTAACCACTGCTCTTCAGTGAGAGAGACCTGCCCACTGCTACCTCCTTCCTTGCTTTCATGTTGGGCCCATGCCAGGGTAGTAATGGCTCTTCTGTACACTGGGCTTTTAGGGTGAGACACTGGCATTTGTGGATTAATCTGCTGTTACTGAGATGACTTGTATGCCAGAAAAAAACTCTCAACTGTTTGTGGCACAGTGCAAAGGTTTGTCTCTTGCACCTGTGGTGGAGGGAATCCTAACTTCTGTATCTGCACATCCCTTCAAATGGAGAAGGAGAAGAGTGAAGGACAACTGTACTGTTTGAGCTTGACCTTTTATATTTAAAATTGCTGCATTCCAAAATGAGAAAACAGAAAAAGTGCACTAAAAAAGAGGGCTTTAGGATACAAGACTGAGAGCCAAAAGACATGGGCTTTGTTCTCAACTCTACCACAAGTCTCTGGGGCTCTGTTTAGATGAGTACCATCCTTACTCAGTGCTTCATTTTCTCCAGGTGCAAAGCAAAGATAAGGATTTTCAAAGAATTAACTAATGTTTGTAAAGGGCTTGGATGGCAAGGAATGAAAAAGAATAATGAAAACACAGGGAAGTTGTGTAGTACTTTGGCTTTCACACTTCTACTACCTAAGAGGCTTTTGCTTTCCTTAACAAGCAAATGAAATGGATACTGGGCTTGTCTGTCATGACGTCAATTTGGTCTCTCTAAACTGATTAATTAAACATGTTAAATGTAAAGAAATGTGGCCAGGACAGATTAGCAGGGCATGTGGTTCTGTAAATATGGGAGGCCATTATACCTAAAATTTTCAATATGAGAGACTTTCCTCAAGGTCACTTAAAAGCTTTTGGGTACAAGTCAGATTGTTCCTGCTGCACTGCAGAGAAGGATGGAACTGAAAACTGGTGAAAAAGGTCTCACAGGTGGAGAGGCAGGTACAGCCTTAATTTTTGCCTAGAGAGAAGCTCCAAAATTAATTCTTTAAATTATTTTGTACCTTCTCAGTTTGGGAAGCAGCAGGCACTGGGAGAATTGGAACCTAGATGTCTGGTACCAGAGCAGATAGCTGGGAGGTGGAACTCTGTGTTGGATGCAGAGGGTAATGGTGCCAGGGCTGAAGAGGAAGTCTGAGCAGGATCTTTTTTAGTTCTGTCCACAGCTGGGTACAGGACAGAAGCAGGGAGTGGCAGCAGGGAGTGCTGCCGTCCCGGTGATGGTGAGCACAGAGCTGGCCACAGGGAAGGCAGCCCTGGCAAGGAAGGCTTTCATACACATGCCCTGGCCACCAAATGATCCATAGCCAATCTCATGGATCCGCTGCTACCGAACCTGGGCTCCTCACTTGTGCTCTGCATTTGGGTTTGAGAGGGCCCTGATTGCTATCCATGTGCCCAGCTGGACCCCAGGCTGTGCGTGAAAGCAGCGGCTGTGCCTGCTCCCAGCAATTCTTGGAGACTCCTTGCCGTGCCCCAGCCGTTCTGACGAAAGTGGTGTAGGAGTAGGAGCAGCAGATGGCAACCAAGAGCTTGGCTGCTGTTGCATACGGGCAGTAATGCAAGCATAATAAAGGGGTATTATGCAGGATAATGAAGCAATTCCCAGGTCCTGGATTTGAAAATTCAGTATTTCTATCTCAAGTAACAAAAAAATTTATAAAGTTGTATATCTGACAACCTGCTGGGTTGATTTTTTGTTGGGTTTTTTTTTTTTTGTATTTATATCACTTGATCTAGTAAAAGATCCTGTTACTGCCTGCAAACTTTGTAATGTGTAGAACTTGTGAACCTGTCATGCATGTAACCACTAGCATTTCCTTTGCCCTTCCTTCAGCTTTGGTACACTAAGAAAAATTATAAGAATAGGAAGCCATTTAGAAAAACACTCTAATTGCATATTAATTATTTTTCCAAGCTGAAAATAGAGCTCCTTAGTTTGCTACACAATACCCCAACCTTTCAGTATTACACATCAATATACATTTAATGGAGAGACGTGAGTATCTAAGTACAGGCACTTCTATTTGATGGGGGTTTTGTAATTTAGAGCAAGAATCCAAACTTGAATTTAGATTTTTAAGTATGTGAGACTTTTGAAGCTCCATCAGTGTCCCAAATTAAAGGTTTTTTCTTTTGTCTTACCCATCATACCACAGCAGAATTTGTTATTTCCAAGTCAAAGGAAGCAGTTCCTTCTGTCTTTTCACATTTGGATTTTGTAAGTTTCTTTAATGCCTCTGGTTCTATCATCTGCACTATGTGGAAAGCAGTAATTTGTGCTGACATCATCTAACTGCCCTGAAGAAAAAATATGTTGCATATCACCAAGGAATGGGGAAAATTTATCCATAATTTAGGGCAATAATGGGATTTAATTCACAAAGTCTCACAGCATCTCATATACTGACAGATTTTACTGTCATTAGTGACGTCTTGGGATTCTGTTGTATGAATTTAATCCATTTTGACTGAAAGGAAATCATTAGGAGGGCCTCCGTTTTGTAACCACTTCTGGGCTTTATTATCCTTTGTGGTAGTTGTGCTTATGAGAACTCAGGAGACATTTATTTTTCCAAGCAAGGAAAACCACACAAATTCTTGATATTTCAGGGGGTTGGTGGTAGTGAGGTCCGGATGCTGAATAAAAAGCTGAGTCCTCCTCCCCAGCCGTAAGCTCCTATGACAGCCCAGATTGATGGATGGACATTTGTTGGTTATTTGTAGTTCTTAACCTGCCAGGGCTGTGCTGATGGCCCTGCCAGCAGCACGCCAGCATGCCAAGCAGGCAGCTGCAGTGCCCGAGGGGGGCACACCTCCTCTCTATTTCCAGCCCGTGCTGTCCCTGAGCCACACTGAGCTCACCGGGGCAGCTCTACCCAGCAGCATCTGTGACCTTATCTTTACCTTCCATGTGCACCTCATTGCTTCTGTGGCTTTTCTCAGGGGATGGAAATCATGTTCTGTGGCATACAAGGCAATATACTGCCTCTAGCTGAAGAAGCTATGTTTCAGTTTGAAGAGATGAGGTATCTGATTGAGTAGTAGAACATTTGTTTCAGCAGGTAATAGATCTGACTCACTGGATCATTTATTTGTTTCCTAAGTAGTCATATAAAGTGATTAACAAAGCATCTGGCGTATTACATGTTCTGGTTTTCTTTTTTTTAATCCTGTATAATTAACTTACGTATGTCTGTGTGATTCCTCTCTAGCAGTCCATAAAACCTCTGTCAAATTGGGTTTGTGACATGTCTATCCCAGCGTGTGGTCAAAACCAATAGTGGCCCTGCTGTCACATACAGCTCAACAGCAGTGACTCTGAAAGTGGCCATGAGCTAAATATAAACATGGGATACATTTGCTTGTCAGTAAAGGTGGTGTATTTTTAGAATTCAACTGGAACCTTACAATTTCTTATATGTTATTTAGAGGCTTCAGAGATAACTGTGTCTTCCATAGCCAAAAACCTATTTTGAGTTCTACCCAGTGCAATCTTTATTCCATCTGCTCCTTATTTATGGCAGTCTGAAGCATGCCAGCATGCAAAGGGACAAAAGCCATCCTGTTCTGACTAGGCTAGAACTGTGTCTGTGATATTCTTGTTACAGCCCCATTTGACACAGTAGGAGTAATTGATTTAATGGGACTAGCACAAAACCGGAAACATCTGATCAGATCAACACTGAACTAATTTTGTGACGATTTCTCTTGCTGAAAATGTTTTTTAAAATGTTTTGCGTTGTCATCATTCCAATCAAAATGTTCTGATTTTGAATAAGTTGTAAATATTGCAGGCACGGAACTGGAGATACCCTGAGGTGAAATGCTTCTAGTCTCTGATTGCCACCAATTTCCTTTCCCAGAGTTTTAAAAATACTCACATTCCTCCTTTTAAAATTCTTTTCATTTAAATGACTGCTTTCCACTGGGAGCAGGAAGATGCTTGGTTTGAAGCACATGCACTCATTTGAAATTCAGAAGCAGGTTGGGTGTTTCTGCCTGCCCTTACCTTGTGTCTGACTGATGTGTCCTGACTTCCTATGCTTTATGTGACTCTTTTCTGCCTAAATACCGTTTTGTTGAGATTTCAGTTAGTTCTAAGAGCAATTAATTTTTGTAACAGCTGTCAGTGAGGAATTACTTTTCACCTGAAGACAGCTGCTGAATGTGAGCACCTGAGAGAAAGGTGAATCCTTTGTCATTGGAGCTGTAAGGTTTGTCCAAAGGAGGACACTCCTCTCAGCCCTCCCAGTGGCCTGAGTTCCTTTATCCCTGCACTTTGAGAAGATGATGTTCCTGAGGCTGCTGGCATTGAAACTCAGAGATAAAGAAGTCTTAGAATGTGACATGAAAGGGGTTGGAAATCAAGGTGTTGGAAAACAGCTTCTTCAGGTTTCAGTTCCACTTGCTGAGAAAGGGGGACACACTGCTCAGAGAGCTTATAATGTTTGGTTTCTTTTTAAAGGCTAAATGTGTTGGGATAAAGAATTTTCAATTGCTGTTTGTTAAAGATTTATGATCATCCCTTAATATATGAGAATGGCTAATATAGAGGCCACAGGCCTTTCATAGTGTCTTTAGCAACATCAAGGGAAGCTAGCTTTGATGAAGTGTACAGTTCCACGATTCAAAAATTTCTCTTTCAGATGAATCCCTTGGGTTTTGCCTAATTCTCACAAGAAAAAGCTCTTTTTTAACATGCAAAATTTATGATCCACTTATAATCAAACTGTCTTGTATTTCTCTGAGCATAGTGGTTCTTTCTGGGTTGGCTACCAACACTGGCATCAGGGAGGCTGCAGAAAGTGAGTGATTGGCACAGGAGAGCAGAAATGTGTGGATTATGAAGATACAAATATCTGTGCTGGGAATGAAGTTGGATTTGCAAGCAAACAGAATTTTCCCACTGCTCTCAAAGCAGGTCTGTAGGGGTTTGTTAGCTGGAGCTGAGGAGAGAAAGAGAGGAAGGAGATGTTCATTAGTGCACAAGGTTTTCAAGAGGTGGTTTTGAGAAACTCATGTTGTATGGAACAACTCTCTGCTTACAGAGTAATCAGAGGAATTGTTCCAGAATTTCTGTGACCATCTGGGTCCCTTGGTAAAACAGTTTCAGAGAAGGGTGGTCATAAGGGAGTACAGAATATCTGCATGTCATGTTATTAGGGTTTTTTTTCCCTCCTTACATTCCTCTCTGTCTGACTGAAGTCAGCTGCTGTGTGGTGGGTAGGAGGAAATGTCACAACCTCCAGCTTTCCCAAATTCTGTCAGCTTGTGTTCAAAGGACTCTGCTGCCTGATGTCTTACTTCCCACTCCCCATCCCATGTCTGAGTGGGTTCCCTTGCCAGGGACACCTCCAAAGCTGCAGCAGTAGCATTAATCTGAGCACACACACCATTGGTGTGGAGTGCTGCTTGCTTTAGTCCAAGAGCCATGCTGTTTATATTCCATTTATCCTCTCCAAAGCACAGCTGTACTGGAAATGTCAGTGCAGCCCATCTGTCCTGGCTCTTGTATCGTGTTTGAGCAGAGGGTAGCATGGATGGGAGCCTGTAGGAAACTGCAGATCCCACAGGTCTTCTTCTTATTTATGCTTTGCCAAGCAATTATTGAGATTTATGTTGGCTTCAGTGCTTTTTAAAAAAATTATCTTCAGGGTGTTTCATATTACCTTATTGTGTACACTTGGGAAATACTTCAATTAAAGCAGATTAGTATTTTATTAATATGATTTGTACAGGCTTTTTTCAGGCAGCTGCAATAAAAAGAGATGGAATCTCATAGAAGAGAGATTCCAGAGTATGAACGACTCCCAGCTGGAAAGGCTATGCCTGATACTTCACTTTGTATTGCAGTCTTCAAAAAAGATAGCTTTGAACTAACTAGGAACCATACTCCAAAACTAGAGGTACTCTGGAGTGGATCTGTGTGAATGTGTGGTAAGTGCTGGAAAGGATCCAGTGCTTTTAAATGCACTTGAAGGGCTGCTGTACCACCTGCTTGTGGCTATGCTGCCATCAGGAGCACTTTGGGAGACAGGGATCTAAACCAGAAGAAGAGAGGATTTGGAGTTTGTACTTAGAGCCCTGCCATGCCACGAGTCAGACAGGTGTCTGGGGAGAGAGGTTCCACCAAACTGCAGGCAGCCAGCTTGTCAGGACAAGAAGGACACTTGTGCAGGTGAGAGCTGGAAGCACTGACTGAATACCAGAATGCCTGGGCGGATGTCTGTGTGTACCCACAGGAGAATCCTTTGTCTGCTGTCTGCCAACTCTTCAAAGTATCTGAAAACTTACACACTGCTTTGCCTGAGGTCGTGCAAAGAATTAAGGCTCTCGGCCCCCATGGTAGGTGGTGGGTTTTTTATATAGCTAAGTATTTTATTTGGAGTTAGCGCCCAACTACATACAATGTTATGTTGTGGCATAATTTAAGCAGCTTCTACTGCCTAAAACCACCAAGAAACCCCAGAAACTCTGGTACCCAGCCTTATTATCTTTAATTGCTTAGGTCATTCAGGAATTGTTTACAGTCATGAGTAGGTCAGACCCAGGAATTTCGGAACTGGCTGAAAATGGAGTCTGGTTTGCAAGGCTGTTCGTAGTATAAGTCCCCTGATTAATGTAGATGAGTATTTTGGGATTTCTCTCTGCTGGTGGTTGCCTGTCTGCAGAGGTATTGAAGTGGTTCGAAGCCTTGCCTTCTGGTGAGCACAGCTTTAATCAGCTGTGAAGTT
This sequence comes from Irena cyanogastra, assembly GCA_013397155.1. NCBI lineage: Eukaryota > Metazoa > Chordata > Aves > Passeriformes > Irenidae > Irena > Irena cyanogastra. The sequence continues at coordinate 407,210 of VWZV01000394.1, read as the reverse complement.
CCAAAGTGACTGGTGCCAAGTGGGCAGGAATGTGACATGAATAAGGAGTCTTTTACCAGGAAACAAGGCTTTGAATATAAAGCAAAAAGTCACTACCCATAGGAGTTAAGGAGGTGGGCTTTTCCTTGTTTTATTTGCTTTTTACTTATAGGGTGTTTTTCATATTAGGATGGTAGTAACATTGAATCTTATTTTCCCAACCCCTCTGATTTTGCTCCTTTAAATCTCTCACGATTTGTTAATCCCAATGTTTTTGTGAATTAACTATCCACAAGACCCCTTTTACTGTTGAGTTTCTAGAGACATTTTTTCCTTCTCAAACTTGACTCTTTACAGTCTCTTACTCCTTTCTTGCTTTTACCCACCTCCTCCTCTTTTGCTTAACACGTTAGCTGGTTCTTCTTCCAATTTTATCACAGCACTGGGGGACTGGCAAGTTGGCAAATGCATGAAACCACTTCACTGACGGTTCTTGCTGTGTTTGCCAGTACCCATCTGGGGAATTAAATGCTGGTAAGCCAGATGCAGTCTAATTTCACTGAACTTCGTATTACTGTGAGATGCAAACCACCCACTGCTTTCTGTGCATCAGCTGGTTCCTTTCTGTTATGACTCTGAGAGCAGCACTCGAGCTGGTTTTGTGCACACTGGGTACACAAGAGGGGTAGTGGAGCTGAGGGTGATCATCTGTCATGTTCTGCTGGCACAGAATTACAGGGAAATATTCTGTGGGAACTTTTCCCTTTTATTACTCACCTGTAGGTTTACAAGTGCTCTTGTAAAGGAGGAAGGAGGCTGGGTTCCGAAAGCAGCAGGTGCAGCAACTGGTAGCTTTCCACATGAGAAAGGCTGAATTGTACTTTTGCTTTACTATCAGTGATTTCTTCCCCCTCTGAGATCAGTTATGCCATTTCTACAGACCCAGATCCTAACCTATGTACAATCAGCGTCACCTTAATCAGGTGGGATGAAAAATGTGTGCTCCAAGTCTGGCAATAAGATATTTGAATTCCTGGTTACTGACTCAGTATTTATTGCAAGCATTATTAGTTTAAATAATTTTAAAAAGGGAAGTCATGTATTTTATTTTTACTTCTCTCACAACTTAGAGAACCATTTGGGTCCATCGCTAGGTTCCTGCAGGGGAAATTTTCTGGTGACTGCAGCATAGCAATAGTTGATTACTTTTGTCAGGCAAACAACAAATATCCCAGCTCCTGAGTTGCTGAGTCCAGGCCAGCTGTGTACTCTTCTAGAGAGATTGCTGTTCCTGTACAGTTCCCAGGGGCATGGTATTGAGCTGACTCCTTGGGTTATGTGCTTCTGGGGAAGGCATATAATGAGCTTCTCCTGTTTGGCTCATGAGTGCACATTAATTTGGGGATTTTTTTTTAAATCTTGCAGCAATTAAAAAAATCAAAGCAATCTACCATATTAAAGAATGATTAACTGGCTAGGTTTTATTTCTGATAATTTACTTAGTAAGTAATCTAATTAGCAGGAAGATGGTAGCAACCAAAATGTGAGACGGTTCTTAATGACTTTTTTCTATATCCAGGAGTTTTGTCCTAGAAGCATAAAAATTCTTTATAACTGAATGCAACAGAGAATAGAGTTGGTTCAGATGATTCCTTGGTCTTTCTTTAAAAGCATTTGGGGTAAGCCTGAGCCTTGCTGAAATCGCTGGAGCAGGCAACCAGCGGTCAGGGAGGAAAGCCATGGAAAGAAACCTTGGTTTTGCCCAAGACGTAGGTTGTTGTGTGATGTTTCCTGTGGTTCACCTCATGCCTTTTCCATCTGCATGGACAGTTCAGCAGGTGGATTGGCTCTGTGGCACACAGAACTCTGTGCATGGTTTGTCTAGGTTGGATTCATTCCTCACTCTTCTTCACAATTTCTGTGTGCTTGAACAAGTCACTTAGCTTCCCTCTGCTTCCTCACTGGGATGTTGAGAGGATAAGTGACTTACAAAGCTGGAGGCTGTTAAATCCTATGTTAACAGGGATCATATACATGCACTATATAATGTCTTAATGTGAATTTTACCCATTCAGCTTGATCCATGTGCCAGTTGAGCTTCACTTCACCCAGGATATTCAGTTGCTTTAGAATTATTTCTAAAAATTGCTCTAGTGTTGTCTGCTTTAGGCTAGGTTTATGCAAACAACACTTTCTTACGACCAAAAAGAGCTATTTGCAGCAGCTTGAATAACAAACCAGTGGGGCAAAAATGAAGATGTTTTGTATTTGAGGAGAATAGAAGTTCCAGATCCCAGTCCCACTCGGTTTATTGACAGAAGGTTTTGCCATCGTTTCTTGAATCTATTCTGTCAGGGTGTGATTGTTTTTTAACAGAAAAATTCACAAATACAGGCAGAGGAATGGAAAAAAAGTCTGAATTCTGGACAGTATACTTTTCAATTATATTTTTGGATGCCTGCTCTGGTAAAGGCCAATTATTTTGCTCTATGAGATTGAGCTAAACTGACAGAAAAGAGAGATAATTAATTCTAGTAGGCAAAAATACCCAATAAGTTACAGTATACAGAGCACGAAAAGTGTATAGAAGCTCCTGAGCCTGAATCTTCATGCAGTCAGCCTCTTAGTAGGTCAACTAGCACCTTACTCTATTTGGGCCATAATAATCAACTGACCTCTACAGAAATTGGAAGTGACATTCACTGCACGTCCCTTTCAGACATTTATGAGTTCATCACCAGCGTAATAAGGCAGCAGGACTCACACTGAACATGACCTCTAAGTAATACCTATATGCAAACATTTTGGCAAATAATTATTGATTTCAGACTTAGGAAAAGAGGACGGTTTAGATTCCACGCCTTTCTTCTATGCTTGAAAGACTTGTGTAGGTGGGTGCTGCAGGGACAGCTCCCACCGAGACCTCCCCAGTCTGAGCCGGAGCAGTCAGCGCCTGAAGTCCCAGGCTGCCTCCTTTGGAGGTAGAGCTGCATAGGAAGTCTGGACAAGATCATCATTTTGATTAACCAGGTCACTGGAAATACGTTTTGAGGCCTCCCTTGTTGGGTTTGTCATCACACAGTGTCTTTATTTTAGGGTCTGAGAGAGGTGTAGAGTAAAAGAAATACTTCGGGTTTTTGTCAGCCAGTGAGGTTATTCTTGGGGAGTATAGAGAAATACATGAGCCTGTTGTGAGGAGAGTGAGGTGCGTGGGGAAGTTACCTGGGTTTTACTTAGGCAGTTCTTGGCAAGGGCTAGGTAAGCATGAATTATAGCTGAAAATGAGTCCAGCCAAGCTTCTAGGGAAGGGGTTCTTCTGTACTTTCCATGTTCTAACAGGACAAAGCCAGGGAAGCCTTTCTGGGCTTGTACATGCTCCGAGTACCCCTCCTTGTTAGACTCTTCTTTATTTATCCTGCCAACTGGCACAGCCTTTTAAAGCCATCACCATGCTGCACTTGGAGCAGAATTATCTCTGCTATAATCTCTCTGAGGTCAGTGAAAATATGAGACCGAATTTGTGGAAATGGATTTTCTGTCCAATCTGCCTGTATTCATTTCTTCCTCTTGCCTTTGTCCTTGAGCTCACTAAAAACCAGCATGGTTAAGTTGGGAGTATTCTGGGACACTGTATTTGTGCAGCAGATGCCATGGAAGGCACTGGATAGATTGTTTTCTCTAACCAGTGTGTACATTAAGTACTAGGCTAAATCCTTTTGGATTAGATAAGTGAGAGGAAAAGAGACTATTTCTGGAGGGAATTTTCCTTCCATGCCCCTGATTTTTGTGTATTTACAACATTGCTCTGAACTGGAATCAGTGTATATGGCACACTTGATCTTTTCAATCTATTCCAATTATTAAGATTTTAAGTAGCATCCCAAAAAAGTGCTGATTCCTTCAGGATGACACTGAGGAGCCAGCCCAGCACTTTGTTGCAGCTCTGTTTGCCAGCATGCTAAGTGCTATTTATATCCTTCCTGAGTCCTGGCTGGAGAAGAAATACAGCAGGCTGGAATCTGCAGACAGACCTCACATGAGCCCTGGCATTCCCATTCACATGTTGTGTGTCCTGTGATTGCAACATCTTTCACACAAATGCTTAGCCATTCCCAAAACTAGCCTTCTGTAACACTCATTCAGGGGTTTCTGCCTTTCCCCTTAGGAATAATCTTGTTCTTTAGCAAGAAGAGGTAAAAACACATCAAAAGTCCAAATGTGCACTGGGGCTTCAGGCAAGTTCTACCTTTGCAAAAAAGAGTTTATTCTGCAGTGTAGGATTGGTCCCTGGCTAACAGGGAGTAAGGAGTGTCAGGCAAAGTCTCTTCTACTACCTTTTTCCATATCAGTAAAATACCAGGAGAACTACAACAATTGCTACACATTTCTAATTATTCTTTTTAAACAGAAAGAAATACTGCTAGTGGGTAATAAGATACAGGCTTGTGAGTTTACTTTGCTGAGAGTTTATTTGGCCTGTTTATTTAACTGTCCTCTCTATTTCTCCTGCTTTTCTAGACAGCTCTGACATGGTTCAATTTGCTGACAGGGACTTCAGCTGAGATCTGATGTGTGCACTGTACAATATCCTGCACTAGCTGTAGGATCAGGAATGAGTCTGTCCTTCCAACTTCAGTTCAGCTGAGGCTGGAGGCAGTGTAAAACCAACATATTTGCCTGCAGAGAGGACGGAAATTCGGGTTTGTGTCACGCTTCACTGCTTGCTCTCAGCTGAGACACAGCTCAGACTCATTTCACAGCTGCAGGGTGGGCATAGAAACAACAGCTCCCACAGGAAGGAGCAGAGAAACATAAAATCTTAGGGCAAAAGCTATTGTGTCCAGAGGCATGGATTGAAATCTCCAAAGAATATCATCCATCTCTGGTCTTTACTCCACGCACTCAAATAGACGCGTGTGCACGTGCGCTCACTGGGAGCCTTGATGCATGAATAAAAGGAACAAAAAAAAATCAATATGTTGCCCACATTAGGAAGATAATGATGAGTTATACTTCTAGTCCTGGGATCAGCTCTCTAGTGTGTAGTAAGCAGAGCTGTTTCTAATGCTTTAGAGCAGTAAAAGCTATTAATATTTAAATATATATGCCTTTTCTGTTCCACTTTTGCTGAAGGTGTGCTGTTATAGATCATGGTATCCCAGACACCAGTAAGAAAATAGACACACTGAGTGTCACATTGATATCTTTTTTTTTTCCCTTAATTCATTTTCTTTCAGTCTTTCCTGTCCCAGCATTGCTGGTAAAACTGCAATGCTGTCTTTGTAAAGATTCTGGGATGGAAGAACTGATGCCAAGAAAAGGAATTGATATCAGATAATGTCATCTCTCTGTCTTTTGCCTATTTGCCAGAACTCCCTACTGTCCGGATTGGAAAATTCATTTCTGCATAGCAAAGGCAGAGTCAAAGCAAAGGGGTTTTGAAAGTACATCCTCATGGATTTGGGCTCATGCCTTGCTCTAGTAATAGGTTTATTTAAGAAGTCACTGCTGATTTCAGGATGTTTGGGACTTGCAGGACATTGAATGAAAAGTGAATGAGTAATGGGACGAGAGAAATTTACTCACTCTGCAAATGCATTTAGGTATTTGAACACTCTCCTACTTGAAGGCAATGGAAAGTGTTGCAAAAATGAGTGGTGTCTGGCCCTGCAGGGGTGTTGGCACCAGGCTGTAGGTAAATCAATGAGCCCATTAACACCAGCACTATAAAATAGTAACCAAAAAGTCCTCTCATTAATGACGTGCACTTTTTTTGCTCATAGTGATCTGTAGCAGTACTGTCATAATGAGGAGGACTGTCTGTACACTATAGATCTTACCACCCTTCATAAATACAGAAACTGATGAAGAAACTCAAGTGACTCACTCCAAACTCTCTGAAATGTACAAATACCAATAGTGACTTCATTTATGAAGAATAAGAACTGGCCGTTAGGAGTAAGGACATTAGTTTTGTGTGGTGTGAGATGAAGGAGCAGAGAGGAGGTTAAGGAATTGGAAGGTTTTCTCTGTCAGTTCCCAAGGCAGAGCAGGGCACACACAGCAGAAGAGGAGTCACTCTGCACAGGAGGGACCTGCTATGGGCTTTCCATGTGCGGAAGTGTTGCTCTTTCCCAGAGGATGAAGAGAAAGAATCCAAGGCTTCATTGGATCAGAAGGCTCCTTTATTGTAACAATGTAATCTTTTTTATAGGGTCTTTCACCAACGGTTACTTGCGTGATTAAATGACACACCACCTCCCTACCACCATTGGTTGAGATAGAGAGAGCATGTTTTGAGAACGCACACAAGGATAGAACCAACTAAAGTGAAGAACAGCACCTGTTATTTTGAGAACACGAGATGCTTATGAAACTTCTATCAGTCCTTCCCTGAGAACATGAAATTCTTCACAGAGCTGTTCCTTAGGAAGGCAAGCTGCTTTCTCTTGGGAAAGTCGGGGCTTGCTGCCAAATTTCTCTAAGTCCCACTGAAAGTCAGCCCCACATGGAAGCCGTGAGCAGTTGTAGTGTCTCCAGGGGCAGTGGCTGAAGACACTGCGTTTAAAATCTGATCTAAAGACCACTGAAATCACCATAAAGATTGTACTTGCCTTCAGTTGTTTCCTCTTATGCTTATTCCAACACGATTTCTCAACAGTACCAATACATTGAGGTGCTGCATGCCTGGATAATTGCAGGTGCACCTGGGTGTCCATATTGGCCTTCTGTGTCCGAAATCCTCTTCAGCAGTGTTACCTCCTGGTGCGTTGAGGTACTGCCTTGGGCTTTCCTCGGCCATGTATGAGTTCCCAGGGGGATGATGTGACTATTTTGCTGCCTCCTCATGCCAGCTCAGTCCTGCCACATCCCTGTAGCCACACTGTGACAGTGTGGCAAGGGTGCAGCAGCTGGGAGGGATGCTCAGCAAACACTGCTTACTCCGCTGCTGTACCCATGCAGGGAAGCTAATTTGCTTCATCCTGAATTGAATTAGTTGCTCTTTATACAATAACTGATTATTCTCCTTGAATCATCAAGCTTTTTAAACTTTGGGTTTACAGACAACTTCTTAAATGCCAGACTTGCAGATATTGAAAAGCAAAGTCAGGTTTCATTACTTATTGGTTCTTCTGACACCTTTCTGTTATGACAGCCTGGAAGGTGCTCTCTCTGAACCAACATTAGTCCCACTTCAGCACATCTTCATCAGCAGACATGTTTGGCAAGCAGAGCCTTTGGTGTGCTGTCCAGCCTTGGGGCAGGGGAAGGCAGGGGAGGGCAGGAGAAGGCAGATGAGGGCAAGGAGGCCAGGGCAAGTCCTGGTCAGGTTTCCCGGGATGCTCAGGTGCAGGAGAAGTGCTGGCTCATGCCTTCTGTGAGGAACAGTGAGAACTACTCAGTAATTTCTGCCATCACAGCTCAACTGTATGCAGGGAGTTGAAAATAAATAAATAAATCATCAGTTGTGTCTTTTTAAACATAATCCCACCAAAAATGTGAGAAGGGAAAGGTGACTGGTAATTAAAACATGGATAAGAACAATCGTGCTTGAGCAAACAAAGGTCCTGGCATCCAAATTCCTGATCTCTGCTAATAATTTGGTAATACACAGAATGCTTAGAGAAGAATAAAAGAAACAGATTAGTGATCAAAATGCAGAGATTTCTGCTAAGAAAAATTCATGTTTTCTGTTTATGTACATTTTCTTTTTAAGAATTCCAGACATATCTGCCTTTTTACTGCCTGTGAATATCAAACACTTTCATAAGCCCATTCTTGATGACTCTCATATTACTTTATTTAGGGATGGTGAGTATTCTATTAAGAAGTATATTTAGTTAGCACTGTTTTACCCTTGTGTGCATTACAGTGTTTTAAGAATATTGAATTTGAATGCTCCTTCAGCATTGTGAGATCTTTCTGTAACTCCTTGCAGTCACATTTGGATTTAATTGCCTGAAATAACTTTCTATCTTTACCAAACCAATCAAGCAAGTTTCTTATTCAAGTCACTTAATTGTGTGACTGCAAGGCAATTTATCTTTGAGACAGACATTTTGAATGTGTGTGTGTTTTGAATACAAATACAGATTTTCATGCTGTTGTTATTCTGCTAATGATAGTATATCATTGCTAACTTTTTTTTTCAGATTTAAATGTCTAAATAAAATGACAAATGCTGAAGTCCAGGCCTTTAAATCTGTGACTAGGCCTGTGGATAATGAGGAGAGTCCTCATTATGGACACTTCTGTGTCCATATCAAACTTCACAGGTGTGCACAGGGGCCACACTACCTACTCAAACTCTCAATTTCTCTTCTTGTTAGTTAATGCAGTTCTTGCATTTAGAGATGAGTGCATGTTTCCTCTGGAAATTAGGAAACAATACTGAAAACACATTTATTTTAGATATTTAAGGACAGAAATTAAGTTGCATTATTGCTTTTTATATCCATCACTTTAGATGACTATAATTCAATATGTTGAAGTAATCTAAATATCGTAAACCTCACTGATTGTGGCAGTAAGAGGGTTTTTGGTAACAGTTGATAATATAGTTGCTCCACAAGTATTTGTACTGGTAAAATTTATCAAAAAAATCAAACCAGTGCTGGAAGAGCAATCACAAATGAACCTCACAGGGTAAACTTGAAAATTTTAATTCTTTATGAATTGTAAAGAACAAAAAAGGCTTGTTTAAATCATGAGGAAAGTGAAGTCTCCTCTCCATAAAGATGCAATAAAATGTGAGTTAGTAAAGCATTAATAATTCCTATTTCCTCATGGACTATCACCTTGAAATGCTTTCAGCAAGTACAAGGGTTGGATGAAAGAGGCAAACTCTTTGGACGATGAATGTCTTTAACAAGAACTAAAGGCTCTTACAGGAGGAAATAATGGTATAAAATGAAGAAGACTGGTTGGAAGGATGCCCCTCGTGGTTTATAGGCAGATGTAGATGTAGATGCTGTGGGATGCTCAGAACACGGATCCTGGGAGCAGCCATCCATCAAGCATTTGTTTCACGTGAAGGAAAGCACTCCAGCCATGGTACCTTGTACCCCAGACACTCCTGAGTTTGTTTGATACAAAGGACTCAGCTTTGCCACGAGTGAAGCCTCTGAATGCTGAGCAGCTCCTGTTGGTAAAAACCTGCCTTGTTCTTCCCTGGGTGCTGTGCTGGAGGGGCTGTGCCCACTGTGGGGCTGCCTGGAGCTGTGGGGCAGGGCTGGGTCATCAGTGCAGGACATGAGTCTGTGCCCCTGTGTGAGTTGTCTGTAGCTGAAATTTGCATATATAATAGCTCTGGGCTTTCTTTTTGCGTTGTGAGTGAGGTTGTGATGTGAACAAACCCGGGAAGGATTTCTTAAGGCCATCAAGTTCTTTTTCACTCAATGTGAGAACAAATCCATTTTCTAGGCTATGAAGTTAATTCCCTAAGTCACTGTCTCTGCTTTGTTCTTTTCGACTACTGCATTTGAAAGTCAGTGGCTATATTAAATAAACTCCTATTAAAGGGGTTTGGAATGTCTCCTTTCTAGCACATCTCCAGGGAAAATTATTTGAGAAAAATAGAGAGAAGATGACTTGGCAGCACTAATTCACCATTAGCTGCCAATTATATTTGTGGATGGTCAATATCATACCCAAAATAATGTAGGATGACAATTATCTGCTTCATGATGCTGGCCTGCTTCCCTTTCTGGTTAGCTCACCTAAGAGCACAAAGCAAGGAGAGAAGAGAGGAAAATACTAGCCAGCTCCTTTTATGGCTTGAGGTTTTTTAACGTTGAATGCTTTACCTTAAGAAGTGGGACTTGATTTTGCCCCTCAGGCCTGGTGCATGCAAAGCACAGGCATTGCCTATCCAGAGGCCTTTTGATGCACAAGACAGGTCTGGTTTCCTTAGCCTAGTTTGTAGATGGTGGTTTTAGCAGTGATGGCAGAGGGTAACAGTGAACCGAGGGAAACTCATCACTGTTTATCCACAGGACCTCATCTGAACTGCTCCTGCGTGTGCAGGAATGCAGGCGACTAAGCTTGCTTGACTGGAGAAAGCCATGATTTAGTAGTCAGTGTAAATAAGAACAGGATTAAATTATCACTGTGACATGGCACTGGCCACAGTTCATTTTCAGGGCTAAGCTTCATGTCAGCTCACTCTCAGGACGTGCACTTGGCACTGCATTAAGTTGAAAGGGATAAACCAGTTGTGACCCTTTGCACTGCTTCTCCCCATGCCAGCGAGCTCAGTGGGCCACAAATCAGCACCAGACAGGCAGCAATCTTTAGCCTGAAATATGAGTGTGAGTCAAAATGGAACGTGATTTGCCTTGAAGTGCAAGACTGGGGAGGGCAGTGGTTTGGGAGTGGGTTTGTGTGCTGGTCTCCGTGGAGAATGTCAGTCCACGTGGGCAGGGCAGGCAGCAGGGCAAGAAAATGTCTCAAGAATGGCAGCTTAACACACTGCCAATTGCATGTCATTTTAGATGGCAGGCCAGGGAGTTTCAGTAGGAAAATCAGAGGTTCCTTGCATATGGACTTGCACTGTGTATTTTAGTTAGGAATAAAAACATGTTTCTTCGTTTCTATGGAAAAGAGTTGAAGATTTTCAGCTAGCTGTAGTTCAAGAACATTTAAGTCAAATAATCTTTTACAAAAGTAGTTACATGAGTGCTCACCCTGGTATCTAGAGCTGTGCCTTATAGAGCTGATGCCCACAGGATTAAAATGAATGTTTTACTGTTTTTAATTTTGCCCATAAATATGAAAGAGCTGTCTTACTCAATTACTGTATTCATACTACGACTCTGTTAATTTTCCTTTTGCCAGATGTGAAAAGAGCAGACCACCCCTGGTTTTTACATGTGTAATAAAAGGCAGTGAGAAATGCACTAATGTTTCTTTTTGCATTACTGGTCTGAATATTGACTGTTTATCCAGTAGTTTTTCATGCAACTAGTCGTTTATTAGTCTGGTTCAGTTGCAGTTTCTTTATATATACACCATAAAGAGAGTTACTTGATACATGCAGAAGAGAGAATTTAAGTAATTTCTGATAATTCAGCAGCTCCCTAATCCTGATAACTTTATCATTTCATGACTAAAGGATTTTAGCTTTTACTATTTTTTCTTTATACCGTATCTGTGTTATGAAAAAAGTCTTAGAAATAGTAGAGAAAATAAATAGACATGTAAAAACTTAAAGCTTATTGAGTATAGAAAGATGTGTGATACATTTTGAGTGGTGAATTTTTACAAGAGCAAATACAAGTTTTCCAGGTATTTATGGAACATATTAGTTATATGAAAAAAAAAAGGGATTTTAATTCAGAAATTGCATGTAAGGTGTTTAGTTTAATCCACACGTGACCAGCTGAAGGAAGATTATGCAGTGAGCAGTAGCCCTTCAGTAGCTCTTCAGGACTGCTTGAGCAGAGTCAGGACAGCGATTGTAGAACTGGCTCAGGTCTGCAGCATGATTTTGGGCACACTGCCTCCACCCCATCAACTTTTATTTCCCCTTTGACCTTGGCTATATCTTTTCTATTTAGGATGCAGATGCATTATGAGTCAGATTCCCTTTGATGAAGTGCTTTTGCTGTTCAATCACGATCTCTGCTTTTGAAATAGTATTTCATTAAATGTGCCTGGGTGACAGGCCTCTCTCAGACTTCTTATTTAGGATCCATTTGAGACAACTAGATCTTTCTTTTTTTCCCCAGTGTCAATGATTTTTTAATTGGAGCTGAATTTTCAATGCAATCAGAGAAATATTTTAATTTGCTTTGCGGTGTTGTCTCCTCCTTATGGTGGATTAATGCTGCTGAAGTAAGTAGTCTTCAAGCAGGTTTCCCAGCCAGGGGCTCTGAACACTCCTCTGGCCCCTGCTATGAGGACGAGTATCAAGAAACCCCTGAGTTTCAGGAGCAGGGGAGGCTGGTGGTGATGTTTGTTTTCCCCTGGGCAATGTAGGGTTACTGTTAACCAATGAGATCCTAAAAGGATAGTGAAAAAAATGCCATTATCAGCCATGTGTTGTACTGGTTTGGTCAGGGGCTGTTGGAGGGGAAGGCACTTCCTAATGAGCAGTGAAAGGAGAAGCAAACAGAGGATGCTCTCTCCATTCTTAAAATTAGGTCAGTCCTCATTAGGCAGCATTTTCATATGTCACATAACAGGCAAACTGCAGAGTGCACCGTATCTTCTCTGAATATAAATGGACTCATGTTAGTTCTGTGGATGTGAGAACCTTGGACTGCACTCTTATTTTAGCACTAATGTTTGCCCAGCTCCTGCAAAATGCTGGACATTAACTCGTTGGAGACATTTATGGCATGTCTTTGATTTACTGTCTCAAGCACTGCAATCCTGATTAGGTTTTGCAACAAATATGTGCAAATTATGCTATGAGTGTTCCAAATGGCATTTCCATGCTTATAGCTCCTGGCTGCTAATCAACGTGCAGAGATTCCCTAACATTTAAAAAGCTTTGGCCAACCTCACCAGAATGACTTGCTAAGAGCAAACTGCAACATTAAAGCTTCATTTCACCGGAGCTGCAGGCTTCCATGTGCCCGTTCAGCTTTGGCATGACCCCTTCAGAACTGGAGTTGCACCTGCTCCTGAGATCCAGTCTTTTTATCGTGTGCTAGGTTTGTCCATGTAGTTCACTTGAGGGCAAACCCTTGGAGAGATCTTGAGAAGTGAAATGTCAGTAGCAATAATGCTTTTAAGCTAGTAGCAATAGAGCTAGCATCTAATGTGTTTGTCTTCCTGTGTATTTGTTTTGCTTTTTTTTACACAATTGGTAAAAGTGAGGTCTTGGTTACGCTTGGGAGGCTTTGAATCTCATCTGCCAGCCCTTTTGATCCCATTTGGTCACTTAATAAAGAGAGAGCATATATTTATTTTTAAAAAATCCCACTTACAGGTTCAAATATTTCTTTACTGTCAAAATACCAATTTAAAAACCTCAAAACCCAAATATATAACTTGATAAAATTTCTAGTTTCAGAATACCCTGCAGCTCTACATCAACTTCTCACAGACCTGTACAGAAAAGACCACAAATAATTGAGTAGTAAATAAATCCAGACTGGCTACTGGCATTAAAATATTAATCTAGAATTTACAACTTCCAGCATGCAGTCAGTCCATAGTAATTTGAGAGCATGAATTACAGTGCTGTGATTTGTTCCAGCTTTCCTTCTGGGGCATGGTTGAGAGGAAACTATGTACTAACCTTAAGTTATTGTTCTGTCATTCATTCATCGCAGTGTCCTACTGAAATATTTCATATTGTTATATTTACCAAGGCACCATGTCTCAAAAGCCACCTGAAAATAAGAAATTAAGTAGGGAAATACAGAAGGAGAAATGAATCTTCTCTCAAAAGCCCAGGGCTGAAAACATTTGAGCACTTGAAGGAGAGTTCTCTGCACTGCTGGTTGTTGCAGCAGGTCTTGGATGCCCTGGCTGAGAATTGGACACATCTGTGCTGGCCTGTACTCACACATGTGCAAAGTGCTCTTCCTTCAGCTTTATCCTTGGAATCCTCAGCCTTTTGCTCACAGTTTGTGATGCTGCCTCAGGCTTACCTCCCACCAAGTTCTCAGGCACAGGGAAGGCAGAAAGAGGCATAAAAGCCCAGGCAGGTCCCTATTGATGAAGCTGCTGCTGCATTTGTTTGTCAAGTGCCAGCAGATTTCTTGATGCTGTGCCAGAGGAAGTGGATGTTTCCTGTTGTCTTGAGTTTAAAATCTAAATGCCACCTCTGTGAGCAATACAGCCTTTGTTGATGCTTTCAGCTGTTCTTTGTAGTCGCAGTAACAGCAAAAACCATTGCAGCAAATGATCCTTGCCAAGCAACTGGATACTAATACATTGCAACACTGAGGAAAAGACAACTTATAGACATGATATTAGTGTGCTTTTTTAACTTGGGACTGATCTGAAAGCATTTTCCTATTTGAGGTATTTAACATGGTGGATTAGAAAGAAGAGAGAGTAATGCTGGATTTGAGTGGAGGTGAGAGCTGGTGCATGGAGCATGGAAGGAAGTGAATGAGGACAGCTTTGAAGAAAGCTGGAGAGGAAAGTCTGGTCAGAGAAGAGGCTTGTTTTGCAGAAGAAAGAGGGTCATAGTTAATACATGACCTATAGGCATGAAATAAAAGAAATAATGGAAAGTTAGAATCGTTAAAGGAAGGAACTGAGCCTTTATGCTTCTTTGTGCCTTTGAGAAACATCTTGCTTCAGGAGTATTGGATTCCTTCCAGAAAGAATAATTCTGTTACCCCCCAAAAGCCTCAGCTGTGCCTGTCCTGCTGTGGTGCCATGGGAAGCCATGGCTGCCCTGCTCTTCACTGTGTCTCCTTAGCACAAGCTCTGCAGCAGCAGCAGCTCTCTTGCCCACAATATGCTTCCTTTGGCTCTGGGGCATTCTCAACAGCACTGTAAATAATGCATCAGGACTGTCCATCTCCATCATGCCTGACACAGTGGAAAGATACTTGAGGAAACTGGAAACTTGATATTTTTTCTCTGGATCTTTCCAAATGCTTCTGAGATTCATATGAATGTTTCTCCTCCCATGGGTACATAGACATTAAGGTGGGGTATCATATTCACCACTGCTTTTGAATATGGGGAATGGAGCTGATTATGTTTCAGCCTTCGTAGGAAAGGTCTCATCTGATTTCACCCACCAACTGCAGCTGTGCTGGGTCCTGTGCAGTTCTGGGAGGTGAAAACACAGTAAGAAAAGCATGGCATTAGATCAATTGTAATGACCTTTACTGGGCTTTTAAGAGTTTGGGAACAGATTTTCTGCAGTGTAATTCATAAATTTTACACAGTATGTTTGCAAATATTTTACTCCTTTGTGCTCCAGGACTTGGAAATCACATCCTAGGGTCCTGCTCCAGTATATATTGATTTACAGTTATTCCAGGCTGGACCGTTTATACCTGCAGAAAGCTTCCTGCATTAACTTNAAAGAAAAAAAAAAAGAAAAAAACCCACACAAAACCAACAACAACAAAAACCAAAACAAACAAACAAAAAAACCCCACCCAAACCCAACCAAACAGAAAAAACCCCTTATGCTTTCCAAAAATTTAGTAAATGTAGAACTTTGTATTATCAGGTAGTACTCTTACTATTTTTCATAGCAGTCTTCATTTGATTGCCTTCTGAATATGCTTTATATGAGAACTACTATAAAGCAAGGTGTAGAATATGATATTAATTATACATGTAGGGAGAACCTGGAAAACTTAAGAATGTGGGCCTCACCCTATGACACCACAGGGTCTGCTCAGTGTGGGTGAATCAGCGGCTCTGGATCCAGCATTGAGTGCAATCCTGGTTGTGCAGTGACCTCTAGAGCTGGAGGGCTGACAGAGGCTGCTCTGAAGCTCTCGGCTGCTCTGTGACTGGCATCTGCAAGTGTAACCCACATGTCAAAAGCAATCTGCCTAACTGGTGCAGAAAAACTCAAGGGCTTCCAGAAAAAGTTAAACTTGTAACAACCTGTCCCCATTTTGTTATGAATGACAGTCATGGGATAGCTTACATGTGCCAGTGACATCAGTGTTGTAAAAATACCACAGATACATTCTTGACAAAACCCAACAAAGGAAACCTAAAAATGTACAATAATGGCAAATTTCTGTATGTACAACATAGAATTCCAAGTACAGTTATTTCTAGAAGTTTAGCTATGGGTTGTTTTACTTGAAATTATTTCTACTCACTGCTCAATTTTCTTTGTTATGACTTCTTTTATCTCCTCTGCAAAGGTTCTGGATCATGTCTTCTGGTGGGGATGAGTGCTGCTGATAAGCAGAGATTTGTCAATCAGAAAATCCACCATCCAGAGGTGATTGTTGTTACATACACTATGACACACTGTTAAGTTTTAAATGGTTTAAAATCAGAGCCCTGTTGCACTGAGTGTATATTGTGGAACATCATCCCCACTCCAAGGAGGATCCATTTGTAGTGTCCCAACTGGGGACACCAGTCGCTGAAGGAAAAGTCTTCTCTTCCTTCAAGATGGGCAGGGAGCAGCTTGGCCAGATCATGCAGAAAGTCTGGGGCAAATACAGTTTGTAATCGAGGTGGTAAACTGCATCAGAGTTGGTAACCTCAGCACTGTACTCTCTTTCAAACACGAGATTTGAAATTCTCCAGAATTACAAAGTTGGTGTAAATTAAGCCAGGAAAGATTAACAAGATCCTCAAAGGTTTTAGCAGAGTTTCCACTATATCCAAGTGAGGTGTAATTATGTTGTGTTTGTGGAATGAGCTTCTCTGCTCCAGGCTAACATAGTCACATAGTTCCTGGTTACATCAAAAAGAGTTTAAGGAGTGTTACAAGCTTAAATCTCTGTAGTAATGGTCTGTAGTAAATCTCTGTAGTAATGGTCTAACTTTCCTGTCCCATTACCTCAAGCTATTCTGTCCTCTTGGCCCCCTCTTCTGTCAAAAGGTCTGGTGATGTTTAGCCACAAATATGTTTCTCCAAATAGGTGTGTTGGCTAAAACTTGATTTTTGCCTCATTCTTTCTTGTTATCTAATCCATTTTGCATGGTGCTAGGGACACTTTGGTGCCTTTCCACATTTCACCATACACAGAAAAGCAGGCAAACTTTCTGACAGTTCAGATGCAGCAGAAACTGGGATTACAACCGAGTGCAGGCAATGCTACCAGGGCAGCTGTGAGCCACAGCACAGCCCGTGGGGCAGGGCTCTGTGCTGGGACTGCCCGCACCTGGCCCAGGCTGCTGTGCTCAGACACTTGTGCCTGTCAGACATCAACTCTGAGCAGCTGCTTCCTAACATCTTTCAAATCTCTTTGGAACAAAGCCTGGGTGTTTAGTAGCAGAGAGATGAATGGCACTTAGAATGGCAATCCTGCTGTTCTGTGCTTCTCTCTGAATGGGTAAAACCCAATCGTGATATGCTATTAATTAGCACTGACGGAGGGATGAGGAAACTGGCCTCCCCGTGGGACACTTATTCATCAAGTGAAAACATGTTCCCTCATTTTGCAGCTGAAGTATCTGAGGTGTGTGACAGGCTGTGTGCTATGTGTGCTGTACAATCAAGGGGCACCCCAGAATGCTGGGTGGGCTCTGCCAAAAGGCTCCAGACTGTGGGTGACATCCCCAAGAGCAGCCTGTACGCTTTGTGAGATACACACGGGTTCATAGGATGCTATGGAGTCAGCCTGGTTCTTGTCTTTCCAAAACCAGAATAATTACTGTTTCAACACAAACACTCACTGTTGTTTTGCTTCCAATAAGATTTGCTTAAAAATATTTTGTAAAAAACAAAGAAGTAGCAAAATAGAAATCAAAGGTTTTACTTGACGTGTATCAAATGTTACCTACTTCTGCAGTGCTCCAAGCATGCTCAGCATGGCTCGCAATTTTTCATTCCCTAGAATGAAAACAGCGTATTTTTCACAGAGCAAATATAGCAAAAGTAAGCAAGAAGAGGGTCTGGTGAAGCAAATGCTTGATATAGTCAAGGGCTCGATTATGCATCAGTGGATTCAATTTACAGAGTAGAGAGCATCAGTCTTGGACAAAGTCAGTCTCCCACACAAAGCACTAAAGTACATGCTGACAGAATGAATTAAGTAGAGTGCTAGCCAGAAGTCACTTCTTCCAAAAGGTAATTTGATTCACTCCTACAGAAACTAGACTCCAGAAGTGGAATATTTGCATCTCTTGCTTGAAATCACTTGGAACGTGCAGGAAAAAAATCCCAACCAAACATGTTTATTGTTGGGTGGTTTGTTTTGCGGTGAAAACTTTTCCTTGGATACAGGTGTATCTCTTCAGAAGTAACTGAGTGAGCAGACACCCCTGCACACCTCTTTTACAGAATCTAAGCATATAGGACTATGTCAGTGATAAACTTTTCCCCAGATGTGTTTTGATACAAGTGAGCAGTTTGTGTGACATTTGGATAATGCAGGTGGTACAGAGGACTAAAGAGCATCACAAGCCATCTTTATCTGCTTGTCTTCATTACAGGGCCAAGAAAATCTTATTCGTGAGAGTGATAAAGCTGGTCCTTTTATACTTGATACTATGTGCACTGCTTTAATGCACAGCATCAAGCATCACAAAATATAAAAGAACAATGTTGAAGGCTCAGAATGAGGTCAGTTGTGTTTCTCTTTGCTTTTGTGTGAAAATAAAAGCTCTGGTATGACTGTGGTCTGCCTACATGTGATCCTAGGAAACCAATACACCTTATCCTCTGTTGTTGCAGACCACCAAATCCTGGCTTTCAAGCATTCCTCTATGGGCTTGTGCATCTGAACTGGTTAGGTTTGTTCCCATTACTGCTATTGGAAGGAGGATTATCTTCCAGAACCACGTGTCAGATTTGGAGATTTTTGATTTTCTATTCAAAAAACTTATATAAAATCACAATGCATCAAGCAGCCAAAACTAGAAGATTTTTGCTTCAAATGCAGAGGATGCAGAGGACAGTTGCAATCAAACTGCCTTAGCCCTTCAGTTTGACTGAGGCCTTGAAGTTCCATCTCAGATCCTGGATGATGAAACAGTGTTTTGCTGCCAAAAGAAGGGAAACTTTGCATTTATCTCTGGTGTGTTCTGCTAGAAAAGCTGCCATCAGTTTCTATTAACTGACACAGAGGTGAGCAGACACAGTGAGTTGTGGTGAAGGACTCTGCGTTCTGCGGCCTTTCATAAGCTTCCCCACCCATATATAAAAGGCTTGGAGATGGTTTGGATCTATTCCAAAACACAGTGCCTCATCTTCTTCTTCCCCCAGCTTCATTCCACTAATGAGTTAGCAGCTCCACCTGAGGATGGTAACAATGTGTTGACATCAGACCTTATTCTTCTGTGGCCTGAGCAATCTGCATGGTGCATGGTCTGAGGGTCAGGTTATTCCAGTGAGCTGTACAGTGTGTTTTGTAGATATTTTTCACTCCGTTGTTGGCAGGGCCCCAGGCTACTGCGGCTTACTCCATTGACTCTTTCACTTGCATTTCCAATTTTCTTTGCATGAAAGCTCCATCTGTCACAGGCAGCCTTTCCACTGACCATTAATTCTCACTGACTGGCTGATTGACTGGGCTCCCATGCTGCATCACTTTGGAAGTTAATAGGATTACTAGAAATGCAAGAAACAGCTCACATGGTGACTTAAAAAAATACAAAAGGAAGGAAGGAGGTGATAGCCAATTTGTCAGGATTCATACAGTGAGTGAATTCACCTCCTCTGAGTTATCCAAAATTGCGCTTGACTGGTGGCAGCCTTAATGGACTGACTGTCATTTTGATTGACAACTCTACAGCAGAGTCTAGTGAAGGTGGTAGAAATTAAATGAAGTTGCAATGACAGTGGTCGCTCAGGGCTGTCAGAAGGGCACATCCAAGCTGCAGAGTGAGTGTGGGCCCAAGGCTGTGCCTGAGCCCAGCCCTGGCGGCAATCCCTCCCTCGCTGCACACGCAACTCTGTGCTGCCCTGTGCCAGCCACACCCAGGGCTGTCTCAGGGCGCCCTGGGCTGAATTGCTGCCTGCAGGGTGAGCAGCACAGGGCATCATGCTCACACTGAGTGCCCAGTCTGTTCTGTCAGCAGCAGAGTGCAGTGTTCTGTTTTTGAGTTTATTTGATTGTTCTATTTTTTATTAAGGCATTTCTATGTTAATTAGTTATAAAATGGTTTGCCCCTGTGTACCCCCTGCCCTTCCCAGAGTGGATCCTTCCCTGAGCCCCTTTGTCCAAGTTTTCCCTGCCGTTTCACCTGCCTGTCAGAGGTGTCAATCACGCTTCTCCCCACCACTTTACCTGTCAATCTTCCCTCTGTCTTTGTCTGTCACCTCAGCCCTGCCCTGGTTCTTCCGGAAATTTCTGTATCAATCACCAGAGCTTTCACAAGTGATTCGTCCGTTAGACCCTCTTTCCAACCCTAAGTTCTCCCATTTGCCCTTTGCCACCTCTCATCCCTCCCCCGAAATACCCCTATTGGTCACCCTAGGTTCTATCCCCCAGGTAATTGCCCCTTTATAACTCCATCTCGGGCGTAGCTCGAGGTCACTCGCCGCTGCCTCTTTGGAGGAAAGGAAGAATAAAATCCTCTGAACATTACAGCCGGGACTGACCCTTCCTTTGCTCTTGCCTCTGACTGCACGCAAACAGAAGCGCTGCCCCAGCAAGCCAAAGCACGCACCTGCCCTTTCTCTCTGCCACGTGCTGGCGAGTCCCTGCCCCAGCGTGCTGGTCCCCGCCGCTCAGCAGCTGACCGGGAAATGCCGCGTGGGTGCGTGGGCGGGCGAGAGAAACACCACAGCAGAGCATCTCTGGGGAGCCCTACACCATGCAGGCAGGACTGGAAGGCAAACTGAGCATGGCTGCTCCTGTGATACAGCTCAAGTCGTTGGCTTCCACTGATAATGTAGAAGCACAATGAAGGAGAAGGATTTCCTGGGATATAGGCCATATTTTAATCTACACAACAGTCTAAAGCACTCTTTCATGCTGTGTTCTTTTTGCCTTTAGATTAGTGAAGGGCAGGTATGTTTCCCATTGCTTTTCTCTTCTGATTGACAATTGTAGTTTGCATCAATATTTTTTTCACTGGATACTGAGGAAAACTGAGAATCAGAGAAGGTTTATATGTCTTCTACCTGGGATTGAAAAGAAGCTTAATTCTTGAACTTCCCTTCAGCTCCTCCTTCTCCCATTGTCCCATTTCTTCTTTTCCTTACCTATAACAGCAGGCTTGGGTACTGTATGGTTACTGGTGCTCTCTGTCTGGTTCATTCTGTTAGGAGCCTGAAGAGGGTAAGAAGTGGGGAGGTGGTCTCCAAGGAGGGAATATATGAACTGGTTGTAAAGTGAAGAAACTACAAAGTAAGCGCTCCTGCAGGTTTCACAAGAGTGAGAGTGCCTCCTGTTATATTTGTCTTCCATAAGGTTCTTCCTAACATTTTAGGTACTCAAACTATTCAAACCTTTCTGTTTTCTTTTTCTAACTCTGTGTACTGTAGTTCTCTTGCAAGGCAAGAAGTTCTTCAGAATCTGGTCTTCAACTGCTGAATTGGTGTTGGTTTGGTTTTCTTTGCTTGGGTTATAATCTTATTTGAAGTGATTGTGGGGCTCAGTATTGCTTGACAATAATTTGGATTTCATGGACAGCCCACATCAAATTTCCCAGCGGCAAACACTTGGGTGTTCGTGTCCTTTTGGCAGCACTGGCATTAAGGCCAAAGAGTAAAGATGAAAGAAAAAAATGCTCACAGCCCAAGAGGGATGTGGCTCTGTTGGGAGGTTCAAATGAAGCAATTTGGACAAGGAAAGCAGCATCTTGTTGTCTTCTGTTGGGAATTAACCAAGGAAGAGTTGCCACTGCCTTCTTTTTCTCACAAAACCACTCAGCAGCTGAATTTTTGATGGAGGGGAGAGAAGATTGATTATTTCTTTCTCAGCCTTTGCTGTCAAGGGGAGTGTTCTCTCAAGTTAGCATAGCTTTTGTTTCTGCACCTGCAGGACATGTTGCCATCAGCTTTTATATCAGAGTAGCAGTAAGGCTGCTCTAATTCTTTCCTTCTGATTTTATGAAAACAGTTATGTGTGATCCCTATGCTGTAACTTGTGCAATTCAAAAGGCAGCAGTACGTGTGAGATTTCCCACAGCCACAGGAACAGAACTGTTTCCAGATCCATCTATTTGTGTAAATCCACATGCCAGACCCAGAGGGAGTGCAAGCTTCTGAAATTGTGAAACATGTGAAACATGTGAGAAGAAAAGTGGTCATGAGGATGACAGGTGCAATTTGAATATGTAGATAAGCAGAACTTCTAAGACTGATAGTGGTAGGGGATAATTTGGGAAATGAATAGATCATTCCTCTCAGAACAGCACTTTTAGACTCTCTGCATGCATAGGTTTTCATATCGGGAACAAAGTCTGTAGGCAAAAAAATGTTGGTTTATAGTCTTACAAATACATATGTATGAAAAATTGATAGTTGTGAAGTTCATGATTAGTCAAATTAGAATCAGATTGCCTTTTATCAGATTGGTTTCCTATGCAGGACTAAGCTTTTTTAATTTCATCCTGTGCATACACACTGGGGACAGTTGCCTGTATATAAACAAGATAGCTAAAATGCCGAAGCTTCTGTGTGAGAAGAAGGCTCACACTCCATTTTGAAAGTTCTTCTTGTTTTAGTGGCAGTGCAGCCAGTCAGGCAGTTCTTGTGCAGATCCCCAGAGCTCTTCTTTTCTCTTGGGTTTGTTATCTAAATGCACTGAGATAAATACAAACAAACAACCTCATCTGCTGGAGTAGTAATAAGTCAGCAAACTGTCATCTTTTACCATGCACAGCACTCATAGGAACCCTATTCTTTTCATTTATGAATAGGCAGAAAAGGATGGGTTTAGAAAAAATGCGTAATGAAGTGAGAGAATCAAACACAGATGCTGAAACTGACCTTCATTAATATTTTTGTTAGGCTTAAGAGGCTGCATGTAGAAGTTTATATAGTTTCAGGCAAAATGAGGTTTATATGGTTTCCTTTTACACAGAGCAAAAGAGTAAGCTTTTAGTCTCGTTAGGTTAACAATAAAGAGGAAAGAAAAGCTAAATCTCCAGGAGGGCACATGGCGTGTGTTTGCTGTCTGCAGACATGGGCATTGAGCTGAACGGGTCTCAGGGGCACGGTTCAAAGGGCTACCACAGCTCTGCAGGTTGTATGGGGTGCTGCATTCCCTTTACACACTCATTTTTCATAACTGCATTTGAGGGGAAGGAAAATTCATGTGGGCAAACCTCACTTTGGGAGGAAAAAAATGAGCGATCCTTCTAAACTGCAGTAAGTTGTATCCTCAAAGCAATAGGTGCTAGTCCAAGCCAAGCATGGAAATTACATGAGAGATTCAGAGACAGTCTGAAAATCACATTTCTCCTGTGGACCAGACCTAAGTGGAGAGTGTAGGTACCATGTTGTGCAGCACACGCCCCGTCAGTCCCAGCTGTGTCTGCAGTGCAGCAAAGATGTCACAGCAGCTGGCACAGAGCAGAGCTGTTGATGCCAGAGCTTGGCACAGCCCCTCATCCACATGCTCAGCTACAGGCAGGGCTGGAGCTGCTCTGTGCATGCTCCCAAACAGCAGCTGCAGCCTGAGCACTGCAAACACGATTGGCGGTTGGACAGAGTTTGGATAGAGTTTCCTTCCACTGCTCCATGTTTCATTTGTATTTAATTTATGCTTTCTTTAAGGACTAATTTTGCTGCCAAGGGAGTCTGTCTGAGGAACCTTCTTTCAGAGACATATATAAGGAAACCCCTAACAGAAAAGGAGGTATTTAATCAGTGTGTCTAACCACTGCACCAATCTCAAAATGGATCACATTTTGATTTCTGAACCATTTCTGTGTCTAGAAAATGGCTGGGGTTTTATTTGGTGTTGTGCATTTTAACTTCCTTGGACTCTTATAATCTGGAAACCAATGGAATTTTTTTTTCAGTAAACAGAAGGAAGGAAGTGACAACTGTGTTTGCCTTCCATTTTGTTATGGAGCACATATGGAAGCAGCTGCAGATCTTAGTACAGTGTTCTAACTTTGCTGCTGCTGCTGATTGTATTATGTTTGGATATGCAAGTCTTGCAAATTTTGTATCTGCAGAGCTTCTGAAAATACTCTAATGACATTTTATGATTTTCTTTTTGCCTCGTTGGCCTTATACAATGTATGTTAGTAGTGTAAGAGGATTTTAATAGGATACATACTGCTTATTAAACATCTCCAAAGCCTAGTAGAAAAACAGTTCACCTTGGCAATTATTTGCTTTTAAAGCTGACAAAGTGATTTCTTGGTGTCTGATTTATGATGATGACTTGTACTTTGAGTTGCTCTTTGTGTGTATAGCCGTGTGGAGTTTTTTATAAGAATCTTGAAATTTTTCTGAAATTAAAGAAGAATTATGTTGAGAAGGGAATTTGTGCTTTACTTCTTTGGTCAAAAAAAATAACATGGACAAATCTGTTTCCTGTCAAATACTGAGATTTTCTAAGAGCCTTCAAAAACTCTGCTCTCCTGAAAATACATCAACAGTGAAGAACTTCACATTTAGAAAATAGCACAGTAAAAGGAGTTTTCCAGTCATGACACATGCTAATAATATCTTGTATGGTTTTGAGCAATTCCTCATGAGGTCCTGAATCATTATAAAACCATCCACTAGGCATAATGGCACTAAAGATCTAAAGAGTTTATGAGCCATCTAAAAATCCATGTCCACTTCTGTACCCAGTTTAACTGAGCCTCAGGGAATGCTGGAAGGTTTTAGCTCAGTAGATGACAGGTCCTAGAAAGCTTTCCTAGCACATTTAGAAAAGAAACTATTGGAGACCAAAAAGCACTGAAGGTCCCAGATGGGCCAGAAGTGATTGGAATGGTTCCTATTGGCTCATCTAATGGAAATAGTTGTTCGCAGGCAGATTTTGCTCTTTCTGCCCCTAGTTTAAATCCCGAACTTCACTCAAACGGAAGGAGACCAGGTGAGCTGAAAATGAGGCCCCATGGATTTGCCCTGCACCAACTCTCTCTTTTTCTGCCAACACTGTGAAGCTCAAGGCACAGTGGCTGCCTGCAGGCTGCTGTCCTGCGAACTTCCCCAGCTGCTTGTCTGCAGTGGCACTCTCGTTCTTCCCAGAGCCCTGAGTGCTGCACATCTGCTGCAGCAACGCTTTCCCCAGTTGCATTCCTCACCTTGTCTCACACCACGCAGGTCCTGGCTCTAAGTCCAGTGGAACTGTGCTCAAGTCCGTTTTTGTGAGCAAGACCTAGATACTGCCTGTAGCTTGTTTTAGTTCAGCAAGCCTTGGGGAGCAGCTGCAGCTAACTGGCACCCAGCTGCTCCTGGCAGAGGGGAAGGAGTCACAGAGCAGTTCTAGTCATTCAAAAATAAAATAATCCCAGGAGATACTGCTTCTCAAAAACTTCAGAGTAGCAAGCAGCTGGATCCCTGACTCTTGGGAAATACAGTTTCTGGTGTTCTTATGTCACTTGGGCAGGACAGGAAGAATCTATCACTTCATTGAGGCCATTTCTTTTACTGTCATTGCTTCCATGTCCAGTACTTCTAAATCTCTCATTGTGGGAAAAAAAAATTTGTTCCCACAGTAGCTTGGATTAGCAGTGCTTTCCTTTAGGGAGCTTTTATATTGCGAAAATAATTTTCTGGTGTTCTATTTTTGCTGCAGATATAATGTAAGCAGAAGATGATGGGGTTTGCATGCCTGGAGTGAGACTTAACTTTAAAATTTCCTTCAATTCCTTCAAAGAAAACCCCAGATTCAACTTTTGCCTGCCTAGATAGTAAAATGATTTTGTTATTTCTCGTAATTATTACATCTTTTATTAGCCTATGAGTTTCATCTAATCTGGTCTTTCATATTTTACTCCATAAACTCTATACTGGGTAGAAAAAGAGGCATGGTTAACTCTTGTGCTTGAGTGGAAATTATTTATGTGTGCATGTTCTCCTTCCCACCTGGTCCCCTACTTTTTCTTATCTGAATTGCAGTGTGACTGATGATCTCACTTCTATTAAAGTCAAGAAAAATGCTGCTGTTGGCCTCCCTGTGCACACAGGGTAGGAATGGTCTATGGTCACAGGGTAGGAATGGTCTTCTTCCACCAAGAAGAAAGGGTTTTGTTCTGTTGTATCAAAATCTCCCTTTGGCCATGACCATCAGGGAAGATAGCACTAGCAGCATTTCTGGATGAGTGATCTGTGGCCACATCAGCTGAATGTGTCCTGATAAGCTTCTCCATGGCCCCAGTGACTACCGCAACTCTTTCTTCCTTGTCCCTCTTTCCCTCCCTTTCTCATTTCAACATGGGAGACATCAAAGCACTTAATCTATGCCTTCTGTGGGTTAAGAAAAGGGTCAAGTTTTTTAAAGACCCATTAGTCCAAGAGCAAGGAGTCCTGTGTGGGGGAGAGGAGTTTCCTGGGACACCTTGGGTGTATGAACCAAGCTGTGGTGTGGAGCCCTGGGGCTGTGCTGGCAATGAGGGAAGGGGACACTGCCAGCTCTGTTTTATCTGGGAAAGGTCTCTGCCTGCAGTTTAGGGGAGTGATTCTTGTTCTCAGCTACTCTGTTCCCAGGCAGGAGCTGAGGGCCCTGTGGCGCCTGGAGTGAAGGCTGCAGTTTCGCTTTGACTTGGACCAGGCTTCTGTGATACTTCCCTCACGAGTTTCCATTCCTGACCATCATTTGGTCTGCTCTGCCCTCACCTCTCTGCCATACTGCAGAGTTCCCATTGACTTCTCTGGAGCTGTTCTGATCACAGTCACCTGAGGGGAGAGGGCTCAGTGGCACCAAAGTAGCTCAGTAGGGTCATCAGGTTTGCCCCAGGATTCTGAGAACAGAACAATATGACCACAGCCCCTTCAGACTGTGAAGATGCTTATCTGCTGCTTTCTGTACCTGCTGTGTCAGCAGGCAGGCAGAGACACTGCACTTCTTTCTCATCTGCAGGCTTGCTCCCCAGTCCAGGTTTTGCTTCTCTCTTTTGCACAATTTCTGAAACATCCAGAGGCAGCTGCCATAACCTAGGTCTCCTTAACTAGTAAATTACTTTGTCCCTCTTTTGCTCCTCATCATATCCTGCAATTTTCTGTTCATTTCTGCTCTGTATTGCTGTCATCTTCTTTGTCAGATCTGTGTTGCTGTCACCTTATCTACTTCTATTCTGAATAATCTGACAGAAGTTAAAGGAAGTGGTTTTTCATTCTTATATTTTTATGTAGCAGTTCCAGCTAGTGTGCAGTAGAGCACTTGTGTATCAAAAATAGACAGGCAGGAATATGAGCAATAAATAGCAATGTTCATTAATGCTATGTGTTCTTCTACTGTGAGAATTCTCTGTCTCCTAATTATTTTTCCTTCTTCAATTAGTTTAATGTGGTAACGGGAATTTATGATGGTGCTGGTATGTGTGTCACTCTCCATGGATTCCCAGCATGACTTTTTGTTATGCACTGAGCAGCGACAGATGTGTGACACTGAAAAAATTATTCAAACCTCTTCCACTTTTCTCTATCTTTGGGCTGGGATCAGTTTAAAAAAAAACAAACCACGGGCTAGCAATAACAGTACATTAACTTGTCCTTTCTTGGTCCTGCGAAGATTCCTGTGTGTTCTGGTGTTCAGATGCAAACAGGTCCATTGAACTTGCCTGGACTGAGCAGAGATGAGGAAAAACATGGGAGTAAATCCTGCAGGGCTGGGACCTTAAACCTGAGCATAACACAAGGATACAGCAGCTGTATAGCCCAGTCTAACCTGGGCAGTGTTTCTGAGAACAGAGTGCTTTATAGGAAATTATGGCACAACCATGATGCTCCTTGTAGCTCCAAATCATCTGGAGGCATTTCTGTAGTGACAAATATTTTTCCTAATCTTCTTCCAGCCTGGGTTCTAATGACTGGGATCTGAGATTGGGCATGAGGTTTTGAACAGACGTAGCACTTACTCTGCAGATTGCTAGACCTGTGATACTGGTAGGTGTTATTATTTTGGCTGTGCTGCACTGCTGGCATTTCCCATACCACAGATTTTTGTTTTGTGACCAAGATGCACAGTGCCAGCTGAAACTGCTGGCAGCTGAATAGGACACATTTGTGATTTTTGGCACTTGTTCATGATGATTTGGGGTTGGGTTTGAGCATTCCAGCTGACCTTCTCAGTACAATATTCAGCTGAGACATGATTTGCAATTTTAAACTTTACATTCAACATTTTTTTCTTTTTTTTAATGAAATAGTGACTACTCAGAAAGCTCAGCTGGTGTCTGAAGCTATCTAGGATGTCTAGAAGAGAGCACTCAATGTGCTGACTTGCAGGATTTGTGACAAGGACTGTGCTTGAGTAAACTTGTCAGCCAGGGAGGGCATTATTTATTTTTGCACACCTTCTTGGGTTATGTCTTAGCATATATATTGTATTCATATAGAAACTTCTCCCAGAAAGAGTTTGGAAGAGAAAACCTTAGTTCTGGAATAACCATTCAAGCTTCACTTGTGTTTTCTATTTTTACACCTGCTGCAGATATTTTATCTGAAAATGCCCAAAGCATTTTCTTATCAACATTCATGATGCTGTCCTTTCAGGCCTTTGCTGATGTTCTTTATCTTTATTGATAATGCTGCATCTGGGCATAAGCTACATTTCATGGTTGGATGGAAGATTGTTATCTGGGCATTTATCATTTCACACAAATCTTCTCTCTCTGTAATCAGTGAAGTGAATGTAGCTTTTACAGGCACTGCTTTGTGTTAGCACCTCCACCCCTTTATAGCATTTTAAATAAAAGCTGTCCCAATTCTGCTCTGTTTTGGGCCAGTGGAGGGCCCTGACACATTAATCAAAAGCTTGTCTGATACGAGAAAGAGGTATAAGAATTGGGTTTGTTTTGAGCTCTGTCCATCTAACCCTTTCCTCAGCAGTGGCCTTAGCATGGGTTTATCTTTGAAAAAAATACACCAACAACAGATATAGAGTGTGTTTTATCATATAATCGTTTTAGAGTATCCTAGCACTGAAAAGTAGATTATTTCAAAGATCAGTCAGAGGGTGAATGTTAAGCTAATGGAAAACTAGGATGAACATTGGGGAAAAAAATAATCTTGCTACTGCAGTCCAATGGGACAGAGAGGAAATGGAAGGACTATTGATTGGCTTCTTTTAAGAGGTCTAAGAAATATATTACATCAATAACAATCTTTCCTTTGTTAAATCATCCAAACATTATTTGCCTAATCAGACTGAAGAAATATGTAAATACAGCATTTATTCCATCTGCACTAGGACCTGGCACAAATGTCCACCCACTTTTGGAAAAGTACTGACATTTGAATGCACACTTAGAAAAAACCATCTGTTTAGAAGTTATGTTGAATTGAGATCTAAACCTCGAGGTGATTCATGAGCAGTTATAGATGTTGCCTTGCAGACCATCCTTTCACACGGGTGCTTTGCAGTAGGCAGCACCAGCTGTGCTCGCTGAGTTTGCAGCATTTCTGTGCTGCTCCCCTGTCCCTGTGGACTGCAGTGCTGTGACTCAGGTAGCTCATGTCCAGCCAGGTGTTCGCCTCACACAAATGAGATCTGCTGTGTTCAGGTGTCATCATCCACTGCGGAACAGACACTGAAATGGTAACACTTGGGCAGGCCAAAACAACTAGATGCAAAAGTACATGGCTTGCATGTTGCTGGGCTCTATTGCCAGTAATACAGCATTCATTCAAATTACAGTCTTTAATTCCTTATGTTCTTTTGAAAAGCTGTAAGAGCTGTATTAAAACTGTCCAATTTTCTTTGTGATTTCATCTTCAGAGGAAGCTTGTTATAGTTTCATTCTAAAAGATCATCAGCTTGTTTTTACATTGTAATCTTATATAATAATGGGATCTTAATGACTTTGCTAATAGACATGCAGGATGCAAATTGTCTGTTTCTCAAATTTATAATATTTTGATAGAAGGAGCAGCATAATGGAATCATGAAGAGGGTTTTGAAAAATTCCTTCCCTGTTTTTCTCTGTCTCTATGCTTGTACTTATAACATGAGATCACTGAGACAGTGTTAGGAAACAAGATTTAGTGTCACTTTACAAAAGCTGTGTATTTGATAAGCAGTGTAATTTGTGGAACAGTGGTCTCATCCTAAATGGAAATCCAAATGGAATTATGAGCACTCTTGAACTTTCAAAATTGTACACTTAATGATGATGGAGATTAATTTTATCATCTGTGCTTTGTGGTTGAAGCTGCAGGGTGGAAGTAAGCATTAAAATTTGATGGAAGAGACTTTCCCGTGGGGAAGGTCTGTTTCTGATACTGATTAGTCATCCAGATTTGGCCCTAGATGGATTTTTTAGGTCAAGTACAAGGCTGATGGGTTGGAGATAAGTAGAGAGAGTTGTTTGAAAAATAACAGTGGCTAGAGACCACTAGGAATGACTTGTGCAAGTGTGGTAGCATATGGGTTTTAGAATATCAATGCTGGATGTGCCTGTAGCTACAGTGTAGCTAAAGATGATGTTTTTCTGGCATTTGTAGGGGCCAGCTACTCCTGTCTACTGTGAGACAGGTGATCCTCTAGTCTAGTTTATTCTTCCTTTAAATCATCATTTCTGTAAGGAGCTCTCACTCATATCACACTTAATGTGATTAAAGAATCATGTGACTTCAATGTGTTAAAATCACATTAAGTGATTCTTTACCATGGATTTCAACAGATATTCCCTGTAGCTATTTCTGTGTGGAAGTCCTGCATTGGCTGTCCTTGGAAGTCCAGCAGTAGTTGTAAAGTTTGGGGGTTTCCCCTCTCTTCTGCTTCTAATTATCAGCTTTTGCCCCCCATGGCTGAGAACAGCAGCTGCCGATGCTCTCTGGCGTTGTAAGGCTATTCAGGTGGAAAAGAAATTGTGCTTTCTTTAGTTCCAGTGTCATTTGACTTTCCAACAGTTACAAGGATTTCCAGGATATTTGTTTCTTCTGTTTCTCTCTGTGCCAAGGATTACAAAGGTGATATTTTTATCTTGGCTCAAATCTTTCTATTTATTGTGTGCTTAAAACTTGTAAGAGAGTTGCTAGAACTTTCTTCTGTCTGCAGTGATACTGGCCAAATGCAGTTGCAGCATATGCCACAGCACAGGTCACAGCTGAGAAGGCCATGAAACACAGAATATCATCATACCATTTCAGAGAGCTTTCACACAAACAGAGTAACACCATACCCATCAGAAGGCTTCAGGTGTCTGCCATACAGAGTAACATCACTCTGTAGCCCAACCTTTTCTACCCCTCATTGTTTAGGCATTGCAGCTGTGTGCCCTCTGTTCCCTTTGGTGATTGCTCAGTACTCCTGGCACTCCAGGTCTCATTGCTTTCAATGCTGTTCACCTCCTTCTCACAGCTGTACCCACTGGGGGTGAGGCTTGGCCACAGCCCCACTCCCCATTACCACAAACTGTGTGCCTACAAAATGCCTGAGGTGTGCTAAAACCCGGCTAGTAAATATCCTAAACTTTGCTTGTTAAATGCACATCCCTCAGGCTGGCAGCTCTTCAAGTTCCAGAGCTACTCTCTGGACACAGCTACAAAACTGTGGCTGCAGGTAGAAAGAGCAAGTAGCACAATAATGAGTGAGGCTGGGCTTTTCAGTGTCTTTGTTTCTAGAGCCACCAGAAAAGCTTGATCATTAAATAAAGAAATTGTATTAAAAGGAGAGAAGGTTGGGAATGTTTTGATGAAAACCTTCTCATTGCAAAGTATTACAGTTGCACCTGACTAGAAATATTTCAATTTGATCAAAATCTGTCAGGAAATTTCTCAGACATGAGACAGAAATGATTGTAAAAGCAACCAGTAATTAGAATTTCATTTTAAATCATGAAAAGTTTGGGCTCAAGATATTTGTGGTTTCGAGCAGATATTTAATTTTTCTCTCCCAGATTCCCAGTCTGAGCAACTACTTTTGCAACAGAAATTATGATTTGAGTGAGTGTAATGGATAAACTGCCTGCCTTGCTGTGGGAGTGCCGTAGTTTATAATGCATTTATACATTTCAGAACTGACTAAAATGGAGAGATCTATCAGAAGAAATTTGTACAACATTCCAGAATCCATCAGAATCAAAGGACTCAGAATCGAAGGTCCAAGTTTCCCAGGTCTCACATTGCTTTTTCTTCAAAATTAGAATTAGTAGAATCCATCGGGACAACATATCTTTACCTCCATGTGGTAATTACCTGTACAATATATATAAGATTCATCAGGATAAATGCCTAGTATTTAAGTTTCTGACTGGAAGAGTTAAGAAAGAGTGGCAGTTAGGAAAGTATATGTACCTGGGGATTGGAACAAGATTTTTTTTTAAAGAGAATTAGAAAACTTTATTCTTTCTTTTGGCTATCATGAGATCCTCTTCCACTTAAGGCAAACAAACATTCTCCTCAATGTTTTGATAGATAGAGGCTTGGATAATACTTTAGCAAATATTTCTGAGGTGCATTTTATTAAAAAACCAAACAAGCAAGCAAACAAAAAAACGACGAAAAAATCCAAACCACATCCCCCTGTGCAGTGTGCCTTCCTGGCTTCATGCTGTGCTTGTTCCAAGCTTGACTTATGAAAGAACAAATACAGCATGCTCAGCCAGAACTCAGGAGAAGCTATTTTATCTGTGACCTCTACTTCCACTTGTAGATGCAACAATTTAAATTACAATTTCTGCTAAATTGCAGTGACTCTGGCAGTGCTGGGGTCTATAGGATCTTGTGCTTGTGGCTTGACCTTTGCACAAAGGGCTGAACCTGAAAAGCATTATCATCACAATCCATCCTGTATTAACCTCCCAATAAACTTAAGAGGAACTGTTTTGTCAGCTGGAGTTTATGCCTGCAGCACTCACTGCTTGCAAATGTCGGCAGTTCCAGCTTATCTGTTGCAATGCTTCACTGAATTCAAACTACCTCATGAAGTACAAAAATACAAATTTCTTTTCAGTGTGAAGTAGACCATCTGTGCATTGTTCTACTTCTCCCTCCTTAGAGTGCTTAAATAGTGTCACAGATGAGTCATAAAAGTGTGCTTGTTCATGCACTCAGTTCTATAAAATGTGTTAGTATGCATGGTTTTCTTAACACTCCTGCACCCTAAAAAAGGAGCTGCATGAATTTCAGTCCAGTTGTCAGTTAAGCAAATACTCGCATGCCGATGTAACGAGGAATTCAAGTAAGATATCAAAACGGGGAGTTCTATTTTAAGAATTTTGGTGAGTTCACTTCTTGCACAGTGCTAGAGAAGCTGAATGAGTGTCTGTGCATTTGGTCCCTTGGAGACTGCAGATGCAGCTGTGTTTATACTGCAGCCTGTTCCAAGGGCCTTCAGGAGAGCACGGAGGTGCCTGAGCCAGACACGGAAAGAGAGGGGGCTCATCTCGGGGGGGGGGAGCCGCATGCGAATGTTGAATGGTTGGACACAAAGGGAGCAGCCAGCAGAAAAGCTGAGAAGGAAAGTTTCAGTGTGGGTCAAGTGTGGGTACAGCCAAAGCTTCCTGGTCCAGTTCAGTTCTCTCCCAGATTTGGTGATGGTGTGTCCTGGATGTTAAAGAAAGCTGCCCTGCACCATGGCCTGCAGCATCAACATGTCCATGAAAGCAGCACTGGCCCAGCAGTGAGGGAGGCTGCTATGCTCGGCTCGGAAGCTTCTGTGTGCTCTTCCTTCTGGAAAAATGAACAGTGGTTTGTGGCAGTTCTGTGAGAGCAGGCAGATGCAGAGTTGTAAATAAGCATAAAGGTGAGGAATATTGTCGCTGCTGTTCTCTGAAGAAATGATGTGAAATGAAAGTGCAGCATGAGTATTGCTGGATTTGACATGGTGCTCATTCACCACATTGCAGATGCAGCTCAGTTTGAGCCATGCATGGCAGGATGTTTTCTTTTTTGCATTCAAATCTTACATTTATCAGAAGTATTTGATGCAATGAGATTCATTTCTCTCTTTCAATTACTTTAGTATTTTGGCCCTTGCTCATTCTGTTTAACCTCCCCCACCTTTTGTTGTGCAAAATATAAATACATTACTATTTTCTACAGCATAGGGTCATAATTGAAATTTTTGCATGTGGAGCAAGGTGGTAGGTTTTTGGATCCAAGACAATAAAGCTTTTCATGTTCATGGTTTAAATAAAAAAAGCTATATAATTGCCATCCCTGGCATGTTCCAGGCCAGCTTGGATGAGGCTTGGAGCAACCTGGTCGAGTGGAGCATGTCCCTGCCCATGGCAGGATGTTGGATCTAGGTGACCTATAAGGTCTCTTACAACCTAAACTATCCCCTGACTCTATGAGTCTATACTCTGAATATTGAAAACTTCACGTTGGGTAAAATCATGAGAGATTTTACCTTGCTCAGGCTGGATTCCAGCAGCTAGGTAGGTGTCATTCCCTGTTCACCCAGAGGAAAACAGAGCCACACAAGGTTTTGTATGCTCCAACTGCACACAGACTTTGTGTTCATTTAGCCTGAGAATAACTCAGGCGTAATCTCTTACCGTGTAAGCGCAAAATAAAAATAAAAATAACAGTTCTAAATAGCAGAGCTTCTTTTGCAAAGCTGCTGAGTGAAGAGCTGTCATATTACATTAAGGGCATGGTTACTGCAACTGACTACTTCATACAGGGTATTTTCCAGTCTGTCTCCTGTGGAATCATGAAGAATGCATTGACTTAAGAATAGCTGCACATAAGTAAGTTGTGAAAAAGTCTGGGACACAGCTGAAAGTTCCTGTCACAATTGGTAGTGTGGAGAAATATTGCCAAAGCTATCAGAAAAATACTCCCTTTTCATTATGTATTCCAGAAGATACAGACCCCCATCCCGAAAGTTCTTTTAAATATTTGGATAGAAAATGGGCACAAGTAGTAACTTGCTAGTGCTGCAGTTAATGGACTTAGTCCAGGCAAACACCAAACCATGGTATTGTCTGAAGTGCATTGCTGAGTTTTCTGCAATTTCATTGCAGAAATGAGTTAAGGAAGTAGCTGTGGTTGTGAAATACTTAGTATTCCATGGGATTAATTCATGTTTGTCTTTTTTGGAGAAAACTCTTCCGAAATCATAATCTACAAAATATGTATTACCTGGTTCTCAGGCAGACTAAACCACTTTGGCTTTGTCCAAAGCCCCGAAGAATAAAAGCCCTTACTGTCAGTTTGCTCTGCTCTGCCTGGGTAAGACCTAACCAATAAACTGTTCAGTGAACTTAAGCAATTTGGAATTGCACCAGGAGAAGGAGCAACAGCTACTTTCCTTGTTCACATAAATCAATGCCAAGGTGCTGAGGCACAGAGCTGTCCCTTTGAAACATTGTGGATGACACTGGATTTCCTATAGGATTCTATTACATTTAATATCCACATGTTTTGTGGAGTCGGTGGTTGGAGATAGGGACAGCACATACCCTGATGTCCATGTGGCAAAAAAGAGAGTTGATTCCTCGAGCCCCTCTTTATAAAGGGGGGTTGGAAAATCCCAGTCTGGGAAGCTCATTGATCTTTGACAGTGCCCAGCTCCCAGAGCAGTGAGATGTCTGCAGCTTCGGGAGGAAGGGAATTGGCTGAGGTTCCTATCAGTGAGCCCAGGGGCTGGTTTATGGAGCTGGCTGCATTTCTTACTTATAGCAGAATTAATTGCCCAGTACAACCCAGCTTGTACAGTAACAGGATTCTACCTTTAAAAAAAACTTCCAATTTCTTTCTCTCTTCCATAATTCATTTTCTATCTTCTTTTTAATGCACCAAGTCTTCTAAATGGCAAAACTTTAATTTTTTTATTTCTCTGTCATCATCTGCTGGCATTTGTTTAAGGTTTTTAAGAGGAGTTGGTTCAGTTGGTTTAGTTTTACCAAAGATTTAGCAAACGTAAAGAAACAATCTTTCTATTAATGGAGTCATATTGCTGTCAAAAATGGAGAAGGGAAACGCTCTGAAATCTTGTATTTACAATTTTGCCTTAAGCAACTGTGGTTTGCAATGAAAACTCAAAACATTTCCCAGGAAACCTTGTTTGTGTTTGACAAACATGTAATAGACATTTTTCTCCAGATGTCTTTAATTTTGAATATTTCTAAATCCTTTCCAACTTGCACTGCTTTCTAAGTTGCCACTGCAACTATTCGGTGTACACCTACCTTCCAGAAATGCTAAATGGGGACACAAGAGGGTTTTTAGCTATTTCCCTGAGGGAGGATGGTGGTGTAAGAGCGCTCTTGCATTAGCAGTTACCCTTGGAGCAATAGGGACGATTAGAAAGGAGCTCCAGGCCTACTTCTAAGTGTATGTTTAGTGTTTGCTCCAGATCAGCTGCATTGCAAAACCTGCCATTTAACGAGCTGGTGGTTTGACTTTGTTCTCTGTCTGTTGGGCTATAATCAGCAGTCACCTCATGGCAAAAAAATGCACATTACAAACCTCTTCATCCAGAGATGTCCTAGAAAAGCCTGCTTGTTTTAACTTCTGTTCTGACCCGAGTAAAGCAGAGTTCCAGAGATATGCTGTATTTTGTCCTCCATCCTGGGGTACATCACTGGCAGATAAGGCAACAATTATCACTATCTTCTCTGGTCACGTGAACCTCATGGGAGGTCCACATCAGGGAAAAGAATATGAGGGTTATTGCAACAGGTAGATTAATTATGGGATTATTGCTGTAGGATTGCAGATGCTGAAGACTTCCATGAACAGGTTTGTGGAAAAGAGATTCATACTCTCTAGGCACCACTAAATACCTCAAACCCAGGAAGTCTCTGAGCTGCAGTCTGTAGAAGTGTATTTGGGGCTAGTACTTTTCCTCTTGCCTTCCTCCCTGAGCATCTAGCTTGGACATGAGGAGATCCAGGATAGTGGGGCCAGAGGTATATTTAGTCCAGCTCTGTATGGCTGGACCTTGCATATTCTCAGCAAGAAGGTGAGAAATGAATTTGTTCTTAAATGTACCTAATTGACCTCCAAAGACTGCCTCATAAAAGGGCTGAGATGCATTATCATGCCAGTGCTACACAACACAATCTCCCTGTACCTGCAGTGCCTGCTCTGTGGGACAACATCAGGCTGCAGTTTTGAGTGCTGGCAGTTTTGCACCTTTCGTGAGCACCAGATGAATTTTTAAAGTGCAAAAGAGCTGAACCATTGCCAATAGGTTACAAGGTTGGTGAAGGAACATGAGACTGGGGAGGAGTCTGCACAAAAAGAGCAATAAGTGAGAGATTCTTCCAGACAAGATGTGTGCTCTGAGCTGTATTAACTGCACTGAACTGGAATGTGTTAAATGATTGAGAGGAGATTGAGGCCATCTCCAAGCAGTACAGAACCCCAGGGACTGGTGAATAATGAATACAATTCTTCTGCTATTAGTGGGATGACTCATCACTCGCTGTCTGCTCTGAGCACCTGCTGCAGGGGTTGGAGGAGGACTGGGCCTGTTAAACCTGTGTTGCAAGGAAAAAACAGCTCTTGGCTGCTACTAGGTCATTCCTTTATCTACCTGGATATAAAAGACACCAGCAGCAATTACTGATAGAGGGAGCCTGAACGAGAAGGACAAATTGTCTTACAGTGTTGTTTGGCAGTGGAAGATCTTGACCCACAAGTTACTATTTCCTTGGCTTTCCTAAAACCAGGGAAACAGGAAGGTGGCAGTTGACATGAAGATCTCCAGACCTGTCTTGGAGTTTCTGCTGACGGGCACTGAGGGCTTCTTTGCGCACAAAAGCCCAGCAAAGTTCTGGGACAGAGCCATTCTGTCAAGGGAAAGGCCAGGATCGCTGATCCAAATACCAACTGCTCCGTGTGCGTTGGTGGTGGCAACAGCAAAAACAAAAAACTGTGTCCCATCATTTGTCCATTTCACCAGGCCCAGAATAGTCAAACATGAGGTCTTCAGCTTCCTCCCCCAGCTCTGACATGTGGAAAACCAGGAGCCATTTCCAGCTGATATTTCCACAGGTAATGTCATGTCAAAGTTTGACATTCCACAGGTAATGTCATGTCAAAGTTTGTGTCAGTTCCGCTGTGCAGGTTTAGGGGCAGCTCAGAACTTCTTAGCATTGGCTATAAAACCAAATTTTGTAGTAACAGAATGGTGTTGCAGGATGCCCAGACCAAAGAACAGGTCACAGTGATCCCTCTTTCATGCACCAACGTCCTTCGCTTGCCTGTTGCTGTGTGTCTGTCTTTGCTCACAAATGAGCAATATTGAAGGAAATGAGTGGAATTGACTTTTTCTCTCAGAGGTCTTTGGAGCCCAGAAGAGGTTAGAAAAATGAAACCTGTCCCTCTGTTTGGATGACATTTTCTCCCACAGGTAAATCATGGAAATCCCACTGCAAATCATGGAAAATAGCTTAGCAGACTATATTTCAGCTTATTAGAAGTATGGGAGAACTAAGGCCATATTTTGACATTCTGGTGGCCAACAGCTGGCCTGAAGGCCTCACAGTAATAATTAATTGCTGCTTTAGAATTGAAAGATAACTAATTGTATAATATCCAGGTTATATAAGCTGGCCGGTGTGGGGAGCAGGCCTAGGCCTGCGGACGAGAGCAGCTGGCGGCTGGCTGGGCGGGCAGCAGCGGGATCAGCCAGTGGGGATTGCCTGTGCAGACCGTCAGCTCTGTGTGAGAGAGAGAGTGATCCCTTGGGCTTTTTTGTTCTCTTTTGGTGTGCAGCTTTAGCCTTATATTAAGCGTTACCAGGATCTTTTCACAGGGTGGTGAAGACAAAACAATCCTATTCTAGCTGGAGACTCAAGGACAATCTCTTCAAACTTCAAGCCCAGAGCATAAACGTGAAAGAGGAGGGTGGGCAAGCAAGCAAGGAGGATGAAACTTTGTAATTGAAGCTATTAATTGGACAGTTAACTCTTGTATGCAAATGGACTAAAACTTATAAAAGTGTGAGCTCTCGTGACCAAGCCCTCTTTTGCTTCCATCTTAGAGCCATCCGGGCAGAGCCACGGCTGTGGCTCTGGTACTGCCAGGGTGTGGCCTTTGAAGGCACTTCAATAAATATCCACTCTATTCCTCTGAACTCTGTCTAGCCTCTGTTCCAGCTCCTTAAGGCATCAGAGTGCTTAATCGAAGTTGGTCGCTGCATGTGAACCTTGGTGTGTATTGTTTCATTCCTGCCTCCAACATCACAGCGACATTTTGAAAACAATTTTACCTATGTTAGGACTTCCAAAGACAGATATGAGTACACCCATGAACCTGGTTGTTATAGCTATGTTTTCACCTGTGATTAATTTGATCCCCAGCTAATCACATATGCCTGAAAGCAGGATCTGACCTATTGCCTGAAATTCTTGAAAAGAGATGGCACGCAGTGCCTGGTGGTGTGCTGGGAGAACATAACTGTGCTGCTTCAAATTTACTTGTAGGAGGGAAGTTGTCTTTCAAACAAAGGGATCAACTTCAGTGTTACAAACTTTCCATTTGAGAGTTCTTATTCAGGCATACAACAAGAAGTTGTTCTGGTTTAACTGATTCATTAGTGATGTGAGATAAAAGTAAAGAATTCCTAATTCCTAAAAGTCCAAACCTAGTAACTGGCAGGTACAGCTGTAGCAGCTGATTCTTAGTTGCTGAGATGCAGGAAATCCTCCTTTTGCTAATCAGACTACTCTGAACTTAGAGTACCTCCTTATCTTCCGCTGGCTGTTTTGGCTGTTTACTGGTGGAGAACCTATCAGCTGATGAGTGAAAAGTTACACTGTCAGAGTTTTTGAACTGAGATGTTCAAAAAATCTTTTGTGTGAGATTTGGGACATATTTATATCTGTTTTGGGATCTGATTCTTGTTCGTATTTTCTAGTAGTGGCCTCTGCAACCTATGAGAAATTCGGGATTTTCTTTGGGATTTTTTTTAAATGCTGTTCTGGGTTGCCTTATTTTGCTTTTTTATCCAGGAACTGTTGTCTTCTTGCTAGTAGGAGTGCCACCACTTCACACCAATATCCTGCCTCTCTTTTCACATCCAAGACTGTTCCATATTTATAACTACCACTTATTACTGTAAGTATTTTTCTCTGACATGTATCTGTTTAACCAAGGGCATTGATCTTCCTGTTTAATCCTCCTTTGTTCTGCAAAAACATTTTCTTCTTTTCTTTTTAAGAAGTTGAAAACAAAAATCTTTTTAGGTCATTGGGAAACTTAAAACAGCCACCAGTATTCATTAGTTAGATCATTTCAGTGACTACACTGTTCTCTATCCACAACTGTGTATATCAAATTAGTTGTCTGGTTCTTAAGTGAATTGAGTGACTGTAATGTGCACACTCATTTGCTTTTAGACATTCAGATGAGCAATCTTATTCATCATGAATTCTGCCCTTGACACATCTTTCTGACATCACTTCTTGGGCCTCACCAGCCTCATGCTGGGGACAGTCTCAGACAATAGCTCAGCTCTGCTTTTGTGTTTCCCGTTGAGCTGCAGTTGTGTCTAGAAACCACACCTGTGATCTTGAATGAGTTTGTCCTAAGAAGAAACCCTTGTTCTGCAGAGCTCCCAGTCTAAAGAGATGAGACGGATGACAGGTGGAAATGAAAGGGAGGCACCAGCAGGATCTGTGACCTGCTTGACCTCATGTGGCAGTTGTGAGGTGCCACGTGCAGGGTGTGTGACAAAGCTGGGGCAGTGATCCAGCTGTCTGGCTTTTGCACAGCTTCTAGACCAGTCAATCTCCCAAAGCATCAGGTAGTGAGACCTTACCAAGGGTCCAATAGTGCAGTGTTTAAACAATGCAACTGTTTATCAGCCCAGGAAAAATTATCAGGAGTAAGTGTATAAACTATAAAGCCTTTATGTCTGAAATGGAGTTGCTAGGAATTATTTATAGTGGCTTTTTTACAAGGCAGTCATCATGGAGAAATTGTGGAAATATCAGAAGTGATGCATCTGCTTCTGTAAAATATAAGATCATTCCCAGAGGGAGTAGTTTCTGGGAAGACAGCAGTGAAGTTCCAGAAAGATGTCTGTGAAATGAAACAGTCTGTCTGGGGATCAGCCGTGCTGCTCCTGCTAATTCATAGGATCTCAGCAAGAATGTTCTTTGACCAAAGTAGGAAACACTCAATTCAACATTGTCTTTAGGTTTCTGACTCTGTACCCAACTGTGTAGGGCAAGCACAGGAGTGAACAAGCTCAGATGGGAAAGTCAAAACTCATAAAAAGATGGAACAGCTTCTTTTAGAAGGGGAAACTTGAGGAGAGTTGTGTTTCCATCAGCTTTCCTTTCGCCTGGTTTACATACAAGCCTCATAGTCTCAGATGTGTGGGACTGTGTAATATCAAGAGTACACTTCAGATACTCTGTTATTTCTATTCACCCTGTTTCCTGTTCCTAGAGACATGCCTGGAGATCATCAGCTGAGAAGTTTAATTTACAAAACCACTTTTTTGCAATGCTGACAAAGATATAGCCAGTACCTGGTAAAGAGTTGTGAGTTAAACTACTAGGGTAATTATTCTTTTGTTGTTAGCAAGTGAGGGAAGAGGGTAATATGGCAAGGAAATCCTAAGAAAGTTGGCCAGAGATATTGCTTTGGATATTTAAATATTGCTTTGGATACTGTTTTTCTAGCAGTGTTTTGTTTGTGTGCCACTATACAATAACTATCTTAAATCTAGTTACAAGGCATTTTCTTACCATCCCATTGATTTGCTATGCTATATACCAGATCTTTTATCAAACTAAGCACTTGCAAACAGCTACTTATCAGAGGCTGTGCTCAAGGCTGCTGGTACTAAGCAACTCAAGGTTTAAGGTACCCTGATGCTGCAGCAAGAGGGGATGTGTCTGGTGCAAGCTGCAAGGATGCACTCTTGTGGCAAAGAGGTGCTATACAGGGAATAGGGGGAGTTGAAATCACCTTCTGCTTATTAGGAAATTGAAGATTTTCATACTCAAATAAGCTGAAGAGATTGTCAGTTATACTAGGGAATTTTCACTGCAGCTTCAGTATTTTGTCTTAGTTCTCACTATGTTTTCTCTGCTGGAGGGTACATTTGAACTTCTTATAAGCAGGTGCTATTCAGCATGCCTCAGTGTTTGCTTCCCTGGGCACATATTCATAGCTGCCTCTCAGCCAACTGTTTCTCGGTATGACTGAGAGGAGAGGAGCTGTCAAAGGGGCAGAAGCTGGGGGAGCACAGCCAGCTTACTCCCTGAGGAGTGCACCCCACAAAGTGGGCACTCTGCTGCCTTTGCTGCCTTTGCTCTGCAGACAGTAAAACCACCACAGCTGAGGCAGTGCAGAATTGTCTCCCACTGCTGCCTTAAAAAACTTCCAAGGTCAGGTGGAGAGGGTGCCAGGAGAGGATGGTGGCTATGAAGTGTCGTGTGTCAACCACGGAGAAGCAACATTAGAACCGTGGCAAGGGTTGTCTGTGTGCAAAACCCAGTGACTAAGAACAAGCCAAGAGGAACCATGGGTTGATTGAGGTGAACTGCTGAAAGACTCTGAGCATGTTTTAAAGGTGCTTAGGTGCCTGCTGATATGGATGGAGTTTTGAACTTCCCCAGAGAACCTACCTGGAGGCTATTTTCAGTCTTTCCTCTATCAGTGATGATGAGAGAGATGGGGACAGCTGACAAGTGATCAGAATCCAAATTTATTGTGGACTACATATGCTTATACACTGTTCTAGAAAGGCTAGTAATTTTTTACTACAATGATTGGGTTAATCATCACATAAACAAACTTACACTTTTTGCAACATCTCTTGCTTGCGGAAGTTGATTCAATCTTCTTTTCCTGTCAGCCTGTCTTGATTCAATCTTTAGACCAGTCCTGATTTAATCCTCAAGGCTCTGTTTGTTCTTGCCAAGGCATCCTGATTATCAGATCTCTTACGCTAGTTAGGTCCAAAGTACTCTGTCTGGTGTGTCCCAATATTCTTCTTGGACTTTGTTCCTTCTCTGTAGCTCGCAGCTGATCATGTATTTTTTCTCTGCCACTGGCTACCAAAGTTGTGTGTTCAGAGAGGTTCTTTTTTAACTGTTTACTAGTGTGCAACTAGAAAGTCTTTAGCATGAGTCTCCTATGTCCACCTCTGCCATTTAGGGGCCCTGTGTCTACAAACAGATGTGTCTTACAAGAGTTTCCCTGTGGAGGAAGCTGGGGATATTTGCAGACTGTTTATTTAAGGTAGTACTGACAAAACCCACTTGAAATGGTATGTAGTAATGTAGTTATGTCATTGATGGGGTGTTTTCCAAGTATTTCTTACCATGTTCTGCAAAAGGAACCATGGTCAATCAGCAGCTAAATCAGTAATGCGAAAGGTTAATAGCAAACAAAAATGGAGAACATTGTAGCAGACTGCCAAGCAGTTCTGAGTGTGACAGACAAATCGCAGGTACCACATCAACTGTACAGAGGAAAACACAGCCTGTCACACTGCCTTACTTCTCATGTAATCCCTGAAGATGAGTGGCTCTGTCTGTTTTCCAAGAGACCCAAAAGCTATCCTGGCAAAGTTACTTAGAGTAGGACTTTGCAGGACCTGCCAGCAGGAAGCACCAACGTGTCAGATGGCTTAGGAAGGATCAAGTGCAGGCAGTGCAAGGCAGGGAGCTTCCAGGGCTGTTGGACTTGTTCCTGCATGGAGCTGGGGACCTTCTCACCTGTGTGGCACCCGGAATTCGTGTGCGTAATTGAGAGGCCAAGGGTCTGGGACTAACATTGCGGCCATCTGGATCTCTGTGGATGTACAAAGGGCCCAGATGGAGCACCAAGCCACTGGATGCTGGGTGAGTAACTGAAGCAGGTGATGTTGAAGATTCCAGTTTAACAGATAACGTGTATTATTCTTATAAAGTCCTTCTTATTTTGAGATTTAAGATATTAGCATATAC
Source organism: Irena cyanogastra (assembly GCA_013397155.1). NCBI lineage: Eukaryota > Metazoa > Chordata > Aves > Passeriformes > Irenidae > Irena > Irena cyanogastra. The sequence continues at coordinate 363,713 of VWZV01000394.1, read as the reverse complement.
AAGATAGGAACATAGGGTTGAGCAGGACAGGTTTGAACAGTTTCCAGTGTTCCTAGTTGAAAATGGGTTGGGAAAAGTGAAATAAATGAAAATGAAAAGGGGAAAGAAGTAATAGATAAATACTGAGCAACACTGCTTCTCCAAATGGAGTTTCTCCCCTGTGAAAATGTGGCAGTTTAATAAAATGGAATAAACTAGCTTTGGAACATTAATGTGAGCATACTTTCCTTTTACACTAAATTGTAACCACTGTCAATGGATCTGCACTGAAAACTGTTCACCAAACCATCCTGTGCTGCACTCAGATGGTAAAACTCCATCACAACTCTGTCTGGCTATCATACAGAATTAATTTTCTGACTTCTGACTCCAGTCTGAGCCAAAGTAAGTACTGGCAAACAGGTTGTGGTGAAGGCATTATGAACCTCAGAAAAATAGATTCCTAGGTGCTTTTTTGGAATACAAGGTATGTTGTAGATTCTCAGGAGGACTAAAATTACCAGAAGCATTTAATCCCGTACTTGAAATACCATGTGGTTTTGCTAAGACGTTGAATAGTAAAATTAGTGTGACTTAAATTAATAGGTACAATTGCCTAGAAGTAGAACTCCTTGCTTGAACATAATAGTTCCGTTTAATTCAAGGAGTATTTTCTGAACTTGCACATCAACTCAGTAGGAGAAGAAAATAACCATGGCAACATATAAGGAATTACCTTTGTAGGTCCAGGGTTCTGATTTCCTCTGGATGAATACTGACCCATAGCAGCTGCAGTGATATGGTAAGAACACTCCAGGTTTACCTGAGTGTCACTGGCTTCTTGTGTGGAGATACTTGCCAAAGAGTGTAGTGTCTGCACAGCCTTCTGAGAAAGAGCCATGATGTCTTAAGAAAATTAAGAATTATTTTCTCCCCTTCTGCCTCAAAAGATTTGCAGATGCTATTTCATTTTTTTTACTGAAGCTTTACAGATTTTCAGAAAATTTCAGATTTCCAGAGCAAACGGGATCTGGAGAGCAGAAACGTCCGTTTAATTAACCAGCTCGACAGCTCTCCATGCCTGCGTCCCGTGGAATGAGTCTGGTCCCTCCCCTGCTGCCAAGGGCAGCTCCGTCCGCCCAGGGCTGCGGGCAGCGGGTCACAGCCCCGATGTGCTCCCGAAAGTGTTCCTCTCTCGCCATCTTCTGGTCAGCTCTTCGGCATTGACCACACGTGCTGCTGCACACAGGAAGTGATTCAACGTGATAAATGTCCTTCTTTGGGGGAGGCATACCGTGCTCTCTCCCTGTTGCTCCTGCTGCTTTCCCCTGGCTTGTGAAGAACGACACGGACCTGATGTGGATGTCACTTGGCTGAGATGTGTGAAGAAAGCTGCTTGTATTGAACACCAAGTCTGCTCACAGACATGAAAGTCACAAAAAATACTCCATCCCCAAATAGATAGGAGCTCTACAGGTCCTGGATGGTTTTTCTTAAAGCAGCTCTTCTGTAAAAGGTGACAGATATTACCAGCGAGGAGCGTAACAAGGTCATTGCTCCGTAATTGCGCGCACCGAGGGCCGTGGAGCTCCCTGTGCCTCAGCTCTCAGCTGCAGCCTCTTAGATCAGATCGGCCTCTAGAGGAGCAGCTTGAGCTGCTGGGACAGAGTAGGTGCCCCTCCTTGGAGGGGTGCAGATCTTACCTTTGGGGATTGAAGCCCATAACTGGTTAAACCAACAGAAACAAAACTAAGGATCTGTAAACAATAGAGGTAATTATCGTTTACTGGGGGGAAAAGAAATCCAAAATGTCTGGCTTTCCTGCCTTGATAACTACATACTTTTTTTCCCATCCTAAAAAGAGCAACGTGTTACCCAGCTTGTGTTTCTAAAAATTTAAGTACTAGGCAGAAGTTGATCACTGACTTCTTATGCTCATTTAACCTACATAGCCATATATAATTTAATCAATAGAGATGAAATTGTGTTTCTTCAGCTGATTTTGAAATTGCCAGAGACAGTGATAGGCTGATGACTTGTGCTCTTTTATTATAGAAAGAGACTATATTTTCTGCAGCTAACTAGGCATAGGAAATTTGAAATGCATTCACTTTTTTCAAAAAGTCAGAGGAGTTCTTGGTCCTGCACATCCCCCTGCTGGCTGTTTTAAGTGGATTATAATCACATTTTCCCAGGGTTTTTTTAGTGTTTTCCTTTTCTGTGTTGTGTGTGAAAAGCCCACACAAACAGCAGTGAAAACTGACTGACAGCCTTGGGGAAACAGTGAAACGCTGCAAAATGCTGCCAGGCACACAGAGCAAACTGACTGAAACACCAGGAAACAAGCAATTATTTTTAGTCACTGTATGTTATAAGAGGAGCCTAAAGGATTCTAACAGATGTGGGATTTTTGAAATAAGATGCTATACTCAACACAGATGATGCTGTACTTCTTGATGAAAGGTTGGTGTAAATGCTGCTTCTCACTTTACCATGACTGATGTGGTCCACTGGAAATTTCAAAACATCGGGGGGTGATGTAGACTCTGGAAGATTTTTCTTTGGAAGAGGCAAATATCTTTGGCTCCCTTCCCTGTAAGGAAACTCTAAGGTGGAGTTCTACAACTGAAGCAATGTAGAATTCACTGCCTCTGGGCACACCACCCTTTCGAAGTGGGCCTTGTGCTTCTCATGAGCCAAAGCCTTTGTAAACAACCTCTAAAGGGATTTTAAACCAAACCAACTGACAAAATGTGGTACCAGGTGCAGCAGGAATGGTGGAAGGCTGAGGTGGCCAGAGGCAGAGCCAGTCTGAAGAGCTCAGTGCTCCACCCCTGCAACAGATGCTCCCCTGCAGCTGTACCTGGCACATTCGGGAGCACCCTGTCTGGGGGCACTGGGATCTGGGGCTGGGTGACCCTCCTTATCTGAAGAAGGCAGAGAGGAGACCTAGGGCCTAAGCTGCAGCTCAGCAGCTTAAGAATTTTCTTATGCAGGTGCCATCCTGGTATAAAGAAAACTTCAGGAACCCAGCTTCAGGTTACGTATTCTCAGCTAAATCCCATCTGAGCTGTGTGAGCTGCAAAAATCAAACTAGAAATTCAGACAGATGGGAACCCCTCAAAATGCATGCTATTTTGTTTCCTGAAAGTTGTTTAAAGCTGTGCAGCCTACAACCTATCTCTGCCTGGTCTTTGAGACACAATTCAAAATAAACTCATTAAAGGTTTGCGTTTCAGCAGGGGAAATGCAGAGCTGCCTTTTTGCATTTCTAGTGGCAACATCAGCAGCAGATAGCAACAAACAGCTGAAAAGCTCTGTTTAGGTCACTGCCTAGTGATGACTACTTCTAAGTCTGAAAAAACACCTCTTTGTAGCTCCTTTAGTGCATGTGCAGCACCCAGCTGCACATGCTTTAGTGCTTGGTATGAGGCTGCCAGCAGTGAACTTTGAGAGGAGACTGGGCAGTTGCATTTCACACTGCAAAGTTCTCATGGAATGCTGCAGGCATAAGGAAGAAGTAATTGCTTCTGCATAGGTATCTGCAGCTGCTAAAAACCCTTTATCCCCTGAATGTGGCACGTGCATGAAGTAGAAATATGTGATTCAAAAAAGAGATTTGTGGATGAGTAAGTCTGAAGTTCAAGCACTTGCCTCATAGCAGGTTAACAAAACTTCCAAAAGGCTTTGGCATTTTAGTTGGGGTTTTTAATTGCAGCCAACAACAAAAGCTCCATGCCCCCTAATAAATGTGTGCAGGCTTGTCTTCCCCACAGTCCCTGAAGCAGGACAGGGAGAGGCTGACTTGAGAGATTTGTTTCTTCTGGACCTGCAGTAAAGTTAGGCATTTAGAGATATTTTCTGTGGCTCCTGAGAATGCTTCTATTCTACCCCAGAGAGCAGGGCAGCGTGGGGCTGACTTTCAGTGGGACTTAGAAAAACTCAGCAGCAGGCCCTGGCTTTCCCAAGGGAAAGCAGTTTTCCTTCCTAAGGACGGCTCTGCGAACAATTTTGTGTTCTCAGGAAGGGACTGATAGAGATTTTGTAAGCATCTCGTGTTCTTAAAATAACAGGTGCTGGTTTTCACTTTAGTTTACTCTGTCCTGGTGTGTGTTCTCAAAACATGCTCTATCTCACCCAATGGTGGTAGAGAGATGTTGTGTCATTTAGCCAATCAAATAACTGTTAGCGAAAGACCCTATAAAAGGGATTGCATTGTTACAATAAAAAAAAGCCTTCTGATTCATGGAAACCTTGGAGTCTTTCTCTTCATCCTCTGGGACAGGGCGACAGGGCAGGAACCTGATGGCTGTACCTACAGCCACGCCTTTACACAAGAATTCCGTTCTCAGCTGCCCTGGGAGCTGCACAGCAGTTTGCATCTGCAGCACAGGGACTGGGGGCAACGGCGCCGGCCGGGAACAGGAAGACTGGGGCCCCAGTTTGTCTTCGGAGCTGGCTGCAGCTTGGCACGGTGGTGAAATGGGCCCTTTTGGTCACGTTGCTGAGGCTGTTCTGGGAGGCGCTGTTTCGGCTGCTGCCGAATTGGAGTGAGAGCTCCCTGTCTTTGGCTCCTGTTGTGCTGTCCCTCACGGTGCATCCTGCTCTGCCAATGTAACTGCACACATAGTCACTCCCTAACCTAGTTCTGTCAGAATGATGCAGGTTAGGTTAGCTATTTTTTTAATATCGGAAAAGTAGCCTCAAGGCCAGGTTCTCTTGCTCAACTTCTATTACAACAATAGCATGCAATATCCATATTATGCTCTGCTTGAGTGTGTGTGTTCAGCTTGTGATTGGACTTAATGGCTCTGTAAATAAAAGAAACACAGAACAAAAAGCATGATAGTCCTCAGAAATCCTGCTGATTCCTGGAAGAGTTAACTCGTTTAGAAACCTTTTAGTGGGCCATATTGATTACATGGATGTGTTCAGAGCAGCTGTGGATATTTCAGTAACAATGAACTGTAGCAGTTTATCAGCACATCAATTATTTTACTGGTATTAAAAGGAGCTTTAATTGGACTAATGATGATGGGCTCAATCTTATGTTGAAGCTATCTGGCTATCACAAAATTATCTCTCAATGAGCTCATCTGTTTTGTAAGGAAGAAGCTCATAATCTCATAGAATGGAAGATGTTCTGGCTATTTATAGTCACTGATTTTATTTGTAGGGAATATCATGACTTCACGAGTGCAGTGGCACTAATCTCCCTGGTAAAGCATTTATCCTAATCTAAAGGGAGCTGTTTGCTACAAAGCCAGCCATGTCCTTAAATGGATCATTGAACAAATTTGAAACACTGGCAGTCATTTGCCTGTAAAAGCGGCAGGTGAATCAGTGTGTCCTGAATGCACAGCAGCCCAGAGCCAGGCTGCTCTCTGAAAAGGAGCCAGTGAGACAGAAGAGAAGATATTCCTACCCAAAATGGCTGAATGAACTGCCGAGATGAATTGGACAACAGCACATGAGCAGCTGAGAACGTGCTGCAGCCTTCTGGCTACTGGGGGCATGCAGGGATGGGTTTAGGCACCCTCAGTTAAAGAGCAGGCTGCTGTTCTTACACCAAGAGCAGGGAGAGTTTACTTTTTCTCAGGTATTTCCTACCCTGTTCCAAACTAGCTAGTCTGGGCTAGCTTTTAGCACTAAGTCATACGGAATTACTTTAAGCATCTGCTCCCAAGGGATGAAAATATCTTTCTGGTTATGTTTGCAGTAATCACTGAGGACCATGGAGATAGCTGGAGTATATCTCCAAGAGATCAGACATGTTCCCTACTGAGCCAAATGGAGAATTAGTTAATCAGAAAGCAGGGTGGAAGTGGAATTAATAAGTTAAGAAATAAGAATAAGTTAATCAGAAAGCACAGTGGAAATGGAGTTTCTGCAGAGTTCAGGACTGAGAGGAGCAGCGAGCCAGCAGAGATCACTGCTGGGCTGGAGGAGGGAGGCTGTGGACCAGGCTTTGGTTAACAGCTCCACAGCTCGAGCCTTCAACAGGATGTGCAGCCAACCCAGGACAGGCTGGGGTGCAGGAAATCACATCAGGGCTATGAGGGCTCTGAAGGGAGGGAGTGTGGGTGCACAGCACCTGTTGCTTCCCACCAGGCACTTCATTTCTTTCATTGCTGCTGCAGTATCTCTCAGCTATCAGCCAGCCCCTGAGCTGCAGCTGTGCCTGAAAGGATAGTGCAGCCCCAAGTCTGAATTTATTTTTTCTCCTTGAAATCTGTGAGAATAGAGTGCACTTCACTCGCTTTCTGCCTGGTCTGTTGGGGCCTTCCCTTCCTGGTCGTGGGCTTGGTGATTCCACAAAGATGAGCAGATTTGTACACAAGGTACGTACAGGATAAACTAGGACCACATCAGTGGAAAAGGCCAGATGTGTGTTCCTTTGAATCATAATCCTTCATGTAATATCACACTTAGTTGTTGTAGAAACTGTGGCATCACTAAGACTCGCAGCTCTTGATCCTGCAAAACAGTTGAGCATTTGCTTTTAATATGGAGTATGTGCTTAAATTCCAACTATATCTGTGGCACTGCTTGTGTGCCTAGAACAAAGCCTACACTTTATTTTTTTCCTGTGTGAGAGTGAGTGGCCCAGTAAAACATCCCAGTTTCTTTAGTAAAGCCCAAACAGTATGCATGTTTCACAATCAGAAAAATTATTAGCACAGGAATACTCTAAAGAGAGTCCAAACAGGACTTTTTAAAAAGATGTGTTGGCAAATGAATGCTTGATTAGATCATATCACTGTCTCTGCTTCTGCAGCCTGAAAAAGTGTTAGAATAATGCTTTCCACAATTTCTTCCAGTACTTAGGACACTGGACGACTCTTAATTCTACTGATTGTATAAGGAGAATAATTTTTTCAATTAATCTAGAACATACAGACATTCGATCATAATTTCTAACAGAAACATTCATGCTCCCTAATTAAATAACCTATTTATTGTAGCTGTTCATGAGGCATTTTGTATTTTTCTTTGAAAACTCAGTTTCTGATTTAAATGTTTAACACTTTCTGTTTTAATTTTAAGGCACGTTTTAGCATTCAAAGTGCCGAGGGAAGTATGAAAGTATCCCTTGTGTCTCCAAGAAAACAACAAGAAAAGTTTGAAGTTCTGGGAGGTTTAAAACATCTTTTAGTTCGGTCTTTGAGCAGGTGTCCATGTTGAATATCCAATTCTGATGCAAATGCATTTGAATGATGACACATGATATTTCACTCATTTACATTAACTACAGTATTTTCCCCCAGACCATAGTACAAATGAAATATTCAGGGTACCTTTTCAGTGACTAAATGTTCCCCTGCAGACAGGGCCTCATTCCAGTCTTGCTGGGCTTAATGGGCACATTTGCACTAGAGCTCAGTGGGTTCTTTATCAGAATTAGGTGGTTTAGTCTACATATGCCTGGTTTATAGTTCATATTTGATCTCATGATAGACGTGGGGTGATGCTTTGACCAACTTCAGCAGTTGATAACTGGGCATACCCACATCTGTTACAGCTGTTCTATATAAAGTTTTACATTTACATTTGTGCCGAGGAAACCTGTTCTGTAGAACTTCAGTAGGTCAAGGTGGCAGCAACTCCACAGTAAATTCAGTGCATTTGTAATGCTTTCTGTCAGCAGAAAAAAACAGGCAGCAATATCCCAAAGGCATCAGCTTTTGTGGAAATTAGAGCAGAAGGTTAATAAAGGTGGCTGAGTCACAACTCTCTTCCAGTTCAGGGGATGTTTGTGGACAAATCTTCCTGCTGTTTCCTGAGCTCCACTAGCTAGTAAATGATTATTTCTAAAACCCCTTCTTGTAAAAAGTTTAAATTTTGTGAATGGAAAAAGGGTTTTTAAATGTTCCTGACTAATCTCCTTGCCTGGAGAAGAAGGTATCAGCATTTGTACGACTGCAAAGATAAATTGATGAGTGTGCTGTTGATTTTGCTGATTTCAGAGTACCCGGACAAATGAATCTCATCCATAAAAAGCATTTTATGAAATAGCATGATTCACACACATACACACACACACCCCCACATACACCAAAAAAAAAAAAAAAAA